>OZ010645.1:40364482-40964482 GCA_963932195.1 Empis livida
TACAAATTCTGAAGTTTTGTATTGAATCTCATTAAATTTCCAAATTATCCCGATTTCTCGGGCAATTTTGAATATTTTTCGAAAAGGTCTTCGGAAATGCGCTAGAAATTAAATTCCCTACACGGAGATACCAAATATGTGGGGATTGCTTTCAGTTTTAAGGGTTTTCATTTTTTTGGTACAAATTCTGATGTTTTGTATTGAATCTCATTAAATTTCCATATTTTCCCGATTTCTCGGGCAATTTTGAATATTTTTGGAAAAGGTCTTCGGAAATGCGCTAGAAATTAAATTCCCTACACGGAGATACCAAATATGTGGCGATTGCTTTCAGTTTTAAGGGTTTTGATGTTTTTGCTACAAATTCTGATGTTTTGTATTGAATCTCATTAAATTTCCATATTTTCCCGATTTCTCGGGCAATTTTGAATATTTTTGGAAAAGGTCTTCGGAAATGCGGTAGAAATTAAATTCCCTACACGGAGATACCAAATATGTGGGGATTGCTTTCAGTTTTAAGGGTTTTCATTTTATTGCTACAAATTCTGATGTTTTGTATTGAATCTCATTAAATTTCCATATTTTCCCGATTTCTCGGGCAATTTTGAATATTTTTGGAAAAGGTCTTCGGAAATGCGCTAGAAATTAAATTCCCTACACGGAGATACCAAATATGTGGGGATTGCTTTCAGTTTTAAGGGTTTTCATTTTTTTGGTACAAATTCTGATGTTTTGTATTGAATCTCATTAAATTTCCATATTTTCCCGATTTCTCGGGCAATTTTGAATATTTTTGGAAAAGGTCTTCGGAAATGCGCTAGAAATTAAATTCCCTACACGGAGATACCAAATATGTGGCGATTGCTTTCAGTTTTAAGGGTTTTGATGTTTTTGCTACAAATTCTGATGTTTTGTATTGAATCTCATTAAATTTCCATATTTTCCCGATTTCTCGGGCAATTTTGAATATTTTTGGAAAAGGTCTTTGAAAATGCGCTAGGGTTTTCATTTTATTGCTACAAATTCTGATGTTTTGTTTTGAGTCTCATTAAATTTCCATATTTTCCCGATTTCTCGTGCAATTTTGAATATTTTTCGAAAAGGACTTCGGAAATGCGCTAGAAATTAAATTCCCTACACGGAGATACCAAATATGTGGCGATTGCTTTCAGTTTTAAGGGTTTTCATGTTTTTGCTACAAATTCTGATGTTTTGTATTGAATCTCATTAAATTTCCATATTTTCCCGATTTCTCGGGCAATTTTGAATATTTTTGGAAAAGGTCTTCGGAAATGCGCTAGAAATTAAATTCCCTACACGGAGATACCAAATATGTGGGGATTGCTTTCAGTTTTAAGAGTTTTCATGTTTTGACTACAAATTTTCTGATGTTTTGTATTGAATCTCATTAAATTTCCATATTTCCCCGATTTCTCGGGCAATTTTGAATATTTTTGGAAAAGGTCTTCGGAAATGCGCTAGAAATTAAATTCCCTACACGGAGATACCATATATGTGGGGATTGCTTTCAGTTTTAAGGGCTTTCTTTTTTTTGATACAAATTCTGAAGTTTTGTATTGAATCTCATTAAATTTCCAAATTATCCCGATTTCTCGGGCAATTTTGAATATTTTTCGAAAAGGTCTTCGGAAATGCGCTAGAAATTAAATTCCCTACACGGAGATACCAAATATGTGGGGATTGCTTTCAGTTTTAAGGGTTTTCATTTTTTTGCTACAAATTCTGATGTTTTGTATTGAATCTCATTAAAATTCCATATTTTCCCGATTTCTCGGGCAATTTTGAATATTTTTGGAAAGGTCTTCGGAAATGCGCTAGAAACTAAAATCCCTTCACGGAGATACCAAATATGTGGCGATTGCTTTCAGTTTTAAGGGTTTTCATGTTTTTGCTACAAATTCTGATGTTTTGTATTGAATCTCATTAAATTTCCATATTTTCCCGATTTCTCGGGCAATTTTGAATATTTTTGGAAAAGGTCTTCGGAAATGCGCTAGAAATTAAATTCCCTACACGGAGATACCAAATATGTGGGGATTGCTTTCAGTTTTAAGGGTTTTCATTTTTTTGCTACAAATTCTGATGTTTTGTATTGAATCTCATTAAATTTCCATATTTTCCCGATTTCTCGTTCAATTTTGAATATTTTTAGAATAGGTCTTCGGAAATGCGCTAGAAATTAAATTCCCTACACGGATATACCAAATATGTGGGGATTGCTTTCAGTTTTAAGGGTTTTCATTTTTTTGGTACAAATTCTGATGTTTTGTATTGAATCTCATTAAATTTCCATATTTTCCCGATTTCTCGGTCAATTTTGAATATTTTTGGAAAAGGTCTTCGGAAATGCGCTAGAAATTAAATTCCCTACACGGAGATACCAAATATGTGGGGATTGCTTTCAGTTTTAAGAGTTACACGGAGATACCAAATATGTGGGGATTGCTTTCAGTTTTAAGGGTTTTCATTTTTTTGGTACAAATTCTGATGTTTTGTATTGAATCTCATTAAATTTCCATATTTTCCCGATTTCTCGGGCAATTTTGAATATTTTTGGAAAAGGTCTTCGGAAATGCGCTAGAAATTAAATTCCCTACACGGAGATACCAAATATGTGGGGATTGCTTTCAGTTTTAAGAGTTTTCATGTTTTGACTACAAATTTTCTGATGTTTTGTATTGAATCTCATTAAATTTCCATATTTCCCCGATTTCTCGGGCAATTTTGAATATTTTTGGAAAAGGTCTTCGGAAATGCGCTAGAAATTAAATTCCCTACACGGAGATACCAAATATGTGGGGATTGCTTTCAGTTTTAAGGGCTTTCTTTTTTTTGATACAAATTCTGAAGTTTTGTATTGAATCTCATTAAATTTCCAAATTATCCCGATTTCTCGGGCAATTTTGAATATTTTTGGAAAAGGTCTTCGGAAATGCGCTAGAAATTAAATTCCCTACACGGAGATACCAAATATGTGGGGATTGCTTTCAGTTTTAAGGGTTTTCATTTTTTGCTACAAATTCTGATGTTTTGTATTGAATCTCATTAAAATTCCATATTTTCCCGATTTCTCGGGCAATTTTGAATATTTTTGGAGAGGTCTTCGGAAATGCGCTAGAAACTAAAATCCCTTCACGGAGATACCAAATATGTTTCGATTGCTTTCAGTTTTAAGGGTTTTCATGTTTTTGCTACAAATTCTGATGTTTTGTATTGAATCTCATTAAATTTCCATATTTCCCCGATTTCTCGGGCAATTTTGAATATTTTTGGAAAAGGTCTTCGGAAATGCGCTAGAAATTAAATTCCCTACACGGAGATACCATATATGTGGGGATTGCTTTCAGTTTTAAGGGCTTTCTTTTTTTTGATACAAATTCTGAAGTTTTGTATTGAATCTCATTAAATTTCCAAATTATCCCGATTTCTCGGGCAATTTTGAATATTTTTCGAAAAGGTCTTCGGAAATGCGCTAGAAATTAAATTCCCTACACGGAGATACCAAATATGTGGGGATTGCTTTCAGTTTTAAGGGTTTTCATTTTTTTGCTACAAATTCTGATGTTTTGTATTGAATCTCATTAAAATTCCATATTTTCCCGATTTCTCGGGCAATTTTGAATATTTTTGGAAAGGTCTTCGGAAATGCGCTAGAAACTAAAATCCCTTCACGGAGATACCAAATATGTGGCGATTGCTTTCAGTTTTAAGGGTTTTCATGTTTTTGCTACAAATTCTGATGTTTTGTATTGAATCTCATTAAATTTCCATATTTTCCCGATTTCTCGGGCAATTTTGAATATTTTTGGAAAAGGTCTTCGGAAATGCGCTAGAAATTAAATTCCCTACACGGAGATACCAAATATGTGGGGATTGCTTTCAGTTTTAAGGGTTTTCATTTTTTTGCTACAAATTCTGATGTTTTGTATTGAATCTCATTAAATTTCCATATTTTCCCGATTTCTCGGGCAATTTTGAATATTTTTAGAATAGGTCTTCGGAAATGCGCTAGAAATTAAATTCCCTACACGGATATACCAAATATGTGGGGATTGCTTTCAGTTTTAAGGGTT
Organism: Empis livida; assembly: GCA_963932195.1. Classification (NCBI taxonomy): domain Eukaryota; kingdom Metazoa; phylum Arthropoda; class Insecta; order Diptera; family Empididae; genus Empis; species Empis livida. The sequence goes on from OZ010645.1 coordinate 40,368,577, forward strand.
TTCATTTTTTTGGTACAAATTCTGATGTTTTGTATTGAATCTCATTAAATTTCCATATTTTCCCGATTTCTCGGGCAATTTTGAATATTTTTGGAAAAGGTCTTCGGAAATGCGCTAGAAATTAAATTCCCTACACGGAGATACCAAATATGTGGGGATTGCTTTCAGTTTTAAGAGTTACACGGAGATACCAAATATGTGGGGATTGCTTTCAGTTTTAAGGGTTTTCATTTTTTTGGTACAAATTCTGATGTTTTGTATTGAATCTCATTAAATTTCCATATTTTCCCGATTTCTCGGGCAATTTTGAATATTTTTGGAAAAGGTCTTCGGAAATGCGCTAGAAATTAAATTCCCTACACGGAGATACCAAATATGTGGGGATTGCTTTCAGTTTTAAGAGTTTTCATGTTTTGACTACAAATTTTCTGATGTTTTGTATTGAATCTCATTAAATTTCCATATTTCCCCGATTTCTCGGGCAATTTTGAATATTTTTGGAAAAGGTCTTCGGAAATGCGCTAGAAATTAAATTCCCTACACGGAGATACCATATATGTGGGGATTACTTTCAGTTTTAAGGGCTTTCTTTTTTTTGATACAAATTCTGAAGTTTTGTATTGAATCTTATTAAATTTCCAAATTATCCCGATTTCTCGGGCAATTTTGAATATTTTTCGAAAAGGTCTTCGGAAATGCGCTAGAAATTAAATTCCCTACACGGAGATACCAAATATGTGGGGATTGCTTTCAGTTTTAAGGGTTTTCATTTTTTTGCTACAAATTCTGATGTTTTGTATTGAATCTCATTAAAATTCCATATTTTCCCGATTTCTCGGGCAATTTTGAATATTTTTGGAGAGGTCTTCGGAAATGCGCTAGAAACTAAAATCCCTTCACGGAGATACCAAATATGTTTCGATTGCTTTCAGTTTTAAGGGTTTTCATGTTTTTGCTACAAATTCTGATGTTTTGTATTGAATCTCATTAAATTTCCATATTTTCCCGATTTCTCGGGCAATTTTGAATATTTTTGGAAAAGGTCTTCGGAAATGCGCTAGAAATTAAATTCCCTACACGGAGATACCAAATATGTGGGGATTGCTTTCAGTTTTAAGGGTTTTCATTTTTTTGCTACAAATTCTGATGTTTTGTATTGAATCTCATTAAATTTCCATATTTTCCCGATTTCTCGGGCAATTTTGAATATTTTTAGAATAGGTCTTCGGAAATGCGCTAGAAATTAAATTCCCTACACGGATATACCAAATATGTGGGGATTGCTTTCAGTTTTAAGGGTTTTCATTTTTTTGGTACAAATTCTGATGTTTTGTATTGAATCTCATTAAATTTCCATATTTTCCCGATTTCTCGGGCAATTTTGAATATTTTTGGAAAAGGTCTTCGGAAATGCGCTAGAAATTAAATTCCCTACACGGAGATACCAAATATGTGGGGATTGCTTTCAGTTTTAAGAGTTACACGGAGATACCAAATATGTGGGGATTGCTTTCAGTTTTAAGGGTTTTCATTTTTTTGGTACAAATTCTGATGTTTTGTATTGAATCTCATTAAATTTCCATATTTTCCCGATTTCTCTGGCAATTTTGAATATTTTTGGAAATGGTCTTCGGAAATGCGCTAGAAATTAAATTCCCTACACGGAGCTACCAAATATGTGGCGATTGCTTTCAGTTTTAAGGGTTTTCATGTTTTTGCTACAAATTCTGATGTTTTGTATTGAATCTCATTAAATTTCCATATTTTCCCGATTTCTCGGGCAATTTTGAATATTTTTGGAAAAGGTCTTCGGAAATGCGCTAGAAATTAAATTCCCTACACGGAGATACGAAATATGTGGGGATTGCTTTCAGTTTTAAGGGTTTTCATTTTATTGCTACAAATTCTGATGTTTTGTATGGAGTCTCATTAAATTTCCATATTTTCCCGATTTCTCGTGCAATTTTGAATATTTTTCGAAAAGGTCTTCGGAAAGGCGCTAGAAATTAAATTCCCTACACGGAGATACCAAATATGTGGCGATTGCTTTCAGTGTTAAGGGTTTTCATGTTTTTGCTACAAATTCTGATGTTTTGTATTGAATCTCATTAAATTTTCATATTTCCCCGATTTCTCGAGCAATTTTGAATATTTTTGGAAAAGGTCTTCGGAAATGCGCTAGAAATTAAATTCCCTACACGGAGATACCATATATGTGGGGATTGCTTTCAGTTTTAAGGTCTTTCTTTTTTTTGATACAAATTCTGAAGTTTTGTATTGAATCTCATTAAATTTCCAAATTATCCCGATTTCTCGGGCAATTTTGAATATTTTTCGAAAAGGTCTTCGGAAATGCGCTAGAAATTAAATTCCCTTCACTGAGATACCACATATGTGGGGATTGCTTTCAGTTTTAAGGGTTTTCATTTTTTTGCTACAAATTCTGATGTTTTGTATTGAATCTCATTAAATTTCCATATTTTCCCGATTTCTCGGGCAATTTTGAATATTTTTGGAAAAGGTCTTCGGAAATGCGCTAGAAATTAAATTCCCTACACGGATATACCATATATGTGGGGATTGCTTTCAGTTTTAAGGGTTTTCATTTTTTTGGTACAAATTCTGATGTTTTGTATTGAATCTCATTAAATTTCCATATTTTCCCGATTTCTCGGGCAATTTTGAATATTTTTGGAAAAGGTCTCCGGAAATGCTCTAGAAATTAAATTCCCTACACGGAGATACCAAATATGTGGGGATTGCTTTCAGTTTTAAGAATTACACGGAGATACCAAATATGTGTGGATTGCTTTCAGTTTTAAGGGTTTTCAATTTTTTGGTACAAATTCTGATGTTTTGTATTGAATCTCATTAAATTTCCATATTTTCCCGATTTCTCGGGCAATTTTGAATATTTATGGAAAAGGTCTTCGGAAATGCGCTAGAAATTAAATTGCCTACACGGAGATACCAAATATGTGGGGATTGCTTTCAGTTTTAAGGGTTTTCATTTTTTTGCTACAAATTCTGATGTTTTGTATTGAATCTCATTAAATTTCCATATTTTGCCGATTTCTCGGGCAATTTTGAATATTTTTGGAAAAGGTCTTCGGAAATGCGCTAGAAATTAAATTCCCTACACGGAGATACCAAATATGTGGGGATTGCTCTCAGTTTTAAGGGTTTTCATTTTATTGCTACAAATTCTGATGTTTTGTATGGAGTCTCATTAAATTTCCCTATTTTCCCGATTTCTCGTGCAATTTTGAATATTTTTCGAAAAGGTCTTCGTAAATGCGCTAGAAATTAAATTCCCTACACGGAGATACCAAATATGTGGCGATTGCTTTCAGTGTTAAGTGTTTTCATGTTTTTGCTACAAATTCTGACGTTTTGTATTGAATCTCATTAAATTTCCATATTTCCCCGATTTCTCGAGCAATTTTGAATATTTTTGGAAAAGGTCTTCGGAAATGCGCTAGAAATTAAATTCCCTACACGGAGATACCAAATATGTGGGGATTGCTTTCAGTTTTAAGGGTTTTCATTTTTTTGCTACAAATTCTGATGTTTTGTATTGAATCTCATTAAATTTCCATATTTTCCCGATTTCTCGGGCAATTTTGAATATTTTTGGAAAAGGTCTTCGGAAATGCGCTAGAAATTAAATTCCCTACACGGAGATACCAAATATGTGGGGATTGCTTTCAGTTTTAAGGGTTTTCATTTTTTTGCTACAAATTCTGATGTTTTGTATTGAATCTCATTAAATTTCCATATTTTCCCGATTTCTCGGGCAATTTTGAATATTTTTGGAAAAGGTCTTCGGAAATGCGCTAGAAATTAAATTCCCTACACGGAGATACCAAATATGTAGGGATTGCTTTCAGTTTTAAGGGTTTTCATGTTTTTGCTACAAATTCTGATGTTTTTTATTGAATCTCATTAAATTTCCATATTTTCCCGATTTCTCGTGCAATTTTGAATATTTTTCGAAAAGGTCTTCGGAAAGGCGCTAGAAATTAAATTCCCTACACGGAGATACCAAATATGTGGCGATTGCTTTCAGTGTTAAGGGTTTTCATGTTTTTGCTACAAATTCTGATGTTTTGTATTGAATCTCATTAAATTTTCATATTTCCCCGATTTGTCGAGCAATTTTGAATATTTTTGGAAAAGGTCTTCGGAAATGCGCTAGAAATTAAATTCCCTACACGGAGATACCATATATGTGGGGATTGCTTTCAGTTTTAAGGTCTTTCTTTTTTTTGATACAAATTCTGAAGTTTTGTATTGAATCTCATTAAATTTCCAAATTATCCCGATTTCTCGGGCAATTTTGAATATTTTTCGAAAAGGTCTTCGGAAATGCGCTAGAAATTAAATTCCCTTCACTGAGATACCACATATGTGGGGATTGCTTTCAGTTTTAAGGGTTTTCATTTTTTTGCTACAAATTCTGATGTTTTGTATTGAATCTCATTAAATTTCCATATTTTCCCGATTTCTCGGGCAATTTTGAATATTTTTGGAAAAGGTCTTCGGAAATGCGCTAGAAATTAAATTCCCTACACGGAGATACCAAATATGTGGGGATTGCTTTCAGTTTTAAGGGTTTTCATTTTTTTGCTACAAATTCTGATGTTTTGTATTGAATCTCATTAAATTTCCATATTTTCCCGATTTCTCGGGCAATTTTGAATATTTTTGGAAAAGGTCTCCGGAAATGCGCTAGAAATTAAATTCCCTACACGGAGATACCAAATATGTGGGGATTGCTTTCAGTTTTAAGAATTACACGGAGATACCAAATATGTGTGGATTGCTTTCAGTTTTAAGGGTTTTCAATTTTTTGGTACAAATTCTGATGTTTTGTATTGAATCTCATTAAATTTCCATATTTTCCCGATTTCTCGGGCAATTTTGAATATTTATGGAAAAGGTCTTCGGAAATGCGCTAGAAATTAAATTGCCTACACGGAGATACCAAATATGTGGGGATTGCTTTCAGTTTTAAGGGTTTTCATTTTTTTGCTACAAATTCTGATGTTTTGTATTGAATCTCATTAAATTTCCATATTTTGCCGATTTCTCGGGCAATTTTGAATATTTTTGGAAAAGGTCTTCGGAAATGCGCTAGAAATTAAATTCCCTACACGGAGATACCAAATATATGGGGATTGCTCTCAGTTTTAAGGGTTTTCATTTTATTGCTACAAATTCTGATGTTTTGTATGGAGTCTCATTAAATTTCCCTATTTTCCCGATTTCTCGTGCAATTTTGAATATTTTTCGAAAAGGTCTTCGGAAATGCGCTAGAAATTAAATTCCCTACACGGAGATACCAAATATGTGGGGATTGCTTTCAGTTTTAAGGGTTTTCATTTTTTTGCTACAAATTCTGATGTTTTGTATTGAATCTCATTAAATTTCCATATTTTCCCGATTTCTCGGGCAATTTTGAATATTTTTGGAAAAGGTCTTCGGAAATGCGCTAGAAATTAAATTCCCTACACGGAGATACCAAATATGTGGCGATTGCTTTCAGTTTTAAGGGTTTTCATGTTTTTGCTACAAATTCTGATGTTTTGTATTGAATCTCATTAAATTTCCATATTTTCCCGATTTCTCGGGCAATTTTGAATATTTTTGGAAAAGGTCTTCGGAAATGCGCTAGAAATTAAATTTCCTACACGGAGATACCAAATATGTGGGTATTGCTTTCAGTTTTAAGGGTTTTAATTTTTTGCTACAAATTCTGATGTTTTGTATTGAAATTCATTAAATTTCCATATTTTCCCGATTTCTCGGGCAATTTTGAATATTTTTGGAAAAGGTCTTCGGAAATGCGCTAGAAATTAAATTCCCTACACGGAGATACCAAATATGTGGGGATTGCTTTCAGTTTTAAGGGTTTTCATGTTTTTGCTACAAATTCTGATGTTTTGTATTGAATCTCATTAAATTTCCATATTTTCCCGATTTCTCGGGCAATTTTGAATATTTTTGGAAAAGGTCTTCGGAAATGCGCTAGAAATTAAATTCCCTACACGGAGATACCAAATATGTGGGGATTGCTTTCAGTTTTAAGGGTTTTCATTTTTTTGCTACAAATTCTGATGTTTTGTATTGAATCTCATTAAATTTCCATATTTTCCCGATTTCTCGGGCAATTTTGAATATTTTTGGAAAAGGTCTTCGGAAATGCGCTAGAAATTAAATTCCCTACACGGAGATACGAAATATGTGGGGATTGCTTTCAGTTTTAAGGGTTTTCATTTTATTGCTACAAATTCTGATGTTTTGTATGGAGTCTCATTAAATTTCCATATTTTCCCGATTTCTCGTGCAATTTTGAATATTTTTCGAAAAGGTCTTCGGAAAGGCGCTAGAAATTAAATTCCCTACACGGAGATACCAAATATGTGGCGATTGCTTTCAGTGTTAATGGTTGTCATGTTTTTGCTACAAATTCTGACGTTTTGTATTGAATCTCATTAAATTTCCATATTTCCCCGATTTCTCGAGCAATTTTGAATATTATTGGAAAAGGTCTTCGGAAATGCGCTAGAAATTAAATTCCCTACACGGAGATACCAAATATGTGGCGATTGCTTTCAGTTTTAAGGGTTTTCATGTTTTTGCTACAAATTCTGATGTTTTGTATTGAATCTCATTAAATTTCCATATTTTCCCGATTTCTCGGGCAATTTTGAATATTTTTGGAAAAGGTCTTCGGAAATGCGCTAGAAATTAAATTTCCTACACGGAGATACCAAATATGTGGGTATTGCTTTCAGTTTTAAGGGTTTTAATTTTTTGCTACAAATTCTGATGTTTTGTATTGTAATTCATTAAATTTCCATATTTTCCCGATTTCTCGGGCAATTTTGAATATTTTTGGAAAAGGTCTTCGGAAATGCGCTAGAAATTAAATTCCCTACACGGAGATACGAAATATGTGGGGATTGCTTTCAGTTTTAAGGGTTTTCATTTTATTGCTACAAATTCTGATGTTTTGTATGGAGTCTCATTAAATTTCCATATTTTCCCGATTTCTCGTGCAATTTTGAATATTTTTCGAAAAGGTCTTCGGAAAGGCGCTAGAAATTAAATTCCCTACACGGAGATACCAAATATGTGGCGATTGCTTTCAGTTTTAAGGGTTTTCATGTTTTTGCTACAAATTCTGATGTTTTGTATTGAATCTCATTAAATTTCCATATTTTCCCGATTTCTCGGGCAATTTTGAATATTTTTGGAAAAGGTCTTCGGAAATGCGCTAGAAATTAAATTTCCTACACGGTGATACCAAATATGTGGGGATTGCTTTCAGTTTTAAGGGTTTTCATTTTTTTGCTACAAATTCTGATGTTTTGTATTGAATCTCATTAAATTTCCATATTTTCCCGATTTCTCGGGCAATTTTGAATATTTTTGGAAAAGGTCTTCGGAAATGCGCTAGAAATTAAATTCCCTACACGGAGATACCAAATATGTGGCGATTGCTTTCAGTTTTAAGGGTTTTCATGTTTTTGCTACAAATTCTGATGTTTTGTATTGAATCTCATTAAATTTCCATATTTTCCCGATTTCTCGGGCAATTTTGAATATTTTTGGAAAAGGTCTTCGGAAATGCGCTAGAAATTAAATTTCCTACACGGAGATACCAAATATGTGGGTATTGCTTTCAGTTTTAAGGGTTTTAATTTTTTGCTACAAATTCTGATGTTTTGTATTGAAATTCATTAAATTTCCATATTTTCCCGATTTCTCGGGCAATTTTGAATATTTTTGGAAAAGGTCTTCGGAAATGCGCTAGAAATTAAATTCCCTACACGGAGATACCAAATATGTGGGGATTGCTTTCAGTTTTAAGGGTTTTCATGTTTTTGCTACAAATTCTGATGTTTTGTATTGAATCTCATTAAATTTCCATATTTTCCCGATTTCTCGGGCAATTTTGAATATTTTTGGAAAAGGTCTTCGGAAATGCGCTAGAAATTAAATTCCCTACACGGAGATACCAAATATGTGGGGATTGCTTTCAGTTTTAAGGGTTTTCATTTTTTTGCTACAAATTCTGATGTTTTGTATTGAATCTCATTAAATTTCCATATTTTCCCGATTTCTCGGGCAATTTTGAATATTTTTGGAAAAGGTCTTCGGAAATGCGCTAGAAATTAAATTCCCTACACGGAGATACGAAATATGTGGGGATTGCTTTCAGTTTTAAGGGTTTTCATTTTATTGCTACAAATTCTGATGTTTTGTATGGAGTCTCATTAAATTTCCATATTTTCCCGATTTCTCGTGCAATTTTGAATATTTTTCGAAAAGGTCTTCGGAAAGGCGCTAGAAATTAAATTCCCTACACGGAGATACCAAATATGTGGCGATTGCTTTCAGTGTTAATGGTTGTCATGTTTTTGCTACAAATTCTGACGTTTTGTATTGAATCTCATTAAATTTCCATATTTCCCCGATTTCTCGAGCAATTTTGAATATTATTGGAAAAGGTCTTCGGAAATGCGCTAGAAATTAAATTCCCTACACGGAGATACCAAATATGTGGGGATTGCTTTCAGTTTTAAGGGTTTTCATTTTTTTGCTACAAATTCTGATGTTTTGTATTGAATCTCATTAAATTCCATGATTTCCCGATTTCTCGGGCAATTTTGAATATTTTTGGAAAAGGTCTTCGGAAATGCGCTAGAAATTAAATTCCCTACACGGAGATACCAAATATGTGGGGATTGCTTTCAGTTTTAAGGGTTTTCATTTTTTTGCTACAAATTCTGATGTTTTGTATTGAATCTCATTAAATTTCCATATTTTCCCGATTTCTCGGGCAATTTTGAATATTTTTGGAAAAGGTCTTCGGAAATGCGCTAGAAATTAAATTCCCTACACGGAGATACCAAATATGTGGGGATTGCTTTCAGTTTTAAGGGTTTTCATGTTTTTGCTACAAATTCTGATGTTTTGTATTGAATCTCATTAAATTTCCATATTTTCCCGATTTCTCGGGCAATTTTGAATATTTTTGGAAAAGGTCTTCGGAAATGCGCTAGAAATTAAATTCCCTACACGGAGATACGAAATATGTGGGGATTGCTTTCAGTTTTAAGGGTTTTCATTTTATTGCTACAAATTCTGATGTTTTGTATGGAGTCTCATTAAATTTCCATATTTTCCCGATTTCTCATGCAATTTTGAATATTTTTCGAAAAGGTCTTCGGAAAGGCGCTAGAAATTAAATTCCCTACACGGAGATACCAAATATGTGGCGATTGCTTTCAGTGTTAAGGGTTTTCATGTTTTTGCTACAAATTCTGATGTTTTGTATTGAATCTCATTAAATTTTCATATTTCCCCGATTTCTCGAGCAATTTTGAATATTTTTGGAAAAGGTCTTCGGAAATGCGCTAGAAATTAAATTCCCTACACGGAGATACCATATATGTGGGGATTGCTTTCAGTTTTAAGGTCTTTCTTTTTTTTGATACAAATTCTGAAGTTTTGTATTGAATCTCATTAAATTTCCAAATTATCCCGATTTCTCGGGCAATTTTGAATATTTTTCGAAAAGGTCTTCGGAAATGCGCTAGAAATTAAATTCCCTTCACTGAGATACCACATATGTGGGGATTGCTTTCAGTTTTAAGGGTTTTCATTTTTTTGCTACAAATTCTGATGTTTTGTATTGAATCTCATTAAATTTCCATATTTTCCCGATTTCTCGGGCAATTTTGAATATTTTTGGAAAAGGTCTTCGGAAATGCGCTAGAAATTAAATTCCCTACACGGATATACCATATATGTGGGGATTGCTTTCAGTTTTAAGGGTTTTCATTTTTTTGGTACAAATTCTGATGTTTTGTATTGAATCTCATTAAATTTTCATATTTCCCCGATTTCTCGAGCAATTTTGAATATTTTTGGAAAAGGTCTTCGGAAATGCGCTAGAAATTAAATTCCCTACACGGAGATACCAAATATGTGGGGATTGCTTTCAGTTTTAAGGGTTTTCATTTTTTTGCTACAAATTCTGATGTTTTGTATTGAATCTCATTAAATTTCCATATTTTCCCGATTTCTCGGGCAATTTTGAATATTTTTGGAAAAGGTCTTCGGAAATGCGCTAGAAATTAAATTCCCTACACGGAGATACCAAATATGTGGGGATTGCTTTCAGTTTTAAGAGTTTTCATGTTTTGACTACAAATTTTCTGATGTTTTGTATTCAATCTCATTAAATTTCCATATTTCCCCGATTTCTCGGGCAATTTTGAATATTTTTGGAAAAGGTCTTCGGAAATGCGCTAGAAATTAAATTCCCTACACGGAGATACCATATATGTGGGGATTGCTTTCAGTTTTAAGGGCTTTCTTTTTTTTGATACAAATTCTGAAGTTTTGTATTGAATCTCATTAAATTTCCAAATTATCCCGATTTCTCGGGCAATTTTGAATATTTTTCGAAAAGGTCTTCGGAAATGCGCTAGAAATTAAATTCCCTACACGGAGATACCAAATATGTGGGGATTGCTTTCAGTTTTAAGGGTTTTCATTTTTTTGCTACAAATTCTGATGTTTTGTATTGAATCTCATTAAAATTCCATATTTTCCCGATTTCTCGGGCAATTTTGAATATTTTTGGAAAGGTCTTCGGAAATGCGCTAGAAACTAAAATCCCTTCACGGAGATACCAAATATGTGGCGATTGCTTTCAGTTTTAAGGGTTTTCATGTTTTTGCTACAAATTCTGATGTTTTGTATTGAATCTCATTAAATTTCAATATTTTCCCGATTTCTCGGGCAATTTTGAATATTTTTGGAAAAGGTCTTCGGAAATGCGCTAGAAATTAAATTCCCTACACGGAGATACCAAATATGTGGGGATTGCTTTCAGTTTTAAGGGTTTTCATTTTTTTGCTACAAATTCTGATGTTTTGTATTGAATCTCAATAAATTTCCATATTTTCCCGATTTCTCGGGCAATTTTGAATATTTTTAGAATAGGTCTTCGGAAATGCGCTAGAAATTAAATTCCCTACACGGATATACCAAATATGTGGGGATTGCTTTCAGTTTTAAGGGTTTTCATTTTTTTGGTACAAATTCTGATGTTTTGTATTGAATCTCATTAAATTTCCATATTTTCCCGATTTCTCGGGCAATTTTGAATATTTTTGGAAAAGGTCTTCGGAAATGCGCTAGAAATTAAATTCCCTACACGGAGATACCAAATATGTGGGGATTGCTTTCAGTTTTAAGAGTTACACGAAGATACCAAATATGTGGGGATTGCTTTCAGTTTTAAGGGTTTTCATTTTTTTGCTACAAATTCTGATGTTTTGTATTGAATCTCATTAAATTTCCATATTTTCCCGATTTCTCGGGCAATTTTGAATATTTTTGGAAAAGGTCTTCGGAAATGCGCTAGAAATTAAATTCCCTACACGGAGATACGAAATATGTGGGGATTGCTTTCAGTTTTAAGGGTTTTCATTTTATTGCTACAAATTCTGATGTTTTGTATGGAGTCTCATTAAATTTCCATATTTTCCCGATTTCTCGTGCAATTTTGAATATTTTTCGAAAAGGTCTTCGGAAAGGCGCTAGAAATTAAATTCCCTACACGGAGATACCAAATATGTGGCGATTGCTTTCAGTGTTAAGGGTTGTCATGTTTTTGCTACAAATTCTGACGTTTTGTATTGAATCTCATTAAATTTCCATATTTCCCCGATTTCTCGAGCAATTTTGAATATTATTGGAAAAGGTCTTCGGAAATGCGCTACAAATTAAATTCCTACACGGAGATACCAAATATGTGGGGATTGCTTTCAGTTTTAAGGGTTTTCATTTTTTTGCTACAAATTCTGATGTTTTGTATTGAATCTCATTAAATTTCCATATTTTCCCGATTTCTCGGGCAATTTTGAATATTTTTGGAAAAGGTCTTCGGAAATGCGCTAGAAATTAAATTCCCTACACGGAGATACCAAATATGTGGGGATTGCTTTCAGTTTTAAGGGTTTTCATTTTTTTGGCTACAAATTCTGATGTTTTGTATTGAATCTCATTAAATTTCCATATTTTCCCGATTTCTCGGGCAATTTTGAATATTTTTGGAAAAGGTCTTCGGAAATGCGCTAGAAATTAAATTCCCTAACACGGAGATACCAAATATGTGGGGATTGCTTTCAGTTTTAAGGGTTTTCATGTTTTTGCTACAAATTCTGATGTTTTGTATTGAATCTCATTAAATTTCCATATTTTCCCGATTTCTCGGGCAATTTTGAATATTTTTGGAAAAGGTCTTCGGAAATGCGCTAGAAATTAAATTCCCTACACGGAGATACGAAATATGTGGGGATTGCTTTCAGTTTTAAGGGTTTTCATTTTATTGCTACAAATTCTGATGTTTTGTATGGAGTCTCATTAAATTTCCATATTTTCCCGATTTCTCGTGCAATTTTGAATATTTTGCGAAAAGGTCTTCGGAAAGGCGCTAGAAATTAAATTCCCTACACGGAGATACCAAATATGTGGCGATTGCTTTCAGTGTTAAGGGTTTTCATGTTTTTGCTACAAATTCTGATGTTTTGTATTGAATCTCATTAAATTTTCATATTTCCCCGATTTCTCGAGCAATTTTGAATATTTTTGGAAAAGGTCTTCGGAAATGCGCTAGAAATTAAATTCCCTACACGGAGATACCAAATATGTGGGGATTGCTTTCAGTTTTAAGGGTTTTCATTTTTTTGCTACAAATTCTGAAGTTTTGTATTGAATCTCATTAAATTTCCAAATTATCCCGATTTCTCGGGCAATTTTGAATATTTTTCGAAAAGGTCTTCGGAAATGCGCTAGAAATTAAATTCCCTTCACTGAGATACCACATATGTGGGGATTGCTTTCAGTTTTAAGGGTTTTCATTTTTTTGCTACAAATTCTGATGTTTTGTATTGAATCTCATTAAATTTCCATATTTTCCCGATTTCTCGGGCAATTTTGAATATTTTTGGAAAAGGTCTTCGGAAATGCGCTAGAAATTAAATTCCCTACACGGATATACCATATATGTGGGGATTGCTTTCAGTTTTAAGGGTTTTCATTTTTTTGGTACAAATTCTGATGTTTTGTATTGAATCTCATTAAATTTTCATATTTCCCCGATTTCTCGAGCAATTTTGAATATTTTTGGAAAAGGTCTTCGGAAATGCGCTAGAAATTAAATTCCCTACACGGAGATACCAAATATGTGGGGATTGCTTTCAGTTTTAAGGGTTTTCATTTTTTTGCTACAAATTCTGATGTTTTGTATTGAATCTCATTAAATTTCCATATTTTCCCGATTTCTCGGGCAATTTTGAATATTTTTGGAAAAGGTCTTCGGAAATGCGCTAGAAATTAAATTCCCTACACGGAGATACCAAATATGTGGGGATTGCTTTCAGTTTTAAGAGTTTTCATGTTTTGACTACAAATTTTCTGATGTTTTGTATTCAATCTCATTAAATTTCCATATTTCCCCGATTTCTCGGGCAATTTTGAATATTTTTGGAAAAGGTCTTCGGAAATGCGCTAGAAATTAAATTCCCTACACGGAGATACCATATATGTGGGGATTGCTTTCAGTTTTAAGGGCTTTCTTTTTTTTTATACAAATTCTGAAGTTTTGTATTGAATCTCATTAAATTTCCAAATTATCCCGATTTCTCGGGCAATTTTGAATATTTTTCGAAAAGGTCTTCGGAAATGCGCTAGAAATTAAATTCCCTACACGGAGATACCAAATATGTGGGGATTGCTTTCAGTTTTAAGGGTTTTCATTTTTTTGCTACAAATTCTGATGTTTTGTATTGAATCTCATTAAAATTCCATATTTTCCCGATTTCTCGGGCAATTTTGAATATTTTTGGAAAGGTCTTCGGAAATGCGCTAGAAACTAAAATCCCTTCACGGAGATACCAAATATGTGGCGATTGCTTTCAGTTTTAAGGGTTTTCATGTTTTTGCTACAAATTCTGATGTTTTGTATTGAATCTCATTAAATTTCAATATTTTCCCGATTTCTCGGGCAATTTTGAATATTTTTGGAAAAGGTCTTCGGAAATGCGCTAGAAATTAAATTCCCTACACGGAGATACCAAATATGTGGGGATTGCTTTCAGTTTTAAGGGTTTTCATTTTTTTGCTACAAATTCTGATGTTTTGTATTGAATCTCAATAAATTTCCATATTTTCCCGATTTCTCGGGCAATTTTGAATATTTTTAGAATAGGTCTTCGGAAATGCGCTAGAAATTAAATTCCCTACACGGATATACCAAATATGTGGGGATTGCTTTCAGTTTTAAGGGTTTTCATGTTTTTGCTACAAATTCTGATGTTTTGTATTGAATCTCATTAAATTTCCATATTTTCCCGATTTCTCGGGCAATTTTGAATATTTTTGGAAAAGGTCTTCGGAAATGCGCTAGAAATTAAATTCCCTACACGGAGATACGAAATATGTGGGGATTGCTTTCAGTTTTAAGGGTTTTCATTTTATTGCTACAAATTCTGATGTTTTGTATGGAGTCTCATTAAATTTCCATATTTTCCCGATTTCTCGTGCAATTTTGAATATTTTGCGAAAAGGTCTTCGGAAAGGCGCTAGAAATTAAATTCCCTACACGGAGATACCAAATATGTGGCGATTGCTTTCAGTGTTAAGGGTTTTCATGTTTTTGCTACAAATTCTGATGTTTTGTATTGAATCTCATTAAATTTTCATATTTCCCCGATTTCTCGAGCAATTTTGAATATTTTTGGAAAAGGTCTTCGGAAATGCGCTAGAAATTAAATTCCCTACACGGAGATACCATATATGTGGGGATTGCTTTCAGTTTTAAGGTCTTTCTTTTTTTTGATACAAATTCTGAAGTTTTGTATTGAATCTCATTAAATTTCCAAATTATCCCGATTTCTCGGGCAATTTTGAATATTTTTCGAAAAGGTCTTCGGAAATGCGCTAGAAATTAAATTCCCTTCACTGAGATACCACATATGTGGGGATTGCTTTCAGTTTTAAGGGTTTTCATTTTTTTGCTACAAATTCTGATGTTTTGTATTGAATCTCATTAAATTTCCATATTTTCCCGATTTCTCGGGCAATTTTGAATATTTTTGGAAAAGGTCTTCGGAAATGCGCTAGAAATTAAATTCCCTACACGGATATACCATATATGTGGGGATTGCTTTCAGTTTTAAGGGTTTTCATTTTTTTGGTACAAATTCTGATGTTTTGTATTGAATCTCATTAAATTTTCATATTTCCCCGATTTCTCGAGCAATTTTGAATATTTTTGGAAAAGGTCTTCGGAAATGCGCTAGAAATTAAATTCCCTACACGGAGATACCAAATATGTGGGGATTGCTTTCAGTTTTAAGGGTTTTCATTTTTTTGCTACAAATTCTGATGTTTTGTATTGAATCTCATTAAATTTCCATATTTTCCCGATTTCTCGGGCAATTTTGAATATTTTTGGAAAAGGTCTTCGGAAATGCGCTAGAAATTAAATTCCCTACACGGAGATACCAAATATGTGGGGATTGCTTTCAGTTTTAAGAGTTTTCATGTTTTGACTACAAATTTTCTGATGTTTTGTATTCAATCTCATTAAATTTCCATATTTCCCCGATTTCTCGGGCAATTTTGAATATTTTTGGAAAAGGTCTTCGGAAATGCGCTAGAAATTAAATTCCCTACACGGAGATACCATATATGTGGGGATTGCTTTCAGTTTTAAGGGCTTTCTTTTTTTTGATACAAATTCTGAAGTTTTGTATTGAATCTCATTAAATTTCCAAATTATCCCGATTTCTCGGGCAATTTTGAATATTTTTCGAAAAGGTCTTCGGAAATGCGCTAGAAATTAAATTCCCTACACGGAGATACCAAATATGTGGGGATTGCTTTCAGTTTTAAGGGTTTTCATTTTTTTGCTACAAATTCTGATGTTTTGTATTGAATCTCATTAAAATTCCATATTTTCCCGATTTCTCGGGCAATTTTGAATATTTTTGGAAAGGTCTTCGGAAATGCGCTAGAAACTAAAATCCCTTCACGGAGATACCAAATATGTGGCGATTGCTTTCAGTTTTAAGGGTTTTCATGTTTTTGCTACAAATTCTGATGTTTTGTATTGAATCTCATTAAATTTCAATATTTTCCCGATTTCTCGGGCAATTTTGAATATTTTTGGAAAAGGTCTTCGGAAATGCGCTAGAAATTAAATTCCCTACACGGAGATACCAAATATGTGGGGATTGCTTTCAGTTTTAAGGGTTTTCATTTTTTTGCTACAAATTCTGATGTTTTGTATTGAATCTCAATAAATTTCCATATTTTCCCGATTTCTCGGGCACTTTTGAATATTTTTAGAATAGGTCTTCGGAAATGCGCTAGAAATTAAATTCCCTACACGGATATACCAAATATGTGGGGATTGCTTTCAGTTTTAAGGGTTTTCATTTTTTTGGTACAAATTCTGATGTTTTGTATTGAATCTCATTAAATTTCCATATTTTCCCGATTTCTCGGGCAATTTTGAATATTTTTGGAAAAGGTCTTCGGAAATGCGCTAGAAATTAAATTCCCTACACGGAGATACCAAATATGTGGGGATTGCTTTCAGTTTTAAGAGTTACACGGAGATACCAAATATGTGGGGATTGCTTTCAGTTTTAAGGGTTTTCATTTTTTTGGTACAAATTCTGATGTTTTGTATTGAATCTCATTAAATTTCCATATTTTCCCGATTTCTCGGGCAATTTTGAATATTTTTGGAAAAGGTCTTCGGAAATGCGCTAGAAATTAAATTCCCTACACGGAGATACCAAATATGTGGGGATTGCTTTCAGTTTTAAGAGTTTTCATGTTTTGACTACAAATTTTCTGATGTTTTGTATTGAATCTCATTAAATTTCCATATTTCCCCGATTTCTCGGGCAATTTTGAATATTTTTGGAAAAGGTCTTCGGAAATGCGCTAGAAATTAAATTCCCTTCACTGAGATACCATATATGTGGGGATTGCTTTCAGTTTTAAGGGCTTTCTTTTTTTTGATACAAATTCTGAAGTTTTGTATTGAATCTCATTAAATTTCCAAATTATCCCGATTTCTCGGGCAATTTTGAATATTTTTCGAAAAGGTCTTCGGAAATGCGCTAGAAATTAAATTCCCTACACGGAGATACCAAATATGTGGGGATTGCTTTCAGTTTTAAGGGTTTTCATTTTTTTGCTACAAATTCTGATGTTTTGTATTGAATCTCATTAAAATTCCATATTTTCCCGATTTCTCGGGCAATTTTGAATATTTTTGGAAAGGTCTTCGGAAATGCGCTAGAAACTAAAATCCCTTCACGGAGATACCAAATATGTTTCGATTGCTTTCAGTTTTAAGGGTTTTCATGTTTTTGCTACAAATTCTGATGTTTTGAATTGAATCTCATTAAATTTCCATATTTTCCCGATTTCTCGGGCAATTTTGAATATTTTTGGAAAAGGTCTTCGGAAATGCGCTAGAAATTAAATTCCCTACACGGAGATACCAAATATGTGGGGATTGCTTTCAGTTTTAAGGGTTTTCATTTTTTTGCTACAAATTCTGATGTTTTGTATTGAATCTCATTAAATTTCCATATTTTCCCGATTTCTCGGGCAATTTTGAATATTTTTAGAATAGGTCTTCGGAAATGCGCTAGAAATTAAATTCCCTACACGGATATACCAAATATGTGGGGATTGCTTTCAGTTTTAAGGGTTTTCATTTTTTGGTACAAATTCTGATGTTTTGTATTGAATCTCATTAAATTTCCATATTTTCCCGATTTCTCGGGCAATTTTGAATATTTTTGGAAAAGCTCTTCGGAAATGCGCTAGAAATTAAATTCCCTACACGGAGATACCAAATATGTGGGGATTGCTTTCAGTTTTAAGGGTTTTCATTTTTTTGGTACAAATTCTGATGTTTTGTATTGAATCTCATTAAATTTCCATATTTTCCCGATTTCTCTGGCAATTTTGAATATTTTTGGAAAAGGTCTTCGGAAATGCGCTAGAAATTAAATTCCCTACACGGAGCTACCAAATATGTGGCGATTGCTTTCAGTTTTAAGGGTTTTCATGTTTTTGCTACAAATTCTGATGTTTTGTATTGAATCTCATTAAATTTCCATATTTTCCCGATTTCTCGGGCAATTTTGAATATTTTTGGAAAAGGTCTTCGGAAATGCGCTAGAAATTAAATTCCCTACACGGAGATACGAAATATGTGGGGATTGCTTTCAGTTTTAAGGGTTTTCATTTTATTGCTACAAATTCTGATGTTTTGTATGGAGTCTCATTAAATTTCCATATTTTCCCGATTTCTCGTGCAATTTTGAATATTTTTCGAAAAGGTCTTCGGAAAGGCGCTAGAAATTAAATTCCCTACACGGAGATACCAAATATGTGGCGATTGCTTTCAGTGTTAAGGGTTTTCATGTTTTTGCTACAAATTCTGATGTTTTGTATTGAATCTCATTAAATTTTCATATTTCCCCGATTTCTCGAGCAATTTTGAATATTTTTGGAAAAGGTCTTCGGAAATGCGCTAGAAATTAAATTCCCTACACGGAGATACCATATATGTGGGGATTGCTTTCAGTTTTAAGGTCTTTCTTTTTTTTGATACAAATTCTGAAGTTTTGTATTGAATCTCATTAAATTTCCAAATTATCCCGATTTCTCGGGCAATTTTGAATATTTTTCGAAAAGGTCTTCGGAAATGCGCTAGAAATTAAATTCCCTTCACTGAGATACCACATATGTGGGGATTGCTTTCAGTTTTAAGGGTTTTCATTTTTTTGCTACAAATTCTGATGTTTTGTATTGAATCTCATTAAATTTCCATATTTTCCCGATTTCTCGGGCAATTTTGAATATTTTTGGAAAAGGTCTTCGGAAATGCGCTAGAAATTAAATTCCCTACACGGATATACCATATATGTGGGGATTGCTTTCAGTTTTAAGGGTTTTCATTTTTTTGGTACAAATTCTGATGTTTTGTATTGAATCTCATTAAATTTCCATATTTTCCCGATTTCTCGGGCAATTTTGAATATTTTTGGAAAAGGTCTCCGGAAATGCGCTAGAAATTAAATTCCCTACACGGAGATACCAAATATGTGGGGATTGCTTTCAGTTTTAAGAATTACACGGAGATACCAAATATGTGTGGATTGCTTTCAGTTTTAAGAGTTTTCAATTTTTTGGTACAAATTCTGATGTTTTGTATTGAATCTCATTAAATTTCCATATTTTCCCGATTTCTCGGCCAATTTTGAATATTTATGGAAAAGGTCTTCGGAAATGCGCTAGAAATTAAATTGCCTACACGGAGATACCAAATATGTGGGGATTGCTTTCAGTTTTAAGGGTTTTCATTTTTTTGCTACAAATTCTGATGTTTTGTATTGAATCTCATTAAATTTCCATATTTTGCCGATTTCTCGGGCAATTTTGAATATTTTTGGAAAAGGTCTTCGTAAATGCGCTAGAAATTAAATTCCCTACACGGAGATACCAAATATGTGGCGATTGCTTTCAGTGTTAAGGGTTTACATGTTTTTGCTACAAATTCTGACGTTTTGTATTGAATCTCATTAAATTTCCCTATTTCCCCGATTTCTCGAGCAATTTTGAATATTTTTGGAAAAGGTCTTCGGAAATGCGCTAGAAATTAAATTCCCTACACGGAGATACCAAATATGTGGGGAATGCTCTCAGTTTTAAGGGTTTTCATTTTATTGCTACAAATTCTGATGTTTTGTATGGAGTCTCATTAAATTTCCCTATTTTCCCGATTTCTCGTGCAATTTTGAATATTTTTCGAAAAGGTCTTCGTAAATGCGCTAGAAATTAAATTCCCTACACGGAGATACCAAATATGTGGCGATTGCTTTCAGTGTTAAGGGTTTACATGTTTTTGCTACAAATTCTGACGTTTTGTATTGAATCTCATTAAATTTCCATATTTCCCCGATTTCTCGAGCAATTTTGAATATTTTTGGAAAAGGTCTTCGGAAATGCGCTAGAAATTAAATTCCCTACACGGAGATACCAAATATGTGGGGATTGCTTTCAGTTTTAAGGGTTTTCATTTTTTTGCTACAAATTCTGATGTTTTGTATTGAATCTCATTAAATTTCCATATTTTCCCGATTTCTCGGGCAATTTTGAATATTTTTGGAAAAGGTCTTCGGAAATGCGCTAGAAATTAAATTCCCTACACGGAGATACCAAATATGTGGCGATTGCTTTCAGTTTTAAGGGTTTTCATTTTTTTGGTACAAATTCTGATGTTTTGTATTGAATCTCATTAAATTTCCATATTTTCCCGATTTCTCGGGCAATTTTGAATATTTTTAGAATAGGTCTTCGGAAATGCGCTAGAAATTAAATTCCCTACACGGATATACCATATATGTGGGGATTGCCTTCAGTTTTAAGGGTTTTCATTTTTTTGGTACAAATTCTGATGTTTTGTATTGAATCTCATTAAATTTCCATATTTTCCCGATTTCTCGGGCAATTTTGAATATTTTTGGAAAAGGTCTTCGGAAATGCGCTAGAAATTAAATTCCCTACACGGACATACCAAATATGATACCAAATAGATTGCTTTCAGTTTTAAGGGTTTTCATGTTTTTGCTAGAAATTCTGACGTTTTGTATTGAATCTCATTAAATTTCCATATTTTGCCGATTTCTCGGGCAATTTTGAATATTTTTGGAAAAGGTCTTCGGAAATGCGCTAGAAATTAAATTCCCTACACGGAGATACCAAATATGTGGGGATTGCTTTCAGTTTTAAGGGTTTTCATGTTTTTGCTACAAATTCTGATGTTTTGTATTGAATCTCATTAAATTTCCATATTTTCCCGATTTCTCGGGCAATTTTGAATATTTTTGGAAAAGGTCTTCGGAAATGCGCTAGAAATTAAATTCCCTACACGGAGATACCAAATATGTGGGGATTGCTTTCAGTTTTAAGGGTTTTCATTTTTTTGCTACAAATTCTGATGTTTTGTATTGAATCTCATTAAATTTCCATATTTTCCCGATTTCTCGGGCAATTTTGAATATTTTTGGAAAAGGTCTTCGGAAATGCGCTAGAAATTAAATTCCCTACACGGAGATACCAAATATGTGGCGATTGCTTTCAGTTTTAAGGGTTTTCATTTTTTTGCTACAAATTCTGATGTTTTGTATTGAATCTCATTAAATTTCCATATTTTCCCGATTTCTCGGGCAATTTTGAATATTTTTAGAATAGGTCTTCGGAAATGCGCTAGAAATTAAATTCCCTACACGGATATACCATATATGTGGGGATTGCTTTCAGTTTTAAGGGTTTTCATTTTTTTGGTACAAATTCTGATGTTTTGTATTGAATCTCATTAAATTTCCATATTTTCCCGATTTCTCGGGCAATTTTGAATATTTTTGGAAAAGGTCTTCGGAAATGCGCTAGAAATTAAATTCCCTACACGGACATACCAAATATGATACCAAATAGATTGCTTTCAGTTTTAAGGGTTTTCATGTTTTTGCTAGAAATTCTGACGTTTTGTATTGAAACTCATTAAATTTCCATATTTTCCCGATTTCTCGGGCAATTTTGAATATTTTTAGAATAGGTCTTCGGAAATGCGCTAGAAATTAAATTCCCTACACGGACATACCAAATATGATACCAAATAGATTGCTTTCAGTTTTAAGGGTTTTCATGTTTTTGCTAGAAATTCTGACGTTTTGTATTGAATCTCATTAAATTTCCATATTTTGCCGATTTCTCGGGCAATTTTGAATATTTTTGGAAAAGGTCTTCGGAAATGCGCTAGAAATTAAATTCCCTACACGGAGATACCAAATATGTGGGGATTGCTTTCAGTTTTAAGGGTTTTCATTTTTTTGGTACAAATTCTGATGTTTTGTATTGAATCTCATTAAATTTCCATATTTTCCCGATTTCTCGGGCAATTTTGAATATTTTTGGAAAAGGTCTTCGGAAATGCGCTAGAAATTAAATTCCCTACACGGACATACCAAATATGATACCAAATAGATTGCTTTCAGTTTTAAGGGTTTTCATGTTTTTGCTAGAAATTCTGACGTTTTGTATTGAATCTCATTAAATTTCCATATTTTGCCGATTTCTCGGGCAATTTTGAATATTTTTGGAAAAGGTCTTCGGAAATGCGCTAGAAATTAAATTCCCTACACGGAGATACCAAATATGTGGGGATTGCTTTCAGTTTTAAGGGTTTTCATGTTTTTGCTACAAATTCTGATGTTTTGTATTGAATCTCATTAAATTTCCATATTTTCCCGATTTCTCGGTCAATTTTGAATATTTTCGGAAATGCGCTAGAAATTAAATTCCCTACACGGAGATACCAAATATGTGGGGATTGCTTTCAGTTTTAAGGGTTTTCATGTTTTTGCTACAAATTCTGATGTTTTGTATTGAATCTCATTAAATTTCCATATTTTCCCGATTTCTCGGGCAATTTTGAATATTTTTGGAAAAGGTCTTCGGAAATGCGCTAGAAATTAAATTCCCTACACGGAGATACCAAATATGTGGGGATTGCTTTCAGTTTTAAGGGTTTTCATTTTTTTGGTACAAATTCTGATGTTTTGTATTGAATCTCATTAAATTTCCATATTTTCCCGATTTCTCGGGCAATTTTGAATATTTTTGGAAAAGGTCTTCGGAAATGCGCTAGAAATTAAATTCCCTACACGGACATACCAAATATGATACCAAATAGATTGCTTTCAGTTTTAAGGGTTTTCATGTTTTTGCTAGAAATTCTGACGTTTTGTATTGAATCTCATTAAATTTCCATATTTTGCCGATTTCTCGGGCAATTTTGAATATTTTTGGAAAAGGTCTTCGGAAATGCGCTAGAAATTAAATTCCCTACACGGAGATACCAAATATGTGGGGATTGCTTTCAGTTTTAAGGGTTTTCATGTTTTTGCTACAAATTCTGATGTTTTGTATTGAATCTCATTAAATTTCCATATTTTCCCGATTTCTCGGTCAATTTTGAATATTTTCGGAAATGCGCTAGAAATTAAATTCCCTACACGGAGATAACAAATATGTGGGGATTGCTTTCAGTTTTAAGGGTTTTCATTTTTTTGGTACAAATTCTGATGTTTTGTATTGAATCTCATTAAATTTCCACATTTTCCCGATTTCTCGGGCAATTTTGAATATTTTTGGAAAAGGTCTTCGGAAATGCGCTAGAAATTAAATTCCCTACACGGAGATACCAAATATGTGGGGATTGCTTTCAGTTTTAAGGGTTTTCATTTTTTGCTACAAATTCTGATGTTTTGTATTGAAACTCATTAAATTTCCATATTTTGCCGATTTCTCGGGCAATTTTGAATATTTTTAGAAAAGGTCTTCGGAAATGCGCTAGAAATTAAATTCCCTACACGGAGATACCAAATATGTGGGGATTGCTTTCAGTTTTAAGGGTTTTCATTTTTTTGGTACAAATTCTGATATTTTGTATTGAATCTCATTAAATTTCCATATTTTCCCGATTTCTCGGGCAATTTTGAATATTTTTGGAAAAGGTCTTCGAAAATGCGCTAGAAATTAAATTCCCTACACGGACATACCAAATATGATACCAAATAGATTGCTTTCAGTTTTAAGGGTTTTCATGTTTTTGCTAGAAATTCTGACGTTTTGTATTGAATCTCATTAAATTTCCATATTTTGCCGATTTCTCGGGCAATTTTGAATATTTTTGGAAAAGGTCTTCGGAAATGCGCTAGAAATTAAATTCCCTACACGGACATACCAAATATGATACCAAATAGATTGCTTTCAGTTTTAAGGGTTTTCATGTTTTTGCTAGAAATTCTGACGTTTTGTATTGAATCTCATTAAATTTCCATATTTTGCCGATTTCTCGGGCAATTTTGAATATTTTTGGAAAAGGTCTTCGGAAATGCGCTAGAAATTAAATTCCCTACACGGAGATACCAAATATGTGGGGATTGCTTTCAGTTTTAAGGGTTTTCATGTTTTTGCTACAAATTCTGATGTTTTGTATTGAATCTCATTAAATTTCCATATTTTCCCGATTTCTCGGGCAATTTTGAATATATTTCGAAAAGGTCTTCGGAAATGCGCTAGAAATTAAATTCCCATATTTTCCCGATTTCTCGGGCAATTTTGAATATTTTTGGAAAAGGTCTTCGGAAATGCGCTAGAAATTAAATTCCCTACACGGACATACCAAATATGATACCAAATAGATTGCTTTCAGTTTTAAGGGTTTTCATGTTTTTGCTAGAAATTCTGACGTTTTGTATTGAATCTCATTAAATTTCCATATTTTGCCGATTTCTCGGGCAATTTTGAATATTTTTGGAAAAGGTCTTCGGAAATGCGCTAGAAATTAAATTCCCTACACGGAGATACCAAATATGTGGGGATTGCTTTCAGTTTTAAGGGTTTTCATGTTTTTGCTACAAATTCTGATGTTTTGTATTGAATCTCATTAAATTTCCATATTTTCCCGATTTCTCGGGCAATTTTGAATATTTTTGGAAAAGGTCTTCGGAAATGCGCTAGAAATTAAATTCCCTACACGGAGATACCAAATATGTGGGGATTGCTTTCAGTTTTAAGGGTTTTCATTTTTTTGGTACAAATTCTGATGTTTTGTATTGAATCTCATTAAATTTCCATATTTTCCCGATTTCTCGGGCAATTTTGAATATTTTTGGAAAAGGTCTTCGGAAATGCGCTAGAAATTAAATTCCCTACACGGAGATACCAAATATGTGGCGATTGCTTTCAGTTTTAAGGGTTTTCATGTTTTTGCTACAAATTCTGATGTTTTGTATTGAATCTCATTAAATTTCCATATTTTCCCGATTTCTCGGGCAATTTTGAATATTTTTAGAAAAGGTCTTCGGAAATGCGCTAGAAATTAAATTTCCTACACGGAGATACCAAATATGTGGGTATTGCTTTCAGTTTTAAGGGTTTTCATTTTTTGCTACAAATTCTGATGTTTTGTATTGAAACTCATTAAATTTCCATATTTTGCCGATTTCTCGGGCCATTTTGAATATTTTTGGAAAAGGTCTTCGGAAATGCGCTAGAAATTAAATTCCCTACACGGAGATACCAAATATGTGGGGATTGCTTTCAGTTTTAAGAATTACACGGAGATACCAAATATGTGGGGATTGCTTTCAGTTTTAAGGGTTTTCATTTTTTTGGTACAAATTCTGATGTTTTGTATTGAATCTCATTAAATTTCCATATTTTCCGGATTTCTCGGGCAATTTTGAATATTTTTGGAAAAGGTCTTCGGAAATGCACTAGAAATTAAATTCCCTACACGGAGATACCAAATATGTGGCGATTGCTTTCAGTTTTAAGGGTTTTGATGTTTTTGCTACAAATTCTGATGTTTTGTATTGAATCTCATTAAATTTCCATATTTTCCCGATTTCTCGGGCAATTTTGAATATTTTTGGAAAAGGTCTTCGGAAATGCGCTAGAAATTAAATTCCCTACACGGAGATACCAAATATGTGGGGATTGCTTTCAGTTTTAAGGGTTTTCATTTTATTGCTACAAATTCTGATGTTTTGTATGGAGTCCCATTAAATTTTCATATTTTCCCGATTTCTCGTGCAATTTTGAATATTTTTCGAAAAGGTCTTCGTAAATGCGCTAGAAATTAAATTCCCTACACGGAGATACCAAATATGTGGCGATTGCTTTCAGCGTTAAGGGTTTTCATGTTTTTGCTACAAATTCTGACGTTTTGTATTGAATCTCATTAAATTTCCATATTTCCCCGATTTCTCGAGCAATTATGAATATTTTTGGAAAAGGTCTTCGGAAATGCGCTAGAAATTAAATTCCCTACACGGAGATACCAAATATGTGGCGATTGCTTTAAGTTTTAAGGGTTTTCATGTTTTTGCTACAAATTCTGATGTTTTGTATTGAATCTCATTAAATTTCCATATTTTCCCGATTTCTCGGGCAATTTTGAATATTTTTGGAAAAGGTCTTCGGAAATGCGCTAGAAATTAAATTCCCTACACGGAGATACCATATATGTGGGGATTGCTTTCAGTTTTAAGGGCTTTCTTTTTTTTGATACAAATTCTGAAGTTTTGTATTGAATCTCATTAAATTTCCAAATTATCCCGATTTCTCGGGCAATTTTGAATATTTTTCGAAAAGGTCTTCGGAAATGCGCTAGAAATTAAATTCCCTACACGGAGATACCAAATATGTGGGGATTGCTTTCAGTTTTAAGGTTTTTCATTTTTTTGCTACAAATTCTGATGTTTTGTATTGAATCTCATTAAATTTCCATATTTTCCCGATTTCTCGGGCAATTTTGAATATTTTTGGAAAAGGTCTTCGGAAATGCGCTAGAAATTAAATTCCCTACACGGAGATACCAAATATGTGGCGATTGCTTTCAGTTTTTAGGGTTTTCATTTTTTTGCTACAAATTCTGATGTTTTGTATTGAATCTCATTAAATTTCCATATTTTCCCGATTTCTCGGGCAATTTTGAATATTTTTAGAATAGGTCTTCGGAAATGCGCTAGAAATTAAATTCCCTACACGGAGATACCAAATATGTGGGGATTGCTTTCAGTTTTAAGGGTTTTCATTTTTTGGTAAAAATTCTGATGTTTTGTATTGAATCTCATTAAATTTCCATATTTTCCCGATTTCTCGGGCAATTTTGAATATTTTTGGAAAAGGTCTTCGGAAATGCGCTAGAAATTAAATTCCCTACACGGAGATACCAACTATGATACCAAATAGATTGATTTCAGTTTTAAGGGTTTTCATGTTTTTGCTACAAATTCTGATGTTTTGTATTGAATCTCATTAAATTTCCATATTTTCCCGATTTCTCGGGCAATTTTGAATATTTTTAGAAAAGGTCTTCGGAAATGCGCTAGAAATTAAATTTCCTACACGGAGATACCAAATATGTGGGTATTGCTTTCAGTTTTAAGGGTTTTCATTTTTTGCTACAAATTCTGATGTTTTGTATTGAAACTCATTAAATTTCCATATTTTGCCGATTTCTCGGGCAATTTTGAATATTTTTGGAAAAGGTCTTCGGAAATGCGCTAGAAATTAAATTCCCTACACGGAGATACCAAATATGTGGGGATTGCTTTCAGTTTTAAGAATTACACGGAGATACCAAATATGTGGGGATTGCTTTCAGTTTTAAGGGTTTTCATTTTTTTGGTACAAATTCTGATGTTTTGTATTGAATCTCATTAAATTTCCATATTTTCCCGATTTCTCGGGCAATTTTGAATATTTTTGGAAAAGGTCTTCGGAAATGCGCTAGAAATTAAATTCCCTACACGGAGATACCAAATATGTGGCGATTGCTTTCAGTTTTAAGGGTTTTGATGTTTTTGCTACAAATTCTGATGTTTTGTATTGAATCTCATTAAATTTCCATATTTTCCCGATTTCTCGGGCAATTTTGAATATTTTTGGAAAAGGTCTTCGGAAATGCGCTAGAAATTAAATTCCCTACACGGAGATACCAAATATGTGGGGATTGCTTTCAGTTTTAAGGGTTTTCATTTTATTGCTACAAATTCTGATGTTTTGTATGGAGTCTCATTAAATTTTCATATTTTCCCGATTTCTCGTGCAATTTTGAATATTTTTCGAAAAGGTCTTCGTAAATGCGCTAGAAATTAAATTCCCTACACGGAGATACCAAATATGTGGCGATTGCTTTCAGCGTTAAGGGTTTTCATGTTTTTGCTACAAATTCTGACGTTTTGTATTGAATCTCATTAAATTTCCATATTTCCCCGATTTCTCGAGCAATTTTGAATATTTTTGGAAAAGGTCTTCGGAAATGCGCTAGAAATTAAATTCCCTACACGGAGATAGCAAATATGTGGCGATTGCTTTAAGTTTTAAGGGTTTTCATGTTTTTGCTACAAATTCTGATGTTTTGTATTGAATCTCATTAAATTTCCATATTTTCCCGATTTCTCGGGCAATTTTGAATATTTTTCGAAAAGGTCTTCGGAAATGCGCTAGAAATTAAATTCCCTACACGGAGATACCATATATGTGGGGATTGCTTTCAGTTTTAAGGGCTTTCTTTTTTTTGATACAAATTCTGAAGTTTTGTATTGAATCTCATTAAATTTCCAAATTATCCCGATTTCTCGGGCAATTTTGAATATTTTTCGAAAAGGTCTTCGGAAATGCGCTAGAAATTAAATTCCCTACACGGAGATACCAAATATGTGGGGATTGCTTTCAGTTTTAAGGTTTTTCATTTTTTTGCTACAAATTCTGATATTTTGTATTGAATCGCATTAAATTTCCATATTTTCCCGATTTCTCGGGCAATTTTGAATATTTTTGGAAAAGGTCTTCGGAAATGCGTTAGAAATTAAATTCCCTACACGGAGATACCAAATATGTGGCGATTGCTTTCAGTTTTAAGGGTTTTCATTTTTTTGCTACAAATTCTGATGTTTTGTATTGAATCTCATTAAATTTCCATATTTTCCCGATTTCTCGGGCAATTTTGAATATTTTTAGAATAGGTCTTCGGAAATGCGCTAGAAATTAAATTCCCTACACGGATATACCAAATATGTGGGGATTGCTTTCAGTTTTAAGGGTTTTCATTTTTTGGTAAAAATTCTGATGTTTTGTATTGAATCTCATTAAATTTCCATATTTTCCCGATTTCTCGGGCAATTTTGAATATTTTTGGAAAAGGTCTTCGGAAATGCGCTAGAAATTAAATTCCCTACACGGAGATACCAACTATGATACCAAATAGATTGCTTTCAGTTTTAAGGGTTTTCATGTTTTTGCTACAAATTCTGATGTTTTGTATTGAATCTCATTAAATTTCCATATTTTCCCGATTTCTCGGGCAATTTTGAATATTTTTGGAAAAGGTCTTCGGAAATGCGCTAGAAATTAAATTCCCTACACGGAGATATCAAATATGTGGGGATTGCTTTCAGTTTTAAGGGTTTTCATTTTTTGCTACAAATTCTGATGTTTTGTATTGAATGTCATTAAATTTCCATATTTTCCCGATTTCTCGGGCAATTTTGAATATTTTTGGAAAAGGTCTTCGGAAATGCGCTAGAAATTAAATTCTCTACACGGAGATACCAAATATGTGGGGATTGCTTTCAGTTTTAAGGGTTTTCATTTTTTTGCTACAAATTCTGATGTTTTGTATTGAATCTCATTAAATTTCCATATTTTCCCGATTTCTCGGGCAATTTTGAATATTTTTGGAAAAGGTCTTCGGAAATGCGCTAGAAATTAAATTTCCTACACGGAGATACCAAATATGTGGGGATTGCTTTCAGTTTTAAGGGTTTTCATTTTTTGCTACAAATTCTGATGTTTTGTATTGAAACTCATTAAATTTCCATATTTTGCCGATTTCTCGGGCAATTTTGAATATTTTTGGAAAAGGTCTTCGGAAATGCGCTAGAAATTAAATTCCCTACACGGAGATACCAAATATGTGGGTATTGCTTTCAGTTTTAAGGGTTTTCATTTTTTGCTACAAATTCTGATGTTTTGTATTGAAACTCATTAAATTTCCATATTTTGCCGATTTCTCGGGCAATTTTGAATATTTTTGGAAAAGGTCTTCGGAAATGCGCTAGAAATTAAATTCCCTACACGGAGATACCAAATATGTGGGGATTGCTTTCAGTTTTAAGAGTTTTCATTTTTTTGCTACAAATTCTGATGTTTTGTATTGAATCTCATTAAATTTCCATATTTTCCCGATTTCTCGGGCAATTTTGAATATTTTTGGAAAAGGTCTTCGGAAATGCGCTAGAAATTAAATTTCCTACACGGTGATACCAAATATGTGGGGATTGCTTTCAGTTTTAAGGGTTTTCATTTTTTGCTACAAATTCTGATGTTTTGTATTGAAACTCATTAAATTTCCATATTTTGCCGATTTCTCGGGCAATTTTGAATATTTTTGGAAAAGGTCTTCGGAAATGCGCTAGAAATTAAATTCCCTACACGGAGATACCAAATATGTGGGGATTTCTTTCAGTTTTAAGGGTTTTCATGTTTTTGCTACAAATTCTGATGTTTTGTATTGAATCTCATTAAATTTCCATATTTTCCCGATTTCTCGGGCAATTTTGAATATTTTTAGAATAGGTCTTCGGAAATGCGCTAGAAATTAAATTCCCTACACGGATATACCAAATATGTGGGGATTGCTTTCAGTTTTAAGGGTTTTCATTTTTTTGGTACAAATTCTGATGTTTTGTATTGAATCTCATTAAATTTCCATATTTTCCCGATTTCTCGGGCAATTTTGAATATTTTTGGAAAAGGTCTTCGGAAATGCGCTAGAAATTAAATTTCCTACACGGAGATACCAAATATGTGGGGATTGCTTTCAGTTTTAAGGGTTTTCATTTTTTGCTACAAATTCTGATGTTTTGTATTGAAACTCATTAAATTTCCATATTTTGCCGATTTCTCGGGCAATTTTGAATATTTTTGGAAAAGGTCTTCGGAAATGCGCTAGAAATTAAATTCCCTACACGGAGATACCAAATATGTGGGGATTGCTTTCAGTTTTAAGGGTTTTCATTTTTTTGCTACAAATTCTGATGTTTTGTATTGAATCTCATTAAATTTCCATATTTTCCCGATTTCTCGGGCAATTTTGAATATTTTTGGAAAAGGTCTTCGGAAATGCGCTAGAAATTAAATTTCCTACACGGAGATACCAAATATGTGGGGATTGATTTCTCGGGCAATTTTGAATATTTTTGGAAAAGGTCTTCGGAAATGCGCTAGAAATTAAATTCCCTACACGGAGATACCAAATATGTGGCGATTGCTTTCAGTTTTAAGGGTTTTCATGTTTTTGCTACAAATTCTGATGTTTTGTATTGAATCTCATTAAATTTCCATATTTTCCCGATTTCTCGGGCAATTTTGAATATTTTTGGAAAAGGTCTTCGGAAATGCCAAATATGTGGGGATTGCTTTCAGTTTTAAGGGTTTTCATTTTTTGCTACAAATTCTGATGTTTTGTATTGAAACTCATTAAATTTCCATATTTTGCCGATTTCTCGGGCAATTTTGAATATTTTTGGAAAAGGTCTTCGGAAATGCGCTAGAAATTAAATTCCCTACACGGAGATACCAAATATGTGGGGATTGCTTTCAGTTTTAAGGGTTTTCATTTTTTTGCTACAAATTCTGATGTTTTGTATTGAATCTCATTAAATTTCCATATTTTCCCGATTTCTCGGGCAATTTTGAATATTTTTGGAAAAGGTCTTCGGAAATGCGCTAGAAATTAAATTCCCTACACGGAGATACCAAATATGTGGCGATTGCTTTCAGTTTTAAGGGTTTTCATGTTTTTGCTACAAATTCTGATGTTTTGTATTAAATCTCATTAAATTTCCATATTTTCCCGATTTCTCGGGCAATTTTGAATATTTTTGGAAAAGGTCTTCGGAAATGCGCTAGAAATTAAATTTCCTACACGGAGATACCAAATATGTGGGGATTGCTTTCAGTTTTAAGGGTTTTCATTTTTTGCTACAAATTCTGATGTTTTGTATTGAAACTCATTAAATTTCCATATTTTGCCGATTTCTCGGGCAATTTTGAATATTTTTGGAAAAGGTCTTCGGAAATGCGCTAGAAATTAAATTCCCTACACGGAGATACCAAATATGTGGAGATTGCTTTCAGTTTTAAGGGTTTTCATTTTTTTGCTACAAATTCTGATGTTTTGTATTGAATCTCATTAAATTTCCATATTTTCCCGATTTCTCGGGCAATTTTGAATATTTTTGGAAAAGGTCTTCGGAAATGCGCTAGAAATTAAATTCCCTACACGGAGATACCAAATATGTGGCGATTGCTTTCAGTTTTAAGGGTTTTCATGTTTTTGCTACAAATTCTGATGTTTTGTATTAAATCTCATTAAATTTCCATATTTTCCCGATTTCTCGGGCAATTTTGAATATTTTTGGAAAAGGTCTTCGGAAATGCGCTAGAAATTAAATTTCCTACACGGAGATACCAAATATGTGGGGATTGCTTTCAGTTTTAAGGGTTTTTATTTTTTGCTACAAATTCTGATGTTTTGTATTGAAACTCATTAAATTTCCATATTTTGCCGATTCCTCGGGCAATTTTGAATATTTTTGGAAAAGGTCTTCGGAAATGCGCTAGAAATTAAATTCCCTACACGGAGATACCAAATATGTGGGGATTGCTTTCAGTTTTAAGGGTTTTCATTTTTTTGCTACAAATTCTGATGTTTTGTATTGAATCTCATTAAATTTCCATATTTTCCCGATTTCTCGGGCAATTTTGAATATTTTTGGAAAAGGTCTTCGGAAATGCGCTAGAAATTAAATTCCCTACACGGAGATACCAAATATGTGGGGATTGCTTTCAGTTTTAAGGGTTTTCATGTTTTTGCTACAAATTCTGATGTTTTGTATTGAATCTCATTAAATTTCCATATTTTCCCGATTTCTCGGGCAATTTTGAATATTTTTAGTATAGGTCTTCGGAAATGCGCTAGAAATTAAATTCCCTACACGGATATACCAAATATGTGGGGATTGCTTTCAGTTTTAAGGGTTTTCATTTTTTTGGTACAAATTCTGATGTTTTGTATTGAATCTCATTAAATTTCCATATTTTCCCGATTTCTCGGGCAATTTTGAATATTTTTAGTATAGGTCTTCGGAAATGCGTTAGAAATTGAATTCCCTACACGGATATACCAAATATGTGGGGATTGCTTTCAGTTTTAAGGGTTTTCATTTTTTTGCTACAAATTCTGATGTTTTATATTGAATCTCATTAAATTTCCATATTTTCCCGATTTCTCGGGCAATTTTGAATATTTTTGGAAAAGGTCTTCGGAAATGCGCTAGAAATTAAATTCCCTACACGGAGATACCAAATATGTGGCGATTGCTTTCAGTTTTAAGGGTTTTCATGTTTTTGCTACAAATTCTCATGTTTTGTATTGAATCTCATTAAATTTCCATATTTCCCCGATTTCTCGTGCAATTTTGAATATTTTTAGAATAGGTCTTCGGAAATGCGCTAGAAATTAAATTCCCTACACGGAGATACCAAATATGTGGCGATTGCTTCCAGTTTTAAGGGTTTTCATGTTATTGCTACAAATTCTGATGTTTTGTATTGAATCTCATTAAATTTCCATATTTTGCCGATTTCTCGGGCAATTTTGAATATTTTTGGAAAAGGTCTTCGGAAATGCGCTAGAAATTAAATTCCCTACACGGAGATACCAAATATGTGGCGATTGCTTTCAGTTTTAAGGGTTTTCATGTTTTTGCTACAAATTCTGATGTTTTGTATTGAATCTCATTAAATTTCCATATTTTCCCGATTTCTCGGGCAATTTTGAATATTTTTGGAAAAGGTCTTCGGAAATGCGCTAGAAATTAAATTTCCTACACGGAGATACCAAATATGTGGGGATTGCTTTCAGTTTTAAGGGTTTTCATTTTTTGCTACAAATTCTGATGTTTTGTATTGAATCTCATTAAATTTCCATATTTTCCCGATTTCTCGGGCAATTTTGAATATTTTTGGAAAAGGTCTTCGGAAATGCGCTAGAAATTAAATTCCCTACACGGAGATACCAAATATGTGGGGATTGCTTTCAGTTTTAAGGGTTTTCATTTTTTTGGTACAAATTCTGATGTTTTGTATTGAATCTCATTAAATTTCCATATTTTGCCGATTTCTCGGGCAATTTTGAATATTTTTGGAAAAGGTCTTCGGAAATGCGCTAGAAATTGAATTCCCTACATGGAGATACCAAATATGTGGGGATTGCTTTCAGTTTTAAGGGTTTTCATTTTTTTGCTACAAATTCTGATGTTTTATATTGAATCTCATTAAATTTCCATATTTTCCCGATTTCTCGGGCAATTTTGAATATTTTTGGAAAAGGTCTTCGGAAATGCGCTAGAAATTAAATTCCCTACACGGAGATACCAAATATGTGGCGATTGCTTTCAGTTTTAAGGGTTTTCATGTTTTTGCTACAAATTCTGATGTTTTGTATTGTATCTCATTAAATTTCCATATTTCCCCGATTTCTCGTGCAATTTTGAATATTTTTAGAATAGGTCTTCGGAAATGCGCTAG
The DNA here is from genome assembly GCA_963932195.1 of Empis livida. Lineage (NCBI taxonomy): Eukaryota > Metazoa > Arthropoda > Insecta > Diptera > Empididae > Empis > Empis livida. Next base: position 40,402,933 of record OZ010645.1, read on the forward strand.
AAATTAAATTCCCTACACGGATATACCAAATATGTGGGGATTGCTTTCAGTTTTAAGGGTTTTCATTTTTTTGGTACAAATTCCGATGTTTTGTATTGAATCTCATTAAATTTCCATATTTTCCCGATTTCTCGGGCAATTTTGAATATTTTTGGAAAAGGTCTTCGGAACTGCGCTAGAAATTAAATTCCCTACACGGAGATACCAAATATGTGGGGATTGCTTTCAGTTTTAAGGGTTTTCATGTTTTTGCTACAAATTCTGATGTTTTGTATTGAATCTCATTAAATTTCCATATTTTCCCGATTTCTCGGGAAATTTTGAATATTTTTAGAATAGGTCTTCGGAAATGCGCTAGAAATTAAATTCCCTACACGGATATACCAAATATGTGGGGATTGCTTTCAGTTTTAAGGGTTTTCATTTTTTTGGTACAAATTCTGATGTTTTGTATTGAATCTCATTAAATTTCCATATTTTCCCGATTTCTCGGGCAATTTTGAATATTTTTGGAAAAGGTCTTCGGAAATGCGCTAGAAATTAAATTCCCTACACGGAGATACCAAATATGTGGCGATTGCTTTCAGTTTTAAGGGTTTTTATTTTTTGCTACAAATTCTGATGTTTTGTATTGAAACTCATTAAATTTCCAAATTTTCCCGATTTCTCGGGCAATTTTGAATATTTTTGGAAAAGGTCTTCGGAAATGCGCTAGAAATTAAATTCCCTACACGGATATACCAAATATGTGGGGATTGCTTTCAGTTTTAAGGGTTTTCATTTTTTTGGTACAAATTCCGATGTTTTGTATTGAATCTCATTAAATTTCCATATTTTCCCGATTTCTCGGGCAATTTTGAATATTTTTGGAAAAGGTCTTCGGAACTGCGCTAGAAATTAAATTCCCTACACGGAGATACCAAATATGTGGGGATTGCTTTCAGTTTTAAGGGTTTTCATGTTTTTGCTACAAATTCTGATGTTTTGTATTGTATCTCATTAAATTTCCATATTTTGCCGATTTCTCGGGCAATTTTGAATATTTTTAGAATAGGTCTTTGGAAATGCGCTAGAAATTAAATTCCCTACAAATATGTGGGGATTGCTTTCAGTTTTAAGGGTTTTCATTTTTTTGGTACAAATTCTGATGTTTTGTATTGAATCTCATTAAATTTCCATATTTTCCCGATTTCTCGGGCAATTTTGAATATTTTTGGAAAAGGTCTTCGGAAATGCGCAAGAAATTAAATTCCCTACACGGAGATACCAAATATGTGGCGATTGCTTTCAGTTTTAAGGGTTTTCATTTTTTGCTACAAATTCTGATGTTTTGTATTGAAACTCATTAAATTTCCAAATTTTCCCGATTTCTCGGGCAATTTTGAATATTTTTGGAAAAGGTCTTCGGAAATGCGCTAAAAAGGTCTTCGGAAATGCGCTAGAAATTAAATTCCCTACACGGAGATACCAAATATGTGGCGATTGCTTTCAGTTTAAAGGGTTTTCATTTTTTGCTACAAATTCTGATGTTTTGTATTGAAACTCATTAAATTTCCAAATTTTCCCGATTTCTCGGGCAATTTTGAATATTTTTGGAAAAGGTCTTCGGAAATGCGCTAGAAATTAAATTCCCTACACGGAGATACCAAATATGTGGCGATTGCTTTCAGTTTTAAGGGTTTTCATTTTTTTGGTACAAATTCTGATGTTTTGTATTGTATCTCATTAAATTTCCATATTTCCCCGATTTCTCGGGCAATTTTGAATATTTTTAGAATAGGTCTTTGGAAATGCGCTAGAAATTAAATTCCCTACACGGATATACCAAATATGTGGGGATTGCTTTCAGTTTTAAGGGTTTTCATTTTTTTGGTACAAATTCTGATGTTTTGTATTGTATCTCATTAAATTTCCATATTTTGCCGATTTCTCGGGCAATTTTGAATATTTTTGGTAAAGGTCTTCGGAAATGCGCTAGAAATTAAATTCCCTACAAATATGTGGGTATTGCTTTCAGTTTTAAGGGTTTTCATTTTTTTGGTACAAATTCTGATGTTTTGTATTGAATCTCATTAAATTTCCATATTTTCCCGATTTCTCGGGCAATTTTGAATATTTTTGGAAAAGGTCTTCGGAAATGCGCTAGAAATTAAATTCCCTACACGGAGATACCAAATATGTGGCGATTGCTTTCAGTTTTAAAGGTTTTCATTTTTTGCTACAAATTCTGATGTTTTGTATTGAAACTCATTAAATTTCCAAATTTTCCCGATTTCTCGGGCAATTTTGAATATTTTTGGAAAAGGTCTTCGGAAATGCGCTAAAAAGTTCTTCGGAAATGCGCTAGAAATTAAATTCCCTACACGGAGATACCAAATATGTGGCGATTGCTTTCAGTTTTAAGGGTTTTCATGTTTTTGCTACAAATTCTGATGTTTTGTATTGTATCTCATTAAATTTCCATATTTCCCCGATTTCTCGGGCAATTTTGAATATTTTTAGAATAGGTCTTTGGAAATGCGCTAGAAATTAAATTCCCTACACGGATATACCAAATATGTGGGGATTGCTTTCAGTTTTAAGGGTTTTCATTTTTTTGGTACAAATTCTGATGTTTTGTATTGTATCTCATTAAATTTCCATATTTTGCCGATTTCTCGGGCAATTTTGAATATTTTTGGTAAAGGTCTTCGGAAATGCGCTAGAAATTAAATTCCCTACAAATATGTGGGGATTGCTTTCAGTTTTAAGGGTTTTCATTTTTTTGGTACAAATTCTGATGTTTTGTATTGAATCTCATTAAATTTCCATATTTTCCCGATTTCTCGGGCAATTTTGAATATTTTTGGAAAAGGTCTTCGGAAATGCGCTAGAAATTAAATTCCCTACACGGAGATACCAAATATGTGGCGATTGCTTTCAGTTTTAAAGGTTTTCATTTTTTGCTACAAATTCTGATGTTTTGTATTGAAACTCATTAAATTTCCAAATTTTCCCGATTTCTCGGGCAATTTTGAATATTTTTGGAAAAGGTCTTCGGAAATGCGCTAAAAAGGTCTTCGGAAATGCGCTAGAAATTAAATTCCCTACACGGAGATACCAAATATGTGGCGATTGCTTTCAGTTTTAAGGGTTTTCATTTTTTGCTACAAATTCTGATGTTTTGTATTGAAACTCATTAAATTTCCAAATTTTCCCGATTTCTCGGGCAATTTTGAATATTTTTGGAAAAGGTCTTCGGAAATGCGCTAGAAATTAAATTCCCTACACGGAGATACCAAATATGTGGGGATTGCTTTCAGTTTTAAGGGTTTTCATGTTTTTGCTACAAATTCTGATGTTTTGTATTGTATCTCATTAAATTTCCATATTTCCCCGATTTCTCGGGCAATTTTGAATATTTTTGGAAAAGGTCTTCGGAAATGCGCTAGAAATTAAATTGCCTACACGGAGATACCAAATATGTGGCGATTGCTTTCAGTTTTAAGGGTTTTCATGTTTTTGGTACAAATTCTGATGTTTTGTATTGAATCTCATTAAATTTCCATATTTTCCCGATTTCTCGGGCAATTTTGAATATTTTTGGTAAAGGTCTTCGGAAATGCGCTAGAAATTAAATTCCCTACACGGAGATACCAAATATGTGGCGATTGCTTTCAGTTTTAAGGGTTTTCATGTTTTTGCTAGAAATTCTGATGTTTTGTATTGAATCTCATTAAATTTCCATATTTTTCCGATTTCTCGGGTAATTTTCTATATTTTTGGAAAAGGTCTTCGGAAATGTGCTAGAAATTAAATTCCCTACACGGAGATACCAAATATGTGGGGATTGCTTTCAGTTTTAAAGGTTTTCATTTTTTTGCTACAAATTCTGATGTTTTGTATTGAATCTCATTAAATTTCCGTATTTTCCCAATTTCTCGGGCAATTTTGAATATTTTTGGAAAAGGTCTTCGGAAATGCGCTAGAAATTAAATTCCTTACACGGAGATACCAAATATGTGGGGATTGCTTTCAGTTTTAAGGGTTTTCATTTTTTTGCTACAAATTCTGATGTTTTGTATTGAATCTCATTAAATTTCCATTTTTTCCCGATTTCTCGGGCAATTTTGAATATTTTTGGAAAAGGTCTTCGGAAATGCGCTAGAAATTAAATTCCCTACACGGAGATACCAAATATGTGGCGATTGCTTTCAGTTTTAAGGGTTTTCATGTTTTTGCTACAAATTCTGATGTTTTGTATTGAATCTCATTAAATTTCCATATTTTCCCGATTTCTCGGGCAATTTTGAATATTTTTGGAAAAGGTCTTCGGAAATGCGCTAGAAATCAAATTTCCTACACGGAGATACCAAATATGTGGGGATTGCTTTCAGTTTTAAGGGTTTTCATTTTTTGCTACAAATTCTGATGTTTTGTATTGAAATTCATTAAATTTCCATATTTTGCCGATTTTTCGGGCAATTTTGAATATTTTTGGAAAAGGTCTTCGGAAATGCGCTAGAAATTAAATTCCCTACACGGAGATACCAAATATGTGGGGATTGCTTTCAGTGTTAAGGGTTTTGATGTTTTTGCTACAAATTCTGATGTTTTGTATTGAATCTCATTAAATTTCCATATTTTCCCGATTTCTCGGGCAATTTTGAATATTTTTAGAATAGGTCTTCGGAAATGCGCTAGAAATTAAATTCCCTACACGGATATACCAAATATGTGGGGATTGCTTTCAGTTTTAAGGGTTTTCATTTTTTTGGTACAAATTCTGATGTTTTGTATTAAATCTCATTAAATTTCCATATCTTCCCGATTTCTCGGGCAATTTTGAATATTTTTGAAAAGGTCTTCGGAAATGCGCTAGAAATTGAATTCCCTACACGGAGATACCAAATATGTGGGGATTGCTTTCAGTTTTAAGGGTTTTCATGTTTTTGCTACAAATTCTGATGTTTTGTATTGTATCTCATTAAATTTCCATATTTTCCCGATTTCTCGGGCAATTTTGAATATTTTTGGAAAAGGTCTTCGGAAATGCGCTAGAAATTAAATTCCCTACACGGAGATACCAAATATGTGGCGATTGCTTTCAGTTTTAAGGGTTTTCATGTTTTTGCTACAAATTCTGATGTTTTGTATTGTATCTCATTAAATTTCCATATTTCCCCGATTTATCGGGCAATTTTGAATATTTTTAGAATAGGTCTTCGGAAATGCGCTAGAAATTAAATTCCCTACACGGATATACCAAATATGTGGGGATTGCTCTCAGTTTTACGGGTTTTCATTTTTTTGCTACAAATTCTGATGTTTTGTATTGAATCTCATTAAATTTCCATATTTTCCCGATTTCTCGGGCAATTTTGAATATTTTTGGAAAAGGTCTTCGGAAATGCGCTAGAAATTAAATTCCGTACACGGATATACCAAATATGTGGGGATTGCTTTCAGTTTTAAGGGTTTTCATTTTTTTGGTACAAATTCTGATGTTTTGTATTGAATCTCATTAAATTTCCATATTTTCTCGATTTCTCGGGCAATTTTGAATATTTTTGGAAAAGGTCTTCGGAAATGCGCTAGAAATTGAATTCCCTACACGGAGATACCAAATATGTGGGGATTGCTTTCAGTTTTAAGGGTTTTCATTTTTTTGCTACAAATTCTGATGTTTTGTATTGAATCTCATTAAATTTCCATATTTTCCCGATTTCTCGGGCAATTTTGAATATTTTTGGAAAAGGTCTTCGGAAATGCGCTAGAAATTAAATTCCCTACACGGAGATACCAAATATGTGGCGATTGCTTTCAGTTTTAAGGGTTTTCATGTTTTCGCTACAAATTCTGATGTTTTGTATTGTATCTCATTAAATTTCCATATTTCCCCGATTTCTCGGGCAATTTTGAATATTTTTAGAATAGGTCTTTGCAAATGCGCTAGAAATTAAATTTCCTACACGGATATACCAAATATGTGGGGATTGCTTTCAGTTTTAAGGGTTTTCATTTTTTTGGTACAAATTCTGATGTTTTGTATTGAATCTCATTAAATTTCCATATTTGCCCGATTTCTCGGGCAATTTTGAATATTTTTGGAAAAGGTCTTCGGAAATGCGCTAAAAATTAAATTCCCTACACGGAGATACCAAATATGTGGTGATTGCTTTCAGTTTTAAGGGTTTTCATGTTTTTGCTAGAAATTCTGATGTTTTGTATTGAATCTCATTAAATTTCCATATTTTTCCGATTTCTCGGGTAATTTTGAATATTTTTGGAAAAGGTCTTCGGAAATGCGATAGAAATTAAATTCCCTACACGGAGATACCAAATATGTGGGGATTGCTTTCAGTTTTAAGGGTATTCATGTTTTTGCTACAAATTCTGATGTTTTGTATTGAATCTCATTAAATTTCCATATTTTCCTGATTTCTCGGGCAATTTTGAATATTTTTAGAATAGGTCTTCGGAAATGCGCTAGAAATTAAATTCCCTACACGGATATACGAAATATGTGGGGATTGCTTTCAGTTTTAAGGGTTTTCATTTTTTTGGTACAAATTCTGATGTTTTGTATTAAATCTCATTAAATTTCCATATTTTCCCGATTTCTCGGGCAATTTTGAATATTTTTGGAAAAGGTCTTCGGAAATGCGCTAGAAATTGAATTCCCTACACGGAGATACCAAATATGTGGGGATTGCTTTCAGTTTTAAGGGTTTTCATTTTTTGCTGCAAATTCTGATGTTTTGTATTGAATCTCATTAAATTTCCATATTTTCCCGATTTCTCGGGTAATTTTGAATATTTTTGGAAAAGGTCTTCGGAAATGCGCTAGAAATTAAATTCCCTACACGGAGATACCAAATATGTGGCGATTGCTTTCAGTTTTAAGGGTTTTCATGTTTTTGCTACAAATTCTGATGTTTTGTATTGTATCTCATTAAATTTCCATATTTTCCCGATTTCTCGGGCAATTTTGAATATTTTTGGAAAAGGTCTTCGGAAATGCGCTAGAAATTAAATTCCCTACACGGAGATACCAAATATGTGGCGATTGCTTTCAGTTTTAAGGGTTTTCATGTTTTTGCTACAAATTCTGATGTTTTGTATTGTATCTCATTAAATTTCCATATTTCCCCGATTTATCGGGCAATTTTGAATATTTTTAGAATAGGTCTTCGGAAATGCGCTAGAAATTAAATTCCCTACACGGATATACCAAATATGTGGGGATTGCTCTCAGTTTTAAGGGTTTTCATTTTTTTGCTACAAATTCTGATGTTTTGTATTGAATCTCATTAAATTTCCATATTTTCCCGATTTCTCGGGCAATTTTGAATATTTTTGGAAAAGGTCTTCGGAAATGCGCTAGAAATTAAATTCTCTACACGGAGATACCAAATATGTGGCGATTGCTTTCAGTTTTAAGGGTTTTCATTTTTTTGCTACAAATTCTGATGTTTTGTATTGAATCTCATTAAATTTCCATATTTTCCCGATTTCTCTGGCAATTTTGAATATTTTTGGAAAAGGTCTTCGGAAATGCGCTAGAAATTAAATTCCCTACACGGATATACCAAATATGTGGGGATTGCTTTCAGTTTTAAGGGTTTTCATTTTTTTGGTACAACTTCTGATGTTTTGTATTGAATCTCATTAAATTTCCATATTTTCTCGATTTCTCGGGCAATTTTGAATATTTTTGGAAAAGGTCTTCGGAAATGCGCTAGAAATTGAATTCCCTACACGGAGATACCAAATATGTGGGGATTGCTTTCAGTTTTAAGGGTTTTCATTTTTTTGCTACAAATTCTGATGTTTTGTATTGAATCTCATTAAATTTCCATATTTTCCCGATTTCTCGGGCAATTTTGAATATTTTTGGAAAAGGTCTTCGGAAATGCGCTAGAAATTAAATTCTCTACACGGATATACCAATATGTGGCGATTGCTTTCAGTTTTAAGGGTTTTCATGTTTTTGCTACAAATTCTGATGTTTTGTATTGTATCTCATTAAATTTCCATATTTCCCCGATTTCTCGGGCAATTTTGAATATTTTTAGAATAGGTCTTTGGAAATGCGCTAGAAATTAAATTCCCTACACGGATATACCAAATATGTGGGGATTGCTTTCAGTTTTAAGGGTTTTCATTTTTTTGGTACAAATTCTGATGTTTTGTATTGAATCTCATTAAATTTCCATATTTTCCCGATTTCTCGGGCAATTTTGAATATTTTTGGAAAAGGTCTTCGGAAATGCGCTAGAAATTAAATTCCCTACACGGAGATACCAAATATGTGGCGATTGCTTTCAGTTTTAAGGGTTTTCATGTTTTTGCTAGAAATTCTGATGTTTTGTATTGAATCTCATTAAATTTCCATATTTTTCCGATTTCTCGGGTAATTTTGAATAATTTTGGAAAAGGTCTTCGGAAATGTGCTAGAAATTAAATTCCCTACACGGAGATACCAAATATGTGGGGATTGCTTTCAGTTTTAAAGGTTTTCATTTTTTTGCTACAAATTCTGATGTTTTGTATTGAATCTCATTAAATTTCCATATTTTCCCGATTTCTCGGGCAATTTTGAATATTTTTGGAAAAGGTCTTCGGAAATGCGCTAGAAATTAAATTCCCTACACGGAGATACCAAATATGTGGCGATTGCTTTCAGTTTTAAGGGTTTTCATGTTTTTGCTAGAAATTCTGATGTTTTGTATTGAATCTCATTAAATTTCCATATTTTCCCAATTTCTCGGGCAATTTTGAATATTTTTGGAAAAGGTCTTCGGAAATGCGCTAGAAATTAAATTCCCTACACGGAGATACCAAATATGTGGGGATTGCTTTCAGTTTTAAGGGTTTTCATGTTTTTGCTACAAATTCTGATGTTGAATCTCATTAAATTTCCATATTTTCCCGATTTCTCGGGCAATTTTGAATATTTTTGGAAAAGGTCTTCGGAAATGCGCTAGAAATTAAATTCCCTACACGGAGATACCAAATATGTGGGGATTGCTTTCAGTTTTAAGGGTTTTCATTTTTTTGCTACAAATTCTGATGTTTTGTATTGAATCTCATTAAATTTCCATATTTTTCCGATTTCTCGGGTAATTTTGAATATTTTTGGAAAAGGTCTTCGGAAATGCGCTAGAAATTAAATTCCCTACACGGAGATACCAAATATGTGGGGATTGCTTTCAGTTTTAAGGGTGTTCATGTTTTTGCTACAAATTCTGATGTTTTGTATTAAATCTCATTAAATTTCCATATTTTCCCGATTTCTCGGGCAATTTTGAATATTTTTCGAAAAGGTCTTCGGAAATGCGCTAGAAATTGAATTCCCTACACGGAGATACCAAATATGTGGGGATTGCTTTCAGTTTTAAGGGTTTTCATTTTTTGCTACAAATTCTGATGTTTTGTATTGAATCTCATTAAATTTCCATATTTTCCCGATTTCTCGGGCAATTTTGAATATTTTTGGAAAAGGTCTTCGGAAATGCGCTAGAAATTAAATTCCCTACACCGAGATACCAAATATGTGGCGATTGCTTTCAGTTTTAAGGGTTTTCATGTTTTTGCTACAAATTCTGATGTTTTGTATTGTATCTCATTAAATTTCCATATTTCCCCGATTTCTCGGGCAATTTTGAATATTTTTAGAATAGGTCTTCGGAAATGCGCTAGAAATTAAATTCCCTACACGGATATACCAAATATGTGGGGATTGCTCTCAGTTTTAAGGGTTTTCATTTTTTTGCTACAAATTCTGATGTTTTGTATTGAATCTCATTAAATTTCCATATTTTCCCGATTTCTCGGGCAATTTTGAATATTTTTGGAAAAGGTCTTCGGAAATGCGCTAGAAATTAAATTCCCTACACGGAGATACCAAATATGTGGCGATTGCTTTCAGTTTTAAGGGTTTTCATTTTTTTGCTACAAATTCTGATGTTTTGTATTGAATCTCATTAAATTTCCATATTTTCCCGATTTCTCTGGCAATTTTGAATATTTTTGGAAAAGGTCTTCGGAAATGCGCTAGAAATTAAATTCCCTACACGGATATACCAAATATGTGGCGATTGCTTTCAGTTTTAAGGGTTTTCATTTTTTTGGTACAAATTCTGATGTTTTGTATTGAATCTCATTAAATTTCCATATTTTCTCGATTTCTCGGGCAATTTTGAATATTTTTGGAAAAGGTCTTCGGAAATGCGCTAGAAATTGAATTCCCTACACGGAGATACCAAATATGTGGGGATTGCTTTCAGTTTTAAGGGTTTTCATTTTTTTGCTACAAATTCTGCTGTTTTGTATTGAATCTCATTAAATTTCCATATTTTCCCGATTTCTCGGGCAATTTTGAATATTTTTGGAAAAGGTCTTCGGAAATGCGCTAGAAATTAAATTCCCTACATGGAGATACCAAATATGTGGCGATTGCTTTCAGTTTTAAGGGTTTTCATGTTTTTGCTACAAATTCTGATGTTTTGTATTGTATCTCATTAAATTTCCATATTTCCCCGATTTCTCGGGCAATTTTGAATATATTTAGAATAGGTCTTTGGAAATGCGCTAGAAATTAAATTCCCTACACGGATATACCAAATATGTGGGGATTGCTTTCAGTTTTAAGGGTTTTCATTTTTTTGGTACAAATTCTGATGTTTTGTATTGAATCTCATTAAATTTCCATATTTTCCCGATTTCTCGGGCAATTTTGAATATTTTTGGAAAAGGTCTTCGGAAATGCGCTAGAAATTAAATTCCCTACACGGAGATACCAAATATGTGGCGATTGCTTTCAGTTTTAAGGGTTTTCATGTTTTTGCTAGAAATTCTGATGTTTTGTATTGAATCTCATTAAATTTCCATATTTTTCCGATTTCTCGGGTAATTTTGAATATTTTTGGAAAAGGTCTTCGGAAATGTGCTAGAAATTAAATTCCCTACACGGAGATACCAAATATGTGGGGATTGCTTTCAGTTTTAAAGGTTTTCATTTTTTTGCTACAGATTCTGATGTTTTGTATTGAATCTCATTAAATTTCCATATTTTCCCGATTTCTCGGGCAATTTTGAATATTTTTGGAAAAGGTCTTCGGAAATGCGCTAGAAATTAAATTCCCTACACGGAGATACCAAATATGTGGCGATTGCTTTCAGTTTTAAGGGTTTTCATGTTTTTGCTACAAATTCTGATGTTTTGTATTGTATCTCATTAAATTTCCATATTTCCCCGATTTCTCGGGCAATTTTGAATATTTTTAGAATAGGTCTTTGGAAATGCGCTAGAAATTAAATTCCCTACACGGATATACCAAATATGTGGGGATTGCTTTCAGTTTTAAGGGTTTTCATTTTTTTGGTACAAATTCTGATGTTTTGTATTGAATCTCATTAAATTTCCATATTTTCCCGATTTCTCGGGCAATTTTGAATATTTTTGGAAAAGGTCTTCGGAAATGCGCTAGAAATTAAATTCCCTACACGGAGATACCAAATATGTGGCGATTGCTTTCAGTTTTAAGGGTTTTCATGTTTTTGCTAGAAATTCTGATGTTTTGTATTGAATCTCATTAAATTTCCATATTTTTCCGATTTCTCGGGTAATTTTGAATATTTTTGGAAAAGGTCTTCGGAAATGTGCTAGAAATTAAATTCCCTACACGGAGATACCAAATATGTGGGGATTGCTTTCAGTTTTAAAGGTTTTCATTTTTTTGCTACAAATTCTGATGTTTTGTATTGAATCTCATTAAATTTCCATATTTTCCCAATTTCTCGGGCAATTTTGAATATTTTTGGAAAAGGTCTTCGGAAATGCGCTAGAAATTAAATTCCCTACACGGAGATACCAAATATGTGGGGATTGCTTTCAGTTTTAAGGGTTTTCATGTTTTTGCTACAAATTCTGATGTTGAATCTCATTAAATTTCCATATTTTCCCGATTTCTCGGGCAATTTTGAATATTTTTAGAAAAGGTCTTCGGAAATGCGCTAGAAATTAAATTCCCTACACGGAGATACCAAATATGTGGGGATTGCTTTCAGTTTTAAGGGTTTTCATTTTTTTGCTACAAATTCTGATGTTTTGTATTGAAACTCATTAAATTTCCATATTTTCCCGATTTCTCGGGCAATTTTGAATATTTTTGGAAAAGGTCTTCGGAAATGCGCTAGAAATTAAATTCCCTACACGGAAATACCAAATATGTGGGGATTGCTTTCAGTTTTAAGGGTGTTCATGTTTTTGCTACAAATTCTGATGTTTTGTATTGAATCTCATTAACTTTCCATATTTTCCCGATTTCTCGGGCAATTTTGAATATTTTTCGAAAAGGTCTTCGGAAATGCGCTAGAAATTAAATTCCCTACACGGAGATACCAAATATGTGGGGATTGCTTTCAGTTTTAAGGGTTTTCATTTTTTTGCTACAAATTCTGATCTTTTGTATTGAATCTCATTAAATTTCCATATTTTCCCGATTTCTCGAGCAATTTTGAATATTTTTTGGAAAAGTCTTCGGAAATGCGCTAGAAATTAAATTCCCTACACGGAGATACCATATGTGGGGATTGCTTTCAGTGGGGATTGCTTTCAGTTTTAAGGGCTTTCTTTTTTTTGATACAAATTCTGAAGTTTTGTATAGAATCTCATTAAATTTCCAAATTATCTCGATTTCTCAGGCAATTTTGAATATTTTTCGGAAAGGTCTTCGGAAATGCGCTAGAAATTAAATTCCCTACACGGAGATACCAAATATGTGGCGATTGCTTTCAGTTTTAAGGGTTTTCATTTTTTTGCTACAAATTCTGATGTTTTGTATTGAATCTCATTAAATTTCCATATCTTCCCGATTTCTCGGGCAATTTTGAATATTTTTGGAAAAGGTCTTCGGAAATGCGCTAGAAATTAAATTCCCTACACGGAGATACCAAATATGTGGCGATTGCTTTCAGTTTTAAGGGTTTTCATGTTTTTGCTACAAATTCTGATGTTTTGTATTGAATCTCATTAAATTTCCATATTTTCCCGATTTCTCGGGCAATTTTGAATATTTTTGGAAAAGGTCTTCGGAAATGCGCTAGAAATCAAATTTCCTACACGGAGATACCAAATATGTGGGGATTGCTTTCAGTTTTAAGGGTTTTCATTTTTTGCTACAAATTCTGATGTTTTGTATTGAATCTCATTAAATTTCCATATTTTCCCGATTTCTCGGGCAATTTTGAATATTTTTAGAATAGGTCTTCGGAAATGCGCTAGAAATTAAATTCCCTACACGGATATACCAAATATGTGGGGATTGCTTTCAGTTTTAAGGGTTTTCATTTTTTTGGTACAAATTCTGATGTTTTGTATTGAATCTCATTAAATTTCCATATTTTCCCGATTTCTCGGGCAATTTTGAATATTTTTGGAAAAGGTCTTCGGAAATGCGCTAGAAATTGAATTCACTACACGGAGATACCAAATATGTGGGGATTGCTTTCAGTTTTAAGGGTTTTCATTTTTTGCTACAAATTCTGATGTTTTGTATTAAATCTCATTTAATTTCCATATTTTCCCGATTTCTCGGGCAATTTTGAATATTTTTGGAAAAGGTCTTCGGAAATGCGCTAGAAATTAAATTCCCTACACGGAGATACCAAATATGTGGCGATTGCTTTCAGTTTTAAGGGTTTTCATGTTTTTGCTACAAATTCTGATGTTTTGTATTGTATCTCATTAAATTTCCATATTTCCCCGATTTCTCGGGCAATTTTGAATATTTTTAGAATAGGTCTTCGGAAATGCGCTAGAAATTAAATTCTCTACACGGATATACCAAATATGTGGGGATTGCTTTCAGTTTTAAGGGTTTTTATTTTTTTGCTACAAATTCTGATGTTTTGTATTGAATCTCATTAAATTTCCATATTTTCCCGATTTCTCGGGCAATTTTGAATATTTTTGGAAAAGGTCTTCGGAAATGCGCTAGAAATTAAATTCTCTACACGGAGATACCAAATATGTGGCGATTGCTTTCAGTTTTAAGGGTTTTCATGTTTTTGCTACAAATTCTGATGTTTTGTATTGTATCTCATTAAATTTCCATATTTCCCCGATTTCTCGGGCAATTTTGAATATTTTTAGAATAGGTCTTCGGAAATGCGCTAGAAATTAAATTCCCTACACGGATATACCAAATATGTGGGGATTGCTTTCAGTTTTAAGGGTTTTCATTTTTTTGGTACAAATTCTGATGTTTTGTATTGAATCTCATTAAATTTCCATATTTTCCCTATTTCTCGGGCAATTTTGAATATTTTTGGAAAAGGTCTTCGGAAATGCGCTAGAAATTAAATTCCCTACACGGAGATACCAAATATGTGGCGATTGCTTTCAGTTTTAAGGGTTTTCATTTTTTTTGCTACAAATTCTGATGTTTTGTATTGAATCTCATTAAATTTCCATATTTCCCCGATTTCTCGGGCAATTTTGAATATTTTAGGAAAAGGTCTTCGGAAATGCGCTAGAAATTAAATTCCCTACACGGAGATACCAAATATGTGGGGATTGCTTTCAGTTTTAAGGGTTTTCATGTTTTTGCTACAAATTCTGATGTTGAATCTCATTAAATTTCCATATTTTCCCGATTTCTCGGGCAATTTTGAATATTTTTAGAAAAGGTCTTCGGAAATGCGCTAGAAATTAAATTCCCTACACGGAGATACCAAATATGTGGGGATTGCTTTCAGTTTTAAGGGTTTTCATTTTTTTGCTACAAATTCTGATGTTTTGTATTGAAACTCATTAAATTTCCATATTTTCCCGATTTCTCGGGCAATTTTGAATATTTTTGGAAAAGGTCTTCGGAAATGCGCTAGAAATTAAATTCCCTACACGGAAATACCAAATATGTGGGGATTGCTTTCAGTTTTAAGGGTGTTCATGTTTTTGCTACAAATTCTGATGTTTTGTATTGAATCTCATTAACTTTCCATATTTTCCCGATTTCTCGGGCAATTTTGAATATTTTTCGAAAAGGTCTTCGGAAATGCGCTAGAAATTAAATTCCCTACACGGAGATACCAAATATGTGGGGATTGCTTTCAGTTTTAAGGGTTTTCATTTTTTTGCTACAAATTCTGATCTTTTGTATTGAATCTCATTAAATTTCCATATTTTCCCGATTTCTCGAGCAATTTTGAATATTTTTTGGAAAAGTCTTCGGAAATGCGCTAGAAATTAAATTCCCTACACGGAGATACCATATGTGGGGATTGCTTTCAGTGGGGATTGCTTTCAGTTTTAAGGGCTTTCTTTTTTTTGATACAAATTCTGAAGTTTTGTATAGAATCTCATTAAATTTCCAAATTATCTCGATTTCTCAGGCAATTTTGAATATTTTTCGGAAAGGTCTTCGGAAATGCGCTAGAAATTAAATTCCCTACACGGAGATACCAAATATGTGGCGATTGCTTTCAGTTTTAAGGGTTTTCATTTTTTTGCTACAAATTCTGATGTTTTGTATTGAATCTCATTAAATTTCCATATCTTCCCGATTTCTCGGGCAATTTTGAATATTTTTGGAAAAGGTCTTCGGAAATGCGCTAGAAATTAAATTCCCTACACGGAGATACCAAATATGTGGCGATTGCTTTCAGTTTTAAGGGTTTTCATGTTTTTGCTACAAATTCTGATGTTTTGTATTGAATCTCATTAAATTTCCATATTTTCCCGATTTCTCGGGCAATTTTGAATATTTTTGGAAAAGGTCTTCGGAAATGCGCTAGAAATCAAATTTCCTACACGGAGATACCAAATATGTGGGGATTGCTTTCAGTTTTAAGGGTTTTCATTTTTTGCTACAAATTCTGATGTTTTGTATTGAATCTCATTAAATTTCCATATTTTCCCGATTTCTCGGGCAATTTTGAATATTTTTAGAATAGGTCTTCGGAAATGCGCTAGAAATTAAATTCCCTACACGGATATACCAAATATGTGGGGATTGCTTTCAGTTTTAAGGGTTTTCATTTTTTTGGTACAAATTCTGATGTTTTGTATTGAATCTCATTAAATTTCCATATTTTCCCGATTTCTCGGGCAATTTTGAATATTTTTGGAAAAGGTCTTCGGAAATGCGCTAGAAATTGAATTCACTACACGGAGATACCAAATATGTGGGGATTGCTTTCAGTTTTAAGGGTTTTCATTTTTTGCTACAAATTCTGATGTTTTGTATTGAATCTCATTTAATTTCCATATTTTCCCGATTTCTCGGGCAATTTTGAATATTTTTGGAAAAGGTCTTCGGAAATGCGCTAGAAATTAAATTCCCTACACGGAGATACCAAATATGTGGCGATTGCTTTCAGTTTTAAGGGTTCTCATGTTTTTGCTACAAATTCTGATGTTTTGTATTGTATCTCATTAAATTTCCATATTTCCCCGATTTCTCGGGCAATTTTGAATATTTTTAGAATAGGTCTTCGGAAATGCGCTAGAAATTAAATTCTCTACACGGATATACCAAATATGTGGGGATTGCTTTCAGTTTTAAGGGTTTTTATTTTTTTGCTACAAATTCTGATGTTTTGTATTGAATCTCATTAAATTTCCATATTTTCCCGATTTCTCGGGCAATTTTGAATATTTTTGGAAAAGGTCTTCGGAAATGCGCTAGAAATTAAATTCTCTACACGGAGATACCAAATATGTGGCGATTGCTTTCAGTTTTAAGGGTTTTCATGTTTTTGCTACAAATTCTGATGTTTTGTATTGTATCTCATTAAATTTCCATATTTCCCCGATTTCTCGGGCAATTTTGAATATTTTTAGAATAGGTCTTCGGAAATGCGCTAGAAATTAAATTCCCTACACGGATATACCAAATATGTGGGGATTGCTTTCAGTTTTAAGGGTTTTCATTTTTTTGGTACAAATTCTGATGTTTTGTATTGAATCTCATTAAATTTCCATATTTTCCCTATTTCTCGGGCAATTTTGAATATTTTTGGAAAAGGTCTTCGGAAATGCGCTAGAAATTAAATTCCCTACACGGAGATACCAAATATGTGGCGATTGCTTTCAGTTTTAAGGGTTTTCATTTTTTTTGCTACAAATTCTGATGTTTTGTATTGAATCTCATTAAATTTCCATATTTCCCCGATTTCTCGGGCAATTTTGAATATTTTAGGAAAAGGTCTTCGGAAATGCGCTAGAAATTAAATTCCCTACACGGAGATACCAAATATGTGGGGATTGCTTTCAGTTTTAAGGGTTTTCATTTTTTGCTACAAATTCTGATGTTTTGTATTGAATCTCATTAAATTTCCATATTTTCCCGATTTCTCGGGCAATTTTGAATATTTTTAGAATAGGTCTTCGGAAATGCGCTAGAAATTAAATTCCCTACACGGATATACCAAATATGTGGGGATTGCTTTCAGTTTTAAGGGTTTTCATTTTTTTGGTACAAATTCTGATGTTTTGTATTGAATCTCATTAAATTTCCATATTTTCCCGATTTCTCGGGCAATTTTGAATATTTTTGGAAAAGGTCTTCGGAAATGCGCTAGAAATTGAATTCACTACACGGAGATACCAAATATGTGGGGATTGCTTTCAGTTTTAAGGGTTTTCATTTTTTGCTACAAATTCTGATGTTTTGTATTGAATCTCATTTAATTTCCATATTTTCCCGATTTCTCGGGCAATTTTGAATATTTTTGGAAAAGGTCTTCGGAAATGCGCTAGAAATTAAATTCCCTACACGGAGATACCAAATATGTGGCGATTGCTTTCAGTTTTAAGGGTTTTCATGTTTTTGCTACAAATTCTGATGTTTTGTATTGTATCTCATTAAATTTCCATATTTCCCCGATTTCTCGGGCAATTTTGAATATTTTTAGAATAGGTCTTCGGAAATGCGCTAGAAATTAAATTCTCTACACGGATATACCAAATATGTGGGGATTGCTTTCAGTTTTAAGGGTTTTTATTTTTTTGCTACAAATTCTGATGTTTTGTATTGAATCTCATTAAATTTCCATATTTTCCCGATTTCTCGGGCAATTTTGAATATTTTTGGAAAAGGTCTTCGGAAATGCGCTAGAAATTAAATTCTCTACACGGAGATACCAAATATGTGGCGATTGCTTTCAGTTTTAAGGGTTTTCATGTTTTTGCTACAAATTCTGATGTTTTGTATTGTATCTCATTAAATTTCCATATTTCCCCGATTTCTCGGGCAATTTTGAATATTTTTAGAATAGGTCTTCGGAAATGCGCTAGAAATTAAATTCCCTACACGGATTTACCAAATATGTGGGGATTGCTTTCAGTTTTAAGGGTTTTCATTTTTTTGGTACAAATTCTGATGTTTTGTATTGAATCTCATTAAATTTCCATATTTTCCCTATTTCTCGGGCAATTTTGAATATTTTTGGAAAAGGTCTTCGGAAATGCGCTAGAAATTAAATTCCCTACACGGAGATACCAAATATGTGGCGATTGCTTTCAGTTTTAAGGGTTTTCATTTTTTTTGCTACAAATTCTGATGTTTTGTATTGAATCTCATTAAATTTCCATATTTCCCCGATTTCTCGGGCAATTTTGAATATTTTAGGAAAAGGTCTTCGGAAATGCGCTAGAAATTAAATTCCCTACACGGAGATACCAAATATGTGGGGATTGCTTTCAGTTTTAAGGGTTTTCATTTTTTTGCTACAAATTCTGATGTTTTGTATTGAATCTCATTAAATTTCCATATTTTCCCGATTTCTCGGGCAATTTTGAATATTTTTGGAAAAGGTCTTCGGAAATGCGCTAGAAATTAAATTCCCTACACGGAGATACCAAATATGTGGCGATTGCTTTCAGTTTTAAGGGTTTTCATGTTTTTGCTACAAATTCTGATGTTGAATCTCATTAAATTTCCATATTTTCCCGATTTCTCGGGCAATTTTGAATATTTTTGGAAAAGGTCTTCGGAAATGCGCTAGAAAATAAATTCCCTACACGGAGATACCAAATATGTGGGGATTGCTTTCAGTTTTAAGGGTTTTCTTTTTTTTGCTACAAATTCTGATGTTTTGTATTTAAACTCATTAAATTTCCATATTTTCCCGATTTCTCGGGCAATTTTGAATATTTTTAAAAAGGTCTTCGGAAATGCGCTAGAAATTAAATTCCCTACACGGAGATACCAAATATGTGGGGATTGCTTTCAGTTTTAACGGTTTTCATGTTTTTGCTACAAATTCTGATGTTTTGTATTGAATCTCATTAAATTTCCATATTTTCCCGATTTCTCGGGCAATTTTGAATATTTTTCGAAAAGGTCTTCGGAAATGCGCTAGAAATTAAATTCCCTACACGGAGAAACCAAATATGTAGGGATTGCTTTCAGTTTTAAGGGTTTTCATTTTTTTGCTACAAATTCTGATGTTTTGTATTGAATCTCATTAAATTTCCATATTTTCCCGATTTCTCGAGCAATTTTGAATATTTTTGGAAAAGGTCTTCGGAAATGCGCTAGAAATTAAATTCCCTACACGGAGATACCATATGTGGGGATTGCTTTCAGTGGGGATTGCTTTCAGTGGGGATTGCTTTCAGTTTTAAGGGCTTTCTTTTTTTTTGATACAAATTCTGAAGTTTTGTATAGAATCTCATTAAATTTCCAAATTATCCTGATTTCTCGGGCAATTTTGAATATTTTTCGAAAAGGTCTTCGGAAATGCGCTAGAAATTAAATTCCCTACACGGAGATACCAAATATGTGGCGATTGCTTTCAGTTTTAAGGGTTTTCATGTTTTTGCTACAAATTCTGATGTTTTGTATTGAATCTCATTAAATTTCCATATTTTCCCGATTTCTCGGGCAATTTTGAATATTTTTGGAAAAGGTTTCCGGAAATGCGCTAGAAATTAAATTCCCTACACGGAGATACCAAATATGTGGCGATTGCTTTCAGTTTTAAGGGTTTTCATTTTTTTTGCTACAAATTCTGATGTTGTGTATTGAATCTCATTAAATTTCCATATTTTCCCGATTTCTCGGGCAATTTTGAATATTTTTAGAATAGGTCTTCGGAAATGCGCTAGAAATTAAATTCCCTACACGGAGATACCAAATATGTGGGGATTGCTTTCAGTTTTAAGGGTTTTCATTTTTTTGCTACAAATTCTGATGTTTTGTATTGAATCTCATTAAATTTCCATATTTTCCCGATTTCTCGGGCAATTTTGAATATTTTTGGAAAAGGTCTCCGGAAATGCGCTAGAAATTAAATTCCCTACACGGAGATACCAAATATGTCGCGATTGCTTTCAGTTTTAAGGGTTTTCATGTTTTTGCTACAAATTCTGATGTTGAATCTCATTAAATTTCCATATTTTCCGGATTTCTCGGGCAATTTTGAATATTTTTGGAAAAGGTCTTCGGAAATGCGCTGGAAATTAAATTCCCTACACCGAGATACCAAATATGTGGCGATTGCTTTCAGTTTTATGGGTTTTCATGTTTTTGCTACAAATTCTGATGTTTTGTATTGAATCTCATTAAATTTCCATATTTTGCCGATTTCTCGGGCAATTTTGAATATTTTTGGAAAAGGTCTTCGGAAATGCGCTAGAAATTAAATTCCCTACACGGAGATACCAAATATGTGGCGATTGCTTTCAGTTTTAAGGGTTTTCATTTTTTTGCTACAAATTCTGATGTTTTGTATTGAATCTCATTAAATTTCCATATTTTCCCGATTTCTCGGGCAATTTTGAATATTTTTAGAATAGGTCTTCGGAAATGCGCTACAAATTAAATTCCCTACACTGAGATACCAAATATGTGGGGATTGCTTTCAGTTTTAAGGGTTTTCATTTTTTTGCTACAAATTCTGATGTTTTGTATTGAATCTCATTAAATTTCCATATTTTCCCGATTTCTCGGGCAATTTTGAATATTTTTGGAAAAGGTCTTCGGAAATGCGCTAGAAATTAAATTCCCTACACGGAGATACCAAATATGTGGCGATTGCTTTCAGTTTTAAGGGTTTTCATGTTTTTGCTACAAATTCTGATGTTGAATCTCATTAAATTTCCATATTTTCCCGATTTCTCGGGCAATTTTGAATATTTTTGGAAAAGGTGTTCGGAAATGCGCTAGAAATTAAATTCCCTACACGGAGATACCAAATATGTGGAGATTGCTTTCAGTTTTAAGGGTTTTCATTTTTTTGCTACAAATTCTGATGTTTTGTATTGAAACTCATTAAATTTCCATATTTTCCCGATTTCTCGGGCAATTTTGAATATTTTTGGAAAAGGTCTTCGGAAATGCGCTAGAAATTAAATTCCCTACACGGAGATACCAAATATGTGGGGATTGCTTTCAGTTTTAACAGTTTTCATGTTTTTACTACAAATTCTGATGTTTTGTATTGAATCTCATTAAATTTCCATATTTTCCCGATTTCTCGTGCAATTTTGAATATTTTTCGAAAAGGTCTTCGGAAATGCGCTAGAAATTAAATTCCCTACACGGAGATACCAAATATGTGGGGATTGCTTTCAGTTTTAAGGGTTTTCATTTTTTTGCTACAAATTCTGATGTTTTGTATTGAATCTCATTAAATTTCCATATTTTCCCGATTTCTCGAGCAATTTTGAATATTTTTGGAAAGGTCTTCGGAAATGCGCTAGAAATTAAATTCCCTACACGGAGATACCATATGTGGGGATTGCTTTAAGTGGGGATTGCTTTCAGTGGGGATTGCTTTCAGTTTTAAGAGCTTTCTTTTTTTTTGATACAAATTCTGAAGTTTTGTATAGAATCTCATTAAATTTCCAAATTATCCCGATTTCTCGGGCAATTTTGAATATTTTTCGAAAAGGTCTTCGGAAATGCGCTAGAAATTAAATTCCCTACACGGAGATACCAAATATGTGGGGATTACTTTCAGTTTTAAGGGTTTTCATTTTTTTTGCTACAAATTCCGATGTTTTGTATTGAATCTCATTAAATTTCCATATTTTCCCGATTTCTCGGGCAATTTTGAATATTTTTGGAAAAGGTCTTCGGAAATGCGCTGGAAATTAAATTCCCTACACCGAGATACCAAATATGTGGCGATTGCTTTCAGTTTTAAGGGTTTTCATGTTTTTGCTACAAATTCTGATGTTTTGTATTGAATCTCATTAAATTTCCATATTTTCCCGATTTCTCGGGCAATTTTGAATATTTTTGGAAAAGGTCTTCGGAAATGCGCTAGAAATTAAATTCCCTACACGGAGATACCATATATGTGGGGATTGCTTTCAGATTTAAGGGCTTTCTTTTTTTTGATACAAATTCTGAAGTTTTGTATTGAATCTCATTAAATTTCCAAATTATCCCGATTTCTCGGGCAATTTTGAATATTTTTCGAAAAGGTCTTCGGAAATGCGCTAGAAATTAAATTTCCTACACGGAGATACCAAATATAGAATCTCATTAAATTTCCAAATTATCCCGATTTCTCGGGCAATTTTGAATATTTTTCGAAAAGGTCTTCGGAAATGCGCTAGAAATTAAATTCCCTACACGGAGATACCAAATATGTGGGGATTACTTTCAGTTTTAAGGGTTTTCATTTTTTTTGCTACAAATTCCGATGTTTTGTATTGAATCTCATTAAATTTCCATATTTTCCCGATTTCTCGGGCAATTTTGAATATTTTTGGAAAAGGTCTTCGAAAATGCGCTGGAAATTAAATTCCCTACACCTAGATACCAAATATGTGGCGATTGCTTTCAGTTTTAAGGGTTTTCATGTTTTTGCTACAAATTCTGATGTTTTGTATTGAATCTCATTAAATTTCCATATTTTCCCGATTTCTCGGGCAATTTTGAATATTTTTGGAAAAGGTCTTCGGAAATGCGCTAGAAATTAAATTCCCTACACGGAGATACCATATATGTGGGGATTGCTTTCAGATTTAAGGGCTTTCTTTTTTTTGATACAAATTCTGAAGTTTTGTATTGAATCTCATTAAATTTCCAAATTATCCCGATTTCTCGGGCAATTTTGAATATTTTTCGAAAAGGTCTTCGTAAATGCGCTAGAAATTAAATTTCCTACACGGAGATACCAAATATGTGGCTTTCAGTTTTAAGGGTTTTCATTTTTTGCTACAAATTCTGAAGTTTTGTATTGAATCTCATTAAATTTCCATATTTTCCCGATTTCTCGGGCAATTTTGAATATTTTTGGAAAAGGTCTTCAGAAATGCTCTAGAAATTAAATTCAATACACGGATATACCAAAAATGTGGGGATTGCTTTCAGTTTTAAGGGTTTTCATTTTTTTGGTACAAATTCTGATGTTTTGTATTGAATCTCATTAAATTTCCATATTTTCCCGATTTCTCGGGCAATTTTGAATATTTTTGGAAAAGGTCTTCGGAAATGCGCTAGAAATTAAATTCCCTACACGGAGATACCAAATATGTGGCGATTGCTTTCAGTTTTAAGGGTTTTCATGTTTTTGCTACAAATTCTGATGTTTTGTATTGAATCTCATTAAATTTCCATATTTTCCCGATTTCTCGGGCAATTTTGAATATTTTTGGAAAAGGTGTTCGGAAATGCGCTAGAAATTAAATTCCCTACACGGAGATACCAAATATGTGGGGATTGCTTTCAGTTTTAAGGGTTTTCATTTTATTGCTACAAATTCTGATGTTTTGTATTGAATCTCATTAAATTTCCATATTTTCCCGATTTCTCGGGCAATTTTGAATATTTTTGGAAAAGGTCTTCGGAAATACGCTAGAAATTAAATTCCCTACACGGAGATACCAAATATGTGGGGATTGCTTTCAGTTTTAAGGGTTTTCATTTTTTTGCTACAAATTCTGATGTTTTGTATTGAATCTCATTAAATTTCCATATTTCCCCGATTTCTCGGGCAATTTTGAATATTTTTGGAAAAGGTCTTCGGAAATGCGCTAGAAATTAAATTCCCTACACCGAGATACCAAATATGTGGCGATTGCTTTCAGTTTTAAGGGTTTTCATGTTTTTGCTACAAATTCTGATGTTTTGTATTGAATCTCATTAAATTTCCATATTTTCCCGATTTCTCGGGCAATTTTGAATATTTTTGGAAAAGGTCTTCGGAAATGCGCTAGAAATTAAATTCCCTACACGGAGATACCAAATATGTGGGGATTGCTTTCAGTTTTAAGGGTTTTCATGTTTTTGCTACAAATTCTGATGTTTTGTATTGAATCTCATTAAATTTCCATATTTTCCCGATTTCTCGGGCAATTTTGAATATTTTTGGAAAAGGTCTTCAGAAATGCTCTAGAAATTAAATTCAATACACGGATATACCAAAAATGTGGGGATTGCTTTCAGTTTTAAGGGTTTTCATTTTTTTGGTACAAATTCTGATGTTTTGTATTGAATCTCATTAAATTTCCATATTTTCCCGATTTCTCGGGCAATTTTGAATATTTTTGGAAAAGGTCTTCAGAAATGCTCTAGAAATTAAATTCAATACACGGATATACCAAAAATGTGGCGATTGCTTTCAGTTTTAAGGGTTTTCATGTTTTTGCTACAAATTCTGATGTTTTGTATTGAATCTCATTAAATTTCCATATTTTCCCGATTTCTCGGGCAATTTTGAATATTTTTGGAAAAGGTCTTCGGAAATGCGCTAGAAATTAAATTCCCTACACGGAGATACCAAATATGTGGGGATTGCTTTCAGTTTTAAGGGTTTTCATGTTTTTGCTACAAATTCTGATGTTTTGTATTGAATCTCATTAAATTTCCATATTTTCCCGATTTCTCGGGCAATTTTGAATATTTTTGGAAAAGGTCTTCAGAAATGCTCTAGAAATTAAATTCAATACACGGATATACCAAAAATGTGGGGATTGCTTTCAGATTTAAGGGCTTTCTTTTTTTTGATACAAATTCTGAAGTTTTGTATTGAATCTCATTAAATTTCCAAATTATCCCGATTTCTCGGGCAATTTTGAATATTTTTCGAAAAGGTCTTCGGAAATGCGCTAGAAATTAAATTTCCTACACGGAGATACCAAATATGTGGCTTTCAGTTTTAAGGGTTTTCATTTTTTGCTACAAATTCTGAAGTTTTGTATTGAATCTCATTAAATTTCCATATTTTCCCGATTTCTCGGGCAATTTTGAATATTTTTGGAAAAGGTCTTCAGAAATGCTCTAGAAATTAAATTCAATACACGGATATACCAAAAATGTGGGGATTGCTTTCAGTTTTAAGGGTTTTCATTTTTTTGGTACAAATTCTGATGTTTTGTATTGAATCTCATTAAATTTCCATATTTTCCCGATTTCTCGGGCAATTTTGAATATTTTTGGAAAAGGTCTTCGGAAATGCGCTAGAAATTAAATTCCCTACACGGAGATACCAAATATGTGGCGATTGCTTTCAGTTTTAAGGGTTTTCATGTTTTTGCTACAAATTCTGATGTTTTGTATTGAATCTCATTAAATTTCCATATTTTCCCGATTTCTCGGGCAATTTTGAATATTTTTGGAAAAGGTGTTCGGAAATGCGCTAGAAATTAAATTCCCTACACGGAGATACCAAATATGTGGGGATTGCTTTCAGTTTTAAGGGTTTTCATTTTATTGCTACAAATTCTGATGTTTTGTATTGAATCTCATTAAATTTCCAAATTTTCCCGATTTCTCGGGCAATTTTGAATATTTTTGGAAAAGGTCTTCGGAAATACGCTAGAAATTAAATTCCCTACACGGAGATACCAAATATGTGGGGATTGCTTTCAGTTTTAAGGGTTTTCATTTTTTTGCTACAAATTCTGATGTTTTGTATTGAATCTCATTAAATTTCCATATTTCCCCGATTTCTCGGGCAATTTTGAATATTTTTGGAAAAGGTCTTCGGAAATGCGCTAGAAATTAAATTCCCTACACCGAGATACCAAATATGTGGCGATTGCTTTCAGTTTTAAGGGTTTTCATGTTTTTGCTACAAATTCTGATGTTTTGTATTGAATCTCATTAAATTTCCATATTTTCCCGATTTCTCGGGCAATTTTGAATATTTTTGGAAAAGGTCTTCGGAAATGCGCTAGAAATTAAATTCCCTACACGGAGATACCAAATATGTGGGGATTGCTTTCAGTTTTAAGGGTTTTCATGTTTTTGCTACAAATTCTGATGTTTTGTATTGAATCTCATTAAATTTCCATATTTTCCCGATTTCTCGGGCAATTTTGAATATTTTTGGAAAAGGTCTTCAGAAATGCTCTAGAAATTAAATTCAATACACGGATATACCAAATATGTGGGGATTGCTTTCAGTTTTAAGGGTTTTCATTTTTTTGGTACAAATTCTGATGTTTTGTATTGAATCTCATTAAATTTCCATATTTTCCCGATTTCTCGGGCAATTTTGAATATTTTTGGAAAAGGTCTTCGGAAATGCGCTAGAAATTAAATTCCCTACACGGAGATACCAAATATGTGGGGATTGCTTTCAGTTTTAAGGGTTTTCAGTTTTTTGCTACAAATTCTGATGTTTTGTATTGAATCTCATTAAATTTCCATATTTTCCCGATTTCTCGGGTAATTTTGAATATTTTTCGAAAAGGTCTTCGGAAATGCTCTAGAATATAAATTCCCTACACGGATATACCAAATATGTGGGGATTGCTTTCAGTTTTAAGGGTTTTCATTTTATTGCTACAAATTCTGATGTTTTGTATTGAGTCTCATTAAATTTCCATATTTTCCCGATTTCTCGTGCAATTTTGAATATTTTTCGAAAAGGTCTTCGGAAATGCGCTAGAAATTAAATTCCCTACACGGAGATACCATATATGTGGGGATTGCTTTCAGTTTAAGGGCTTTCTTTTTTTTTATAAAAATTCTGAAGTTTTGTATTGAATCTCATTAAATTTCCAAATTATCCCGATTTATCGGGCAATTTTGAATATTTTTCGAAAAGGTCTTCGGAAATGCGCTAGAAATTAAATTCCCTACACGGAGATACCAAATATGTGGGGATTGCTTTCAGTTTTAAGGGTTCTCATTTTTTTGCTACAAATTCTGATGTTTTGTATTGAAACTCATTAAATTTCCATATTTTCCCGATTTCTCGGGCAATTTTGAATATTTTTGGAAAAGGTCTTCTGATGTTTTGTATTGAATCTCATTAAATTTCCATATTTTCCCGATTTCTCGGGCAATTTTGAATATTTTTCGAAAAGGTCTTCGGAAATGCGCTAGAAATTAAATTCCCTACACGGAGATACCAAATATGTGGGGATTGCTTTCAGTTTTAAGGGTTTTCATTTTTTTGCTACAAATTCTGATGTTTTGTATTGAATCTCATTAAATTTCCATATTTTCCCGATTTCTCGGGCAATTTTGGATATTTTTGGAAAAGGTCTTCGGAAATGCGCTGGAAATTAAATTCCCTACACGGAGATACCAAATATGTGGGGATCACTTTCAGTTTTAAGGGTTTTCATTTTTTTTGCTACAAATTCTGATGTTTTGTATTGAATCTCATTAAATTTCCATATTTTCCCGATTTCTCGGGCAATTTTGAATATTTTTGGAAAAGGTCTTCGGAAATGCGCTGGAAATTAAATTCCCTACACCGAGATACGAAATATGTGGCGATTGCTTTCAGTTTTAATGGTTTTCATGTTTTTGCTACAAATTCTGATGTTTTGTATTGAATCTCATTAAATTTCCATATTTTCCCGATTTCTCGGGCAATTTTGAATATTTTTGGAAAAGGTCTTCGGAAATGCGCTAGAAATTAAATTCCCTCCACGGAGATACCATATATGTGGGGATTGCTTTCAGATTTAAGGGCTTTCTTTTTTTTGATACAAATTCTGAAGTTTTGTATTGAATCTCATTAAATATCCAAATTATCCCGATTTCTCGGGCAATTTTGAATATTTTTCGAAAAGGTCTTCGGAAATGCGCTAGAAATTAAATTTCCTACGCGGAGATACCAAATATGTGGCTTTCAGTTTTAAGGGTTTTCATTTTTTTGCTACAAATTCTGATGTTTTGTATTGAATCTCATTAAATTTCCATATTTTCCCGATTTCTCGGGCAATTTTGAATATTTTTAGAATAGGTCTTCGGAAATGCGCTAGAAATTAAATTCCCTACACGGATATACCAAATATGTGGGGATTGCTTTCAGTTTTAAGGGTTTTCATTTTTTTGGTACAAATTCTGATGTTTTGTATTGAATCTCATTAAATTTCCATATTTTCCCGATTTCTCGGGCAATTTTGAATATTTTTGGAAAAGGTCTTCGGAAATGCGCTAGAAATTAAATTCCCTACACGGAGATACCAAATATGTGGCGATTGCTTTCAGTTTTAAGGGTTTTCATGTTTTTGCTACAAATTCTGATGTTTTGTATTGAATCTCATTAAATTTCCATATTTTCCCGATTTCTCGGGCAATTTTGAATATTTTTCGAAAAGGTCTTCGGAAATGCGCTAGAAATTAAATTCCCTACACGGAGATACCAAATATGTGGGGATTGCTTTCAGTTTTAAGGGTTTTCATTTTTTTGCTACAAATTCTGATGTTTTGTATTGAATCTCATTAAATTTCCATATTTTCCCGATTTCTCGGGCAATTTTGAATATTTTTGGAAAAGGTCTTCGGAAATGCGCTAGAAATTAAATTCCCTACACGGAGATACCAAATATGTGGGGATTGCTTTCAGTTTTAAGGGTTTTCATTTTTTTGCTACAAATTCTGATGTTTTGTATTGAATCTCATTAAATTTCCATATTTCCCCGATTTCTCGGGCAATTTTGAATATTTTTGGAAAAGGTCTTCGGAAATGCGCTAGAAATTAAATTCCCTACACCGAGATACCAAATATGTGGCGATTGCTTTCAGTTTTAAGGGTTTTCATGTTTTTGCTACAAATTCTGATGTTTTGTATTGAATCTCATTAAATTTCCATATTTTCCCGATTTCTCGGGCAATTTTGAATATTTTTGGAAAAGGTCTTCGGAAATGCGCTAGAAATTAAATTCCCTACACGGAGATACCAAATATGTGGGGATTGCTTTCAGTTTTAAGGGTTTTCATGTTTTTGCTACAAATTCTGATGTTTTGTATTGAATCTCATTAAATTTCCATATTTTCCCGATTTCTCGGGCAATTTTGAATATTTTTGGAAAAGTTCTTCAGAAATGCTCTAGAAATTAAATTCAATACACGGATATACCAAATATGTGGGGATTGCTTTCAGTTTTAAGGGTTTTCATTTTTTTGGTACAAATTCTGATGTTTTGTATTGAATCTCATTAAATTTCCATATTTTCCCGATTTCTCATGCAATTTTGAATATTTTTGGAAAAGGTCTTCGGAAATGCGCTAGAAATTAAATTCCCTACACGGAGATACCAAATATGTGGGGATTGCTTTCAGTTTTAAGGGTTTTCAGTTTTTTGCTACAAATTCTGATGTTTTGTATTGAATCTCATTAAATTTCCATATTTTCCCGATTTCTCGGGTAATTTTGAATATTTTTCGAAAAGGTCTTCGGAAATGCTCTAGAATATAAATTCCCTACACGGATATACCAAATATGTGGGGATTGCTTTCAGTTTTAAGGGTTTTCATTTTATTGCTACAAATTCTGATGTTTTGTATTGAGTCTCATTAAATTTCCATATTTTCCCGATTTCTCGTGCAATTTTGAATATTTTTCGAAAAGGTCTTCGGAAATGCGCTAGAAATTAAATTCCCTACACGGAGATACCATATATGTGGGGATTGCTTTCAGTTTTAAGGGCTTTCTTTTTTTTTATAAAAATTCTGAAGTTTTGTATTGAATCTCATTAAATTTCCAAATTATCCCGATTTCTCGGGCAATTTTGAATATTTTTCGAAAAGGTCTTTGGA
This sequence comes from Empis livida, assembly GCA_963932195.1. Lineage (NCBI taxonomy): Eukaryota > Metazoa > Arthropoda > Insecta > Diptera > Empididae > Empis > Empis livida. The sequence goes on from OZ010645.1 coordinate 40,432,887, forward strand.
AATGCGCTAGAAATTAAATTCCCTACACGGAGATACCAAATATGTGGGAATTGCTTTCAGTTTTAAGGGTTTTCATTTTTTTGCTACAAATTCTGATGTTTTGTATTGAATCTCATTAAATTTCCATATTTTCTCGATTTCTCGGGCAATTTTGAATATTTTTGGAAAAGGTCTTCGGAAATGCGCTAGAAATTAAATTCCCTACACGGAGATACCAAATATGTGGCGATTGCTTTAAGTTTTAAGGGTTTTCATGTTTTTGCTACAAATTCTGATGTTTTGTATTGAATCTCATTAAATTTCCATATTTTCCCGATTTCTCGGGCAATTTTGAATATTTTTGGAAAAGGTCTTCGGAAATGCGCTAGAAATTAAATTCCCTACACGGAGATACCAAATATGTGGCGATTGCTTTCAGTTTTAAGGGTTTTCATGTTTTTGCTACAAATTCTGATGTTTTGTATTGAATCTCATTAAATTTCCATATTTTCCCGATTTCTCGGGCAATTTTGAATATTTTTCGAAAAGGTCTTCGGAAATGCGCTAGAAATTAAATTCCCTACACGGAGATACCAAATATGTGGGGATTGCTTTCAGTTTTAAGGGTTTTCATTTTTTTGCTACAAATTCTGATGTTTTGTATTGAATCTCATTAAATTTCCATATTTTCCCGATTTCTCGGGCAATTTTGAATATTTTTGGAAAAGGTCTTCGGAAATGCGCTAGAAATTAAATTCCCTACACGGAGATACCAAATATGTGGGGATTGCTTTCAGTTTTAAGGGTTTTCATTTTTTTGCTACAAATTCTGATGTTTTGTATTGAATCTCATTAAATTTCCATATTTCCCCGATTTCTCGGGCAATTTTGAATATTTTTGGAAAAGGTCTTCGGAAATGCGCTAGAAATTAAATTCCCTACACCGAGATACCAAATATGTGGCGATTGCTTTCAGTTTTAAGGGTTTTCATGTTTTTGCTACAAATTCTGATGTTTTGTATTGAATCTCATTAAATTTCCATATTTTCCCGATTTCTCGGGCAATTTTGAATATTTTTGGAAAAGGTCTTCGGAAATGCGCTAGAAATTAAATTCCCTACACGGAGATACCAAATATGTGGGGATTGCTTTCAGTTTTAAGGGTTTTCATGTTTTTGCTACAAATTCTGATGTTTTGTATTGAATCTCATTAAATTTCCATATTTTCCCGATTTCTCGGGCAATTTTGAATATTTTTGGAAAAGTTCTTCAGAAATGCTCTAGAAATTAAATTCAATACACGGATATACCAAATATGTGGGGATTGCTTTCAGTTTTAAGGGTTTTCATTTTTTTGGTACAAATTCTGATGTTTTGTATTGAATCTCATTAAATTTCCATATTTTCCCGATTTCTCATGCAATTTTGAATATTTTTGGAAAAGGTCTTCGGAAATGCGCTAGAAATTAAATTCCCTACACGGAGATACCAAATATGTGGGGATTGCTTTCAGTTTTAAGGGTTTTCAGTTTTTTGCTACAAATTCTGATGTTTTGTATTGAATCTCATTAAATTTCCATATTTTCCCGATTTCTCGGGTAATTTTGAATATTTTTCGAAAAGGTCTTCGGAAATGCTCTAGAATATAAATTCCCTACACGGATATACCAAATATGTGGGGATTGCTTTCAGTTTTAAGGGTTTTCATTTTATTGCTACAAATTCTGATGTTTTGTATTGAGTCTCATTAAATTTCCATATTTTCCCGATTTCTCGTGCAATTTTGAATATTTTTCGAAAAGGTCTTCGGAAATGCGCTAGAAATTAAATTCCCTACACGGAGATACCATATATGTGGGGATTGCTTTCAGTTTTAAGGGCTTTCTTTTTTTTTATAAAAATTCTGAAGTTTTGTATTGAATCTCATTAAATTTCCAAATTATCCCGATTTCTCGGGCAATTTTGAATATTTTTCGAAAAGGTCTTCGGAAATGCGCTAGAAATTAAATTCCCTACACGGAGATACCAAATATGTGGGAATTGCTTTCAGTTTTAAGGGTTTTCATTTTTTTGCTACAAATTCTGATGTTTTGTATTGAATCTCATTAAATTTCCATATTTTCTCGATTTCTCGGGCAATTTTGAATATTTTTGGAAAAGGTCTTCGGAAATGCGCTAGAAATTAAATTCCACACGGAGATACCAAATATGTGGCGATTGCTTTCAGTTTTAAGGGTTTTCATTTTTTTGGTACAAATTCTGATGTTTTGTATTGAATCTCATTAAATTTCCATATTTTCCCGATTTCTCGGGCAATATTGAATATTTTTGGAAAAGGTCTTCGGAAATGCCCTAGAAATTAAATTCCCTACACGGAGATACCAAATATGTGGGGATTGCTTTCAGTTTTAAGAGTTACACGGAGATACCAAATATGGGGGATTGCTTTCAGTTTTAAGGGTTTTCATTTTATTGCTACAAATTCTGATGTTTTGTATTGAGTCTCATTGAATTTCCATATTTTCCCGATTTCTCGTGCAATTTTGAATATTTTTTGAAAAGGTCTTCGGAAATGCGCTAGAAATTAAATTCCCTACACGGAGATACCAAATATGTGGCGATTGCTTTCAGTTTTAAAGGTTTTCATGTTTTTGCTACAAATTCTGATGTTTTGTATTGAATCTCATTAAATTTCCTTATTTTCCCGATTTCTCAGGCAATTTTGAATATTTTTGGAAAAGGTCTTCGGAAATGCGCTAGAAATTAAATTCCCTACACGGAGATACCAAATATGTGGGGATTGCTTTCAGTTTTAAGGGTTTTCATTTTATTGCTACAAATTCTGATGTTTTGTATTGAGTCTCATTAAATTTCCATATTTTCCCGATTTGTCGTGCAATTTTGAATATTTTTCGAAAAGGTCTTCGGAAATGCGCTAGAAATTAAATTCCCTACACGGAGATACCAAATATGTGGCGATTGCTTTCAGTTTTAAGGGCTTTCTTTTTTTGATACAAATTCTGAAGTTTTGTATTGAATCTCATTAAATTTCCAAATTATCCCGATTTTTCGGGCAATTTTGAATATTTTTGGAAAAGGTCTTCGGAAATGCGCTAGAAATTAAATTCCCTACACGGAGATACCAAATATGTGGGGATTGCTTTCAGTTTTAAGGGTTTTCATTTTTTTGCTACAAATTCTGATGTTTTGTATTGAATCTCATTAAATTTGCATATTTTCCCGATTTCTCGGGTAATTTTGAATATTTTTTGAAAATGTCTTCGGAAATGCGCTAGAAATTAAATTCCCTACACGGAGATACCAACTATGTGGGGATTGCTTTCAGTTTTAAGGGTTTTCATTTTTTTGCTACAAATTCTGATGTTTTGTATTGAATCTCATTAAATTTCCATATTTTCCCGATTTCTCGGGTAATTTTGAATATTTTCGGAAAAGGTCTTCGGAAATGCGCTAGAAATTAATTTCGCTACACGGAGATACCAAATATGTGGAGATTGCTTTTAGTTTTAAGGGTTTTCATTTTTTTGGTACAAATTCTGATGTTTTGTATTGAATCTCATTAAATTTCCATATTTTCCCGATTTCTCGGGCAATTTTGAATATTTTTGGAAAAGGTCTTCGGAAATGCGCTAGAAATTAAATTCCCTACACGGAGATACCAAATATGTGGGGATTGCTTTCAGTTTTAAGGGTTTTCATTTTTTTTGCTACAAATTCTGATGTTTTATATTGAATCTCATTAAACTTCCATATTTTCCCGATTTCTCGGGCAATTTTGAATATTTTTGGAAAAGGTCTTCGGAAATGCGCTAGAAATTAAACTCCCTACACGGAGATACCAAATATGTGGCGATTGCTTTCAGTTTTAAGGGTTTTCATGTTTTTGCTACAAATTCTGATGTTTTGTATTGAATCTCATTAAATTTCCATATTTTCCCGATTTCTCGGGCAATTTTGAATATTTTTGGAAAAGGTCTTCGGAAATGCGCTAGAAATTAAATTCCCTACACGGAGATACCAAATATGTGGGGATTGCTTTCAGTTTTAAGGGTTTTCATTTTTTTGCTACAAATTCTGATGTTTTGTATTGAATATCATTAAATTTCCATATTTTCCCGATTTCTCGGGCAATTTTGAATATTTTTGGAAAAGGTCTTCGGAAATGCGCTAGAAATTAAATTCCCTACACGGAGATACCAAATATGTGGGGATTGCTTTCAGTTTTAAGGGTTTTCATTTTTTTGCTACAAATTCTGATGTTTTGTATTGAATCTCATTAAATTTCCATATTTTCCCGATTTCTCGGGCAATTTTGAATATTTTTGGAAAAGGTCTTCGGAAATGCGCTAGAAATTAAATTCCCTACACCGAGATACCAAATATGTGGCGATTGCTTTCAGTTTTAAGGGTTTTCATGTTTTTGCTACAACTTCTGATGTTTTGTATTGAATCTCATTAAATTTCCATATTTTCCCGATTTCTCGGGTAATTTTGAATATTTTCGGAAAAGGTCTTCGGAAATGCGCTAGAAATTAATTTCCCTACACGGAGATACCAAATATGTGGGGATTGCTTTCAGTTTTAAGGGTTTTCATTTTTTTGCTACAAATTCTGATGTTTTGTATTGAATCTCATTAAATTTCCATATTTTCCCGATTTCTCGGGCAATTTTGAGATACCAAATATGTGGGGATTGCTTTCAGTTTCAAGGGTTTTCATTTTTTTGCTACAAATTCTGATGTTTTGTATTGAATCTCATTAAATTTCCATATTTCCCCGATTTCTCGGGCAATTTTGAATATTTTTGGAAAAGGTCTTCGGAAATGCGCTAGAAATTAAATTCCCTACACCGAGATACCAAATATGTGGCGATTGCTTTCAGTTTTAAGGGTTTTCATGTTTTTGCTACAAATTCTGATGTTTTGTATTGAATCTCATTAAATTTCCATATTTTCCCGATTTCTCGGGCAATTTTGAATATTTTTGGAAAAGGTCTTCGGAAATGCGCTAGAAATTAAATTCCCTACACGGAGATACCAAATATGTGGGGATTGCTTTCAGTTTTAAGGGTTTTCATGTTTTTGGTACAAATTCTGATGTTTTGTATTGAATCTCATTAAATTTCCATATTTTCCCGATTTCTCGGGCAATTTTGAATATTTTTGGAAAAGGTCTTCGGAAATGCGCTAGAAATTAAATTCCCTACACGGAGATACCAAATATGTGGGGATTGCTTTCAGTTTTAAGGGTTTTCATGTTTTTGGTACAAATTCTGATGTTTTGTATTGAATCTCATTAAATTTCCATATTTTCCCGATTTCTCGGGTAATTTTGAATATTTTTGGAAAAGGTCTTCGGAAATGCGCTAGAAATTAAATTCCCTACACGGAGATACCAAATATGTGGCGATTGCTTTCAGTTTTAAGGGTTTTCATGTTTTTGCTACAAATTCTGATGTTTTGTATTGAATCTCATTAAATTTCCATATTTTCCCGATTTCTCGGGCAATTTTGAATATTTTTGGAAAAGGTCTTCGGAAATGCGCTAGAAATTAAATTCCCTACACGGAGATACCAAACATGTGGGAATTGCTTTCAGTTTTAAGGGTTTTCATTTTATTGCTACAAATTCTGAAGTTTTGTATTGAATCTCATTAAATTTCCAAATTATCCCGATTTCTCGGGCAATTTTGAATATTTTTCGAAAAGGTCTTCGGAAATGCGCTAGAAATTAAATTCCCTACACGGAGATACCAAATATGTGGCGATTGCTTTCAGTTTTAAGGGTTTTCATGTTTTTGCTACAAATTCTGATGTTTTGTATTGAATCTCATTAAATTTCCATATTTTCCCGATTTCTCGGGCAATTTTGAATATTTTTGGAAAAGGTCTTCGGAAATGCGCTAGAAATTAAATTCCCTACACGGAGATACCAAATATGTGGGGATTGCTTTCAGTTTTAAGGGTTTTCATTTTTTTGCTACAAATTCTGATGTTTTGTATTGAATTTCATTAAATTTCCATATTTTCCCGATTTCTCGGGCAATTTTGAATATTTTTGGAAAAGGTCTTCGGAAATGCGCTAGAAATTAAATTCCCTACACGGAGATACCAAATATGTGGGGATTGCTTTCAGTTTTAAGGGTTTTCATTTTTTTGCTACAAATTCTGATGTTTTGTATTGAATCTCATTAAATTTCCATATTTCCCCGATTTCTCGGGCAATTTTGAATATTTTTGGAAAAGGTCTTCGGAAATGCGCTAGAAATTAAATTCCCTACACCGAGATACCAAATATGTGGCGATTGCTTTCAGTTTTAAGGGTTTTCATGTTTTTGCTACAAATTCTGATGTTTTGTATTGAATCTCATTAAATTTCCATATTTTCCCGATTTCTCAGGCAATTTTGAATATTTTTGGAAAAGGTCTTCGGAAATGCGCTAGAAATTAAATTCCCTACACGGAGATACCAAATATGTGGGGATTGCTTTCAGTTTTAAGGGTTTTCATGTTTTTGCTACAAATTCTGATGTTTTGTATTGAATCTCATTAAATTTCCATATTTTCCCGATTTCTCGGGCAATTTTGAATATTTTTGGAAAAGGTCTTCAGAAATGCTCTAGAAATTAAATTCAATACACGGATATACCAAATATGTGGGGATTGCTTTCAGTTTTAAGGGTTTTCATTTTTTTGGTACAAATTCTGATGTTTTGTATTGAATCTCATTAAATTTCCATATTTTCCCGATTTCTCGGGCAATTTTGAATATTTTTGGAAAAGGTCTTCGGAAATGCGCTAGAAATTAAATTCCCTACACGGAGATACCAAATGTGTGGGGATTACTTTCAGTTTTAAGGGTTTTCAGTTTTTTGCTACAAATTCTGATGTTTTGTATTGAATCTCATTAAATTTCCATATTTTCCCGATTTCTCGGGTAATTTTGAATATTTTTCGAAAAGGTCTTCGGAAAGGCTCTAGAATATAAAATCCCTACACGGATATACCAAATATGTGGGGATTGCTTTCAGTTTTAAGGGTTTTCATTTTATTGCTACAAATTCTGATGTTTTGTATTGAGTCTCATTAAATTTCCATATTTTCCCGATTTCTCGTGCAATTTTGAATATTTTTCGAAAAGGTCTTCGGAAATGCGCTAGAAATTAAATTCCCTTCACGGAGATACCATATATGTGGGGATTGCTTTCAGTTTTAAGGGCTTTCTTTTTTTTTATAAAAATTCTGAAGTTTTGTATTGAATCTCATTAAATTTCCAAATTATTCCGATTTCTCGGGCAATTTTGAATATTTTTCGAAAAGGTCTTCGGAAATGCGCTAGAAATTAAATTCCCTACACGGAGATACCAAATATGTGGGAATTGCTTTCAGTTTTAAGGGTTTTCATTTTTTTGCTACAAATTCTGATGTTTTGTATATAATCTCATTAAATTTCCATATTTTCTCGATTTCTCGGGCAATTTTGAATATTTTTAGAAAAGGTCTTCGGAAATGCGCTAGAAATTAAATTCCACACGGAGATACCAAATATGTGGCGATTGCTTTCAGTTTTAAGGGTTTTCATTTTTTTGGTACAAATTCTGATGTTTTGTATTGAATCTCATTAAATTTCCATATTTACCTGATTTCTCGGGCAATATTGAATATTTTTGGAAACTGTCTTCGGAAATGCCCTAGAAATTAAATTCCCTACACGGAGATACCAAATATGTGGGGATTGCTTTCAGTTTTAAGAGTTACACGGAGATACCAAATATGGGGGATTGCTTTCAGTTTTAAGGGTTTTCATTTTATTGCTACAAATTCTGATGTTTTGTATTGAGTCTCATTGAATTTCCATATTTTCCCGATTTCTCGTGCAATTTTGAATATTTTTTGAAAAGGTCTTCGGAAATGCGCTAGAAATTAAATTCCCTACACGGAGATACCAAATATGTGGGGATTGCTTTCAGTTTTAAGGGTTTTCATTTTATTGCTACAAATTCTGATGTTTTGTACTGAGTCTCATTAAATTTCCATATTTTCCCGATTTCTCGTGCAATTTTGAATATTTTTCGAAAAGGTCTTCGGAAATGCGCTAGTAATTAAATTCCCTACACGGAGATACCAGATATGTGGCGATTGCTTTCAGTTTTAAGGGCTTTCTTTTTTTGATACAAATTCTGAAGTTTTGTATTGAATCTCATTAAATTTCCAAATTATCCCGATTTTTCGGGCAATTTTGAATATTTTTGGAAAAGGTCTTCGGAAATGCGCTAGAAATTAAATTCCCTACACGGAGATACCAAATATGTGGGTGGGGATTGCTTTCAGTTTTAAGGGTTTTCATTTTTTTGCTACAAATTCTGATGTTTTGTATTGAATCTCATTAAATTTGCATATTTTCCCGATTTCTCGGGTAATTTTGAATATTTTTTGAAAATGTCTTCGGAAATGCGCTAGAAATTAAATTCCCTACACGGAGATACCAACTATGTGGGGATTGCTTTCAGTTTTAAGGGTTTTCATTTTTTTCCTACAAATTCTGATGTTTTGTATTGAATCTCATTAAATTTCCATATTTTCCCGATTTCTCGGGTAATTTTGAATATTTTTGGAAAAGGTCTCCGGAAATGCGCTAGAAATTAATTTCCCTACACGGAGATACCAAATATGTGGGGATTGCTTTCAGTTTTAAGGGTTTTCATTTTTTTGCTACAAATTCTGATGTTTTGTATTGAATCTCATTAAATATCCATATTTTCCCGATTTCTCGGGCAATTTTGAATATTTTTGTTAAAGGTCTTCGGAAATGCGCAAGAAATTAAATTCCCTACACGGATATATTAAATATGTGCGGATTGCTTTCAGTTTTAAGGGTTTTCATTTTTTTTTACAAATTCTGATGTTTTGTATTGAGTCTCATTAAATTTCCATATTTTCCCGATTTTTCTGGCAACTTTGAATATATTTCGAAAAGGTCTTCGGAAATGCTCTAGAATATAAATTCCCTACACGGATATACCAAATATGTGGGGATTGCTTTCAGTTTTAAGGGTTTTCATTTTTTTGCTACAATTCTGATGTTTTGTATTGAATCTCATTAAATTTCCATATTTTCCCGATTTCTCGTCTTGCAAGGGCAAGTGACTTATTGTTGAGACATATTTTAAGCGATTGAACTGGTAAGAAAATTTTCCCTGAGTTTACTTCTTCGAGGGTTACTCCCCTCTTTGCAAGTTCGTCTGCCGCTTCATTGCCTTCTATATTAGAGTGTCCAGGTACGCAGCATAGCATTACTCCTGTAAAGAAAGAGTTATGGACATACAACGAAGTATTGCCAGAGAAACCCTCGCTGTGTGAAATGTGTTGCAAACCACCTAACAACGAGTTGTATGTCCATAACTCTGACAACGTTTGCACTGAGGGATTTGCTTGTTTGTTCTCAATGCTTCTATCTTCACTTTCATGTGGTGGAGATTTTTAATTTGAAAGATTTTCTGGATGTCTTCTGACTTGTTTCTTCTTCTCCAACTGTGGTGAAACACATCCCGCAAATTGCAGGGGCTGTCTTATAGCAATAGAGCTTCAGAGAAGAAGAAACAATCAATCCAATAATAGCACTAACAACAATAGAAATTCTAATATAGTACACAGTCAACAAATAACGGACAAAATTTCATATGCACAGATAGTAAAAAACAATACACCAAATATCATAAAAACACCCAAAAACGGAAACGATACACCAAATATTTTAACAAATATATACACCTTAGTCAGGAATCTATCGATCAGAATGGACAAACTACAGGTAAACAATCCTAGACTACATGCCCAGAAAGAACATTTATGACCCAGAACTCATTTAAAATTGCAACATGGATGCGAACGGTGTAATAAATAAGACAAGAGAATTAGAAATCTTCCTTAACACACAAAAAATTAACATATGCCTTCTATCCGAAACACACTTAAGAAACCAAATGTTTATAGCGATAAAAGGTTACAAAACATATCTAACTAATCATCCGGACAATCATGCAAGAGGAGGTAGTGCAATTCTAATCAAAGAAAATATTAAACATTACCTAGACCACGGTTTAAAGAAAGAGGAAGTTCAACTAACAACTGTAGATGCATACACAGACAATCAGAAATTGATAGTAGGAGCAGCATACTTACCACCAAGACACAATTTAAAAAAACAAGATTATATGGACATCATCAATAAGTTAGGAAACAGATTCGTGCTAGGAGCTGAATTTAATGCAAAGCACACATACTGTGGTTCCAGACTCACCACGCCTACAGGAAGAGAGATGAAAGCAGCTCTGACAGAACTTGAGATGAAAGCAGCACTGGCCAGTATGTTGCTCTATCACTGACTGATAGAGCAACATACTGGCCAACGGATGGTAATAAGATTCAGAGCTCCTAGAGTTTTTTGTTACCAAAAAGGTATCAAATCACTATATTAACATAGAAGACAACTTTGACTTAAACTCCGACCATTCAGCAGTAATACTCACCATTAGCTTTAAACTAGCGACTAGAAAGAAAAATCCATTACTTACAAACTCCTCCACCGATTGGGAAAGCTTTAGAATCGACCTTGAAAATTTAATTGACCTGAAAGCTAAAATAGATACTAAGACTAAGCTAGAAAACGAGGCAAAAAAAATCACGAATAGTATCCAGAAAGCGGCCTGGAAAAACACCAATATGATACCGACACTAAAATCAATCAATTAACTAGCCACACGAACATCAAAACGCTTGTGGCGGAAAAGCGCAGAACGAAACGAAAATGGCAACTCACAAGAGATCCTGCAGACAAGAATGACTTAAATAGAATGACGCAACACCAGAAAAGAGAGATAAAAAAAATTTAAAGACAATACCATGTGTACTTACCTGGAAAATTTGAAGCCCACCGAAAAAACAGACTACACGCTCTGGAAAACAACAAAATTTCTAAAAAAAGCCAACAACTCACAATCCACCAATTAAAAACAAAAATGGAGTATGGGCCCGAGATAATCAAGAAAAAGCCAAAGCATTTGCGGAACACCTAGCCGAAGTTTTCCAACCAAATGACAATTCTATAAGTATACCTTTAGAAGAACACCAATTAACAACTTCTCTAGATATACCATTACTGACGCCGCGAGAAGTAAAGCTCAAAATAAAAAAAAACTTTAACAAAAAAAAAGCAGCTGGATATGATGTCATCACATCAGAGATTCTAAACAAGTTGCCTAAGAAAACTATCGTTATGCTGACTATATCGTTAATGCCTCGTTTAGACTAAGTCATTTCCCGGACATCTGGATGGTAGCAGAAGTAGTTATTAAAACCAAGTAAACCACCAAACGATGTCAAATCTTACCGACCGATATCATTACTACCAGTCATCGAAAAATTAACAGAAAAACAATTCCTAAATAAATTAACTACGATAATTAAAGACAAACATCTGATTCCCAGTCATCAGTTCAGAGAGAAACACTCAACAATTGATCAAATTCATCGTATCACAAACTTGATAGAAAAATTCTTCGAAGAAAAAAAAGTATGTTCAGCTATTTTTATAGACATTGCACAAGCATTTGACAAAGTATGGCACATTGGACTTATACATAAATTGGAAAAAATACTACCGATACAGTTTCTTAAGTTTTTGACGTCATATCTGGAAAATAGATTTTTTAGAATCAAGCAAGACAACGAATAGAATCAAGCAAGACAACAGAAATAAGAGCCGGTGTACCACAAGGGAGTATACTAGGACCACTCTTATATGTATTATTCACCAGTGATCTTCCAGTACAAGGTGATACACTGACAGGGACATTTGCAGATGATACAAGATGAGATGATAGTTGCAATATTAGCTACTGGAAATAATCTACAAGAAGTCACAAATAAACTACAAGCAGCGAACAACAATATTTATGAATGGACACAAAAATGGAACATTAAAATTAACTCAATAAAATCTTCACATATTAACTTTACTTACAAAAAAATAATCAACAACAACTCAGTCCAACTAAACGGAAACACGGTCCCATATGGATCTACTGTAAAATATTTAGGCTTGACCCTTGACGAAAAACTTAAACGGAAAGAACACATAAAAATAAAGTAAGTAAACTAAACTTATATTACAGTAAAATTTACTGGCTTATTGTACGTAAATCAAAATTAGCAACTAATAACAAAATACTGATTTATAATCAGATAATAAAACCGATCTGGCTGTATAGTATACAGCTCTGGGGTTCCGCCAGCAGATGCCACATCGAAAAAATCCAAAGGTTTCAAAAGTAATCTTCTTCTTCTTCTTTTGGTTCCTATCCGCTATGGACGTTGGCCAACATTGAACGTACTAAATCTTTTAAAACTACAGCTCTCAATAAATTTACTGTGGACATATTATACCATTCCACAAGATTATTCAGCCAGGATACTCTTCTTCTTCCTCTGCTTCTTCTACCAATTATTTTTCCTTGTATTATAACTTGTAAAATTCGGTATTTGCTGTTCCTCATGATATGTCCTAAGTAGCTGAGCTTTCTTTGCTTTATGATTCGAATTATTTGTGGACTCACTTTCATCCTCCTCAGAACTTCCTCGTTGGTGACTCTATCAGTCCATTTAATTTTCAAAATTCTTCTATATATCCCGTATTCGAACGATTGCATCTTTCGGAGGTCGCATTTTTTCAGTGTCCATGATTCAACACCATACAACAAAATTGGCCATATGTAACAATTTAATAATTTGCATTTTAAGTTGAGATTTAAACCACTTTTACAGAAAATATTTCTCATATTTCTGAACGTTGACTTTGCTATCTCTATTCTTGTATTTAATTCTGATTTGCTTGTGGCATTGGAGTCTATTATGGTACCAAGATATTTCATTTTTTTAACTTTTTCTATTACATTGTTATCAAGCTTAATACTGATGTCTGTCCATTGGTTTTTACTGAATACCATATATTTAGTTTTCTTGATATTTATGCTTAATCCATAATCTCCACAGCTTGACTTTAATATGTTCAGCATTATCTCCAATTCTTGCCTATTGTCCGCTAATAATACAGCATCATCTGCAAATCTAATATTATTTATTAATTCTCCGTTGACTTTAATTCCAGCGTCCATACTACAGACAGACTCACTAAAAATGTATTCTGAGTACACGTTGAACAGTAGTGGTGACAGTATGCACCCCTGCCTCACTCCTCTCTTGATTTCAATGGACTCTGTCATACCATCTGGTGTATTAACAACAGCAGATTGGTTCCAATATAAATTTTCGATCAGTTTAATATCTTTTGTATCTAATCCTTTATGTTTAAGGATCTCCATTAGCTTACCATGCTGCACTCGATCAAAGGCCTTCTCGAAATCAATGAAGCAGGAGTGCACCTCCACGTTGACGTCCCTACATCTTTGTACCAGCGTGTTAAGCATGAAAAGTGAATCTCTTGTTCCAAGAGCGTTCCGAAACCCAAATTGTGTTTCGCTAATGTCCAATTCCAGTTTTTTATAAATACGTTCATGTATAATTTTCAATAATAGTTTTAGTGAATGGCTCATTAGGCTTATTGTTCGATAATCGGAACAAGACGATGCATTATTTTTTTTTGGTAATATGGTGAATGTTGATTTTAACCAATCTTCTGGAATTGTGCCACTATTATATATTTTATTTAGCACTTTGGTTAGCAACTGTATTCCATCCTGATCTAGTAGTTTGATTATTTCATTGGTTATACCATCGGGACCAGCTGCTAATCGATTCTTTGATTTTTTTATTACTGATTCTACTTCGTCGACTGTAATTTCTGGGCCATCAGCTTCATTTATATCAGCAACGGGGAATCTTTCATCATCAAATAATTCAGTAACATAATTTTTCCATCTTTCCAACCTTTTATCTGGATAAGCTAAAATATCACCATTATTATCTTTCAGGTACCCATGACTTTTTCTTTTTATTTTACCAGTTGCATATTTAATTTTTTTGTGCAGCAAAAAGTAATTGTGTCGCTTATCCAGATCTTCTATTTCAGCACACTGATTTTCCCAAAATTTAACTTTAGCTTCCTTAATCTTTTTACGTATAGTTTTACAGATTTCTCTGTATCTTTCTTCATTTTTATTTTTAAACTCTCTTCTTTTGTGCATTAACATCAGTATCTCGTTTGTCATCCAATCTTTTTTCATAGTACCAGCTATATTAGGATTATATAATTCATTTACTACTTTTTCTAATGGTTTCTTGAACTTGTTCCACATAGAATCCACATTTGGTTCATTTATTATATTTTCTTTTTGTACTGCTAACTCGTTTTTTAAATTCAACATACTTCTATTTCTTATTTCGGTTGAATCTAAATTTAACAAATTAGGATTATTTCTTTTAGATACCTTTGTAATTATCTTCATCGTTATTTTCACTTTGGCTGAAAGTAAATTATGGTCCGAATTGATGTCATCACTTGGGTAAGTTTTTACAACTTTGATGGCATTTCGAAAACGTGAGTTTACCAGGATATAATCAATTTGGTTTCTTATTACTGTTTCTTCGTTGTTTTGTGGAGACGTCCATGTATATAGTCTTCTTTTTGGCATATTGAGCCATGTGTTGGTCACTACCATCTCATTGTCTATGCAAAATTCCACTAATTTTGTCCCTCTCTCGTTTCTAGCACCTAATCCATAATTTCCAACAACTTCGTTCACCACACCTTGTCCAACTTTAGCGTTGAGGTCCCCGATTATTAGTAGCACATCTTCCTTTTTCACACTATTTATTAATTCTTCCAGTTCGCTATAAAATTCATCACATAGGTTCTCGTCGCAATCAGCTGTTGGAGCGTAAACTTGAATAATATTGACATAATTATTTTTACCTTTAATTTGGATTAATATTAATCTTTCACTCTTAGTTATTATACTAGTAACATACTTCTTTAATTTCTTTGAGATCATGAACCCTACTCCTTTCCTGTGTTCCACATTTGATCCAGAGTACACAAAATAATTATTTTCCATGTTTATTTCACCATTTCCCATCCAATGGACTTCGCTTACCCCAAGTATATCTATATTCAGTCTATTTTTCTCTATCTCCAAGTTTTTTAACTTTCCTGCTTCCAACAAGCTCCGCACATTCCACGTTGCAATATTATACATATTATCATTTTTGTTCACTATTTTTATCTTCTGCTTTGCAATATTACCATTACTATTCATATTGTTGTTTGTGTCGTTGTTATTACTGCTTGAGCTGCCTATGATATTTAAGTTAGTCCTTGTGATATTTCTATTAATGTTGTTGTTGTTAACTCTGGTATTATTGTTTATGTTGCTACTGCACTTCATGTTATTGTTATTATTTGAGTTGGCGCTATTGTTGTTGTTATTATTTATGTTATTATTTATGTTATTATTTATGTTATTATTTATGTTATTGGTACTACTATTGTTTTTGTTAATTTTGGTATTGTTAGTATTATTCTTATATATATTAGAATTACTATTTATGTTGAATTTATTGATTTTGTTATTTTTCTTGAATTTGTAAATTTCGTTTTTGTCGAATCTGTGTTTGACTATTTTATTATTCATTTTGATAATTTTGTTGACTTTGTTGATTTTATTGATTTTGTTGATTTTGTTGATTTTGTTGATTTTGTTGTATGTGTTGATTGTGTTCAATATTGTTAAACTAGGGAAATTTTTATCATCAAGGTGGTTTCCCGTTGCCTTCCTTGATTGCATTTATATTACTATATGATTGTCTTACTCGTTAACCTTGTACTTTCCGTGTTTGTTTTTCCGTGTATTCAACCTGACGATTATTGACGATTAATTTATTTCGATAGAATCACCAGCTAAGTATTTTCCTTGTTGATGTTGTTGTTGTTGTTTATCCAAAATTGTTGGACCACCCGAGTTATGCTTTTGTCTACCTGCACTAAGTGCTCTATATTTGGCAGTATTATTTTTTTTAGCCTTTGGGTTTCCTGTAATTTTACTATCGTTAGGTGATCTTCCCCTTTTTGGATTTGTTGAAGCTGATGATGACAGCTCTTGATTATTATTTGTGTTATTTTCTCTTTCTATTAGCTCAATTGTTTCACCATCCACCATAAGCGTGTTACTTTTAATTGTTACTTGCTTACCTAATTGCTCAAAATATTTTGCTTTTACCAGTAATTTGTTTCGGTTAAGACGTTGGTTTGGTGTAAAATCACTCTTCATAGACCAATTGGTATTTTCAAGTTCGTTTCTATTCTTCCAAATTTCCTCTTTTGTTATTTGCGATACGAAACTAATCAGGATAGGTCTATTTTCTTTTTTGTTGTTGTTGTCTGTACCAATTTTACCAATTCTTCTTACAAAGTTGATGTCCTTGACAGTAATTGGCACTTTTAGTCTAACTGAAATGAAAGTTATTAATACATCCGTTAATTTCTCGTTTTCGGATTCAGTTATGTTGAAAATAATTAGATTATTTCTTCTGCTGTTTATATCCAACCTCTCAATTATATTTTCTTGTTTTTTAGTATTGGATTCTAGCAAATTAACACGTTTCTGAAGAGAAACAATTTTTTCGTTTGTTTGCTGAAAAATGTTATTAATATCTGCTACTGCCACTTGTATTTTGTTGTTAAAATCCTCCTTTAATTCTTGTTTTAACTCTTTCAACTCTGATTTTACTTCTGAAAATTCAGTTTTCAACCCATGCAACAAGTTAACAATATCAGATAAATCTTGCGAATCACCCATTTTTTTTTTTTTTTATATATTTTGCTGTGTAATTTTTGCTATGTTGAGGTTATGTCAACCAGCAATTTTTAGCAGCTAAAATAAATGCAAATTATTATATTTGTTACCAAACCAATTATTTCACCAATAATCCAGGAGCTACCGCACTATTTTTTTTTTCCCAAATTTTTTCAAACACAAGAATCAATTAATTTAAATTAACTTTCTATAAAAATCTATTAGAGTCGAACTTTCTGACGTACATTCTCCAAAAGTAATCAGAAACATGATTAATGCTCCCTGGTATACGAGAAACTCTGACCTTCACAGAGATCTGAATATCAAAACAGTTGACGAGGAAATAACTAGATTTGCTGTAAAACATTGCATCGGATTGACAAATCACGACAACGAAGAAGCAATAAACCTCCTACATGACAACTCGATAAGAAGATTAAAAAGAAAAAGACCACTAGACCGGATTTGAGTCATACAAAAACAGCGCTTAGCTAATAAATAATTGATGTTTTATGACATCGATTTTATGACCTAAGTAGTTTAAGATTTTCTCAAAATAAAATTGATGGTTGGTCCAGTGAGACTAGTTTTAATGAAAAAAAGAAAAAAAAAATCTTCATTGTCAATTGAGGAACTAGTTTCATAAAAAATGTGGGAATACGTAGCCATGGATGACATGTTTGCTAATATAATTGATTTTTCTAAGGAAAAAACAACTATTTAATTTAAAAATAAACATTGAAATTTGACTTTAAATATAACTCTATTCTATACTCTATAATATCTATAAATCTATAATAACAATAGCATACATTATCTGTTTATTTCTAAATTAGAAATGAATTTAAAATTTTACGCAATAATAAAAAAAATGCAACATGTATTTACATTTGTGAACGAAAAGTGATGTTGTATTGTATGTACTGAACTACAAATGTATATCATCCTATATGTCACCGTTTTTGAAACAATTTGCTGACGCCTATAGTGCCTGGTAATTTATCACGTCATGCTACATATGAAATATTAATATGACAACTTGTTAATAGAAAATTGTTTGACATTTGACATTAGAGGAACCTCGTGATTTTATTTTGATCTACAAATCATTATTAATAAAAGCTAGAATTTACTATTTTGAATATAATAAAAAAATGGGTCTTACAAAACAATATTTAACGTACAAACCCGTTAGTAGCTTTAATATTATTGCTAGTACTCGGCCAAACATTAACTTTGTTATTTACAATAAAATTGAAGGACGTTATTGTATTGTTGGTGGTGCAGAAAATGTTATTTTATGGGATTTAAAGTAATATCCTAATATTTCTACATTACATTCACTATATATTTCGTTATATTAAACTCTTTATCTAATTTTAGATTAGGGCACAAAATTACAGAATTCAAACGCGAGAAAGAGGAAGTCACTGCAATACGCGCTAGTCCAGATCAGATGCATATTGCAGTAGGTTATATTGATGGTGTTGTTCAAATTTTTGAAATATCATCACATAAATGCATTTGTTCATTGGCCTTGCATAAAACAGCGATTACTATTTTACGATATGATAGTTTAGGAATCCGTTTAATATCAGGTAGTATGGACACTGAGCTTGTTATAACAGATATAATTAGTCAGTTGGGAAAAAATCGGTTGATAGGTCATAATGCACCAATTACAGATGGTCATTTTTTAGAGGATATTGGCGGTAGTGATATTTGTATATCCAGTTCAAAAGACACACAAATCAAATTTTGGGATTTACATACACAAACATGTTTTAAAACATTAGTGGATAATCGGACGGAAGTTTGGGGATTAGCTTTAATTAGTAATTTATTGGTAGCTGGTACTGGTGAGAATACAATGACTGTTTATAAAATCACTAGGACAGAAAATTCTGGAGATATATCAGCTCCCGTAATCGATGGCTTATCTTTAGATGATAAATTTATTGGTAGTCCAATTAATGTATCCAATTGTGGTATTATTCAAAGAATCGGAAAAGGTCGCACTATAAGTTTGGTAGCTGATAATACAGGTCGTGTTTTAAGTTGTCATGGAACAAATGATGTAATTGAAATTTTTTTTATTTATTCAAAAGAAGAAGCTCTTGCTAGAGTAAAAAAACGTTTAATAAAATCAACAACTACTAAGACTTCATCAGCTACTGAAAAATTATCAAATGAAATAACGCTATCAGATGAAATAAAGCGATTATCATCTATAAAAATTGGTAATAAAATTAAATCACTTGACATCGCAATTGGTTTAAATGATGAATTAAGAATTCTTATTAATTGTGCGAATAATACATTACAATTGCATTCGTTAGATTTGAATAAAAAATCAATTACATCAAATACAAAATTATTAAGATCAATTTCACAATGCGGACATCAGTCTGAAGTTAGAACTGTATGCTTTAGTTCAGATTCATTGGCAATTGCTTCGGGTAGTGGAGAGTCAATGAAATTATGGAATCAAAATTCATTGCAATGTTTTAAAACAATACCAACAGAATATATATTAAGTAGTTGTTTTGTTCCTGGTGATCGTCATGTTCTCTTAGGTATGAAAAATGGTAAATTATTAATTGTTGATATTGGGACAGGAGAAATTCTTGAAGAAATTTCAGCACATAAAGAAGAAATATGGTCAATATGCTTATTACCGGATTTAAAAGGATGTGTAACTGGAAGCAGTGATTCTACAGTTAAAATATGGAGTTTTGAATTAATTGAACATTCATCGGAACTAAGTTCTAAATCAAATATCTTATCATTATTACATAAAAATACATTAAAATATGAAGAAACGGTTTTGTGTGTGAAAGTTAGTTCAAATGGTAAATTTTTAGCTGCTGGTTTACTTGATTCCACAGTAAAAATATTCTTTTTGGATTCATTTAAATTTTTCTTATCATTATATGGCCACAAATTACCAGTTTTATGTATGGATATTTCGGATGACTCAACATTAATTGTAACAGGGTCGGGTGATAGAAATATTAAAATTTGGGGTTTAGATTTCGGTGATTGTCATCGTTCACTATTTGCGCACGATGATTCTGTTGTTTCTATACAATTTATACCAAAAACACATTTATTCTTTTCATGTGGAAAAGATGGTAAAATTAAACAATGGGATGCCGATTTATTTGAAAAAATAGTTACATTGCCAGGTCATATTGGACAAGTTTATAATTTAGCAGTTAGTCCAAATGGCAAATTACTAATAACATGCGGATCAGATCGCACGTTAAGATTGTTTGAATGTACTGACGAACCAATAGTTTTACAAGATATCCAAGAACAAGAACGCGAAGAAATTGAAAATAATTGGTTGGCAACGGATGATAATCAAATTCAAACTCATCCCGGATTAAAATTACCATCTAGAAAAACAGTTGGTTCAGAAAAAGCAGCCGAATCAATTCTTGAATGTTTAGAAATTTGCAAAAAGTTTGCGTCAGACAATGATAGTGAATTACATCCACTTATGATTGCTTATGATGTGGAAAATGTTGACGATTTTCTAATTGGGGTATTGCAGAGAATTCGACCGGCTGATTTAGAAGAAGCTTTGTTACTGTTACCGTTTTCAGATGTTAGTGAAATATTACAAAGAATACCAAAATTATCAGAAAGACGTAAAGATCAAACAGAAATAATATTAAGAGTAACATTATTTCTCTTACGAATTCATCATAAACCAATTGTTAGCAATCAAACTTTGTTAACAGTAATCACCAAAATCAGAATAATTTTAGAAGACTCAACTATTCAATTAAGAGATATGATCGGGATTAATTTATATGCATATAAATTATTACAACGAACTATTGAAGAAAGTGATAAAATTGAATTATTTACAGATTCTAGTAAACAAAAAAAAAATCGTCATAAATTATATAAAAAAAGAGAGTTAAAACGCATACATATACAACTGAATTAGGATTCCAGTTAAGTATTTGGAAAACTAATTAACATATTTGAAATGATGGAATAAAAAAAACACATTAATTTTTACCGCATTTTATTAATTTTATTTGTTATCGGCAATAATTTAGTCATTACTTTTATTCAGAACGTTTATTTTTTATAATACAATTTTGCTTTTTTAACTGCATATCCCTGCTCGTGGAAATTGACCGCCGCCCATCTGTTGTTCACAAGAACATGGTCCACAATCTAAAATATAATATAAATGTTTAAAATATATATAGAACTCATTAATATTAATATACTTTGTGAAAGAATTGCACCAGGTGGCATATAACTTAATTTTTGAATTGTACATGTTTCCATTGGTGATGTGGGCTTTATATAACTAGATTGAGTTGCCCATGGTAGTGGTTCTTTTGGTTGTGGACAAGTTGGCATATAAGATAGTTTATATGTTGTACAATTTGATATAGGTTCAAGTGGCTTTTGTTGATTTTCAATGGGTCTAAATGGTTCTGGAGGTCGAAATTTACATGTGTCAATCGGCATAAATGATAAACGGTTAACTGTATTTGACTCAAGCGGCCCACAAGGACGATGTATTGATTCAATTGGTAGTATTGGCTGTGTTTTACATATTGGTTTTGGAACAAAATCATGCATCTGTGTTGTAATTTTTTGGAGTGGTTCATTACTACGAAGTGGATTATCTTGAGGACGAATTGGTTGAGTACGAGGCTCACAGTTTCCAAGAAAAGATAACTGCAATTAAAAAATAGATTATGAAGCGAAAGAAAAGAAATAAATTTTTCACAATTTAACTATTTCATTAATTTAAAAACTTAATTTCTTTTCGCTTGAGAATTGCTCTATTTTAAATTCCCATAACAAATTAAACTAAAAATAATCGTAGACAATTCACCTCTGTGGAAATTAACCCAAATTAAATCCTCTACTTGGAAAGAAATGAAATTTAGCTACATATAATTGTTTTTACAATAAATGTATATATTTAAAATTATATCATTTTTGGGACTAGTCTAGGCTAATTCACTGTACACAAATCACTATACTATGGTGACAATGCACTGTTCGAAATTAACATAAGTTAAATTCGCTGCATCGAAATAAATGAAACGTTTTAAAATATAGTTTGTGATGCTCTTGCAATTTTTATTTCAAACCAATTTTATTTACTGTTATTCATTTCGCGCTCAGAAATTTTTTATTTATTTATATTTGTGTGAGTGTTAATAGTTAACCGCATCAATGCGTTTAACTATTTAGCGTAGGTTAATTTCGAACAGTTCGAATCGTTTTCGAACTTCATATTCAGTCGTATTTTAAAGCATTGCCACTGTGGGCAGTGAATTGTCCACAGTAAATGGCCAACATAGTGAGTGAATTAGGCTAGACCGAAAAATAATATCATATTTAAATATATTTTGCCTTTTTTCTGTGCAACGTATAATATCTATTTTTAGTTTGTTTTATACTATTATTAATCAAAATGTAGTTCATTAACCTTGTATACAGTGTTCTTTTCTAATGGTCCACATGCTCTTCCTATTGTACCTTGTGGTACTATTAATCCTACACGTTCAGCTGGTGTACACTGATAGCTTAATTTGTAAATTGTGCACGGTTTTGGTATATCACCTCCTAGGAAACCTCCACTTTGACATGGTATAATTGGTCTAGTTCGTTCAGGTTTGCAATTTGGCAAATAACTTAAACCATATGTAGTATGTTGACACGGATATGGTGGTGGTTCTATATGCACATTTTTTCCCCATGGAAAAACTTCTTTAGGTGGTGTACACACTGGTTGAAAACTTAATTTTTGTATGGTAAGATTGTCGATTGGACCACTTGGCCGCATACAATTAGATTGCGGTATAATTGCCTGCGGTGGTGGATTTTGGCATACATCAATAGGTTGATATGATAATCTGTTAACGGTATGTTTTTCAAGCGATGCACATGTCTTATCAATACTATGTTGGGGTAATATTGGTTGCGTACGGCATATTGGTTTCGGTACAAAATCATGTTTTTGTGTTGTGACTGTTTGCATTGGTCCACTACCACCTAAACTACGTTGTTGTGGTCTTATTGGTTCGGTTGGTTTAATACCACAGTGTCCTTGATATGATAGTTTTTGTATTGTAGCTGTTTCTAATGGACAATTTGGTGTAATTAAAGTAGATCCTGGTATAAATGGTTGTACACGCTCCGAACAATTATTTCCATAATATGATCTACGATAAATTGTATTACATTCTAATGGTGCAGTTGGTCGACAATAATTAGATATTGGTCTAAACATTTCTGCTCTTGGTGGTTGCTGATAACCACCAGAACAGCACGTACAAGGATTCGTTGTTCCAGTACCATTGGGTTGCATCGGGCGAACTGTGCATTGTGTTGGAATACCAGCACTATATCCAGGATGACTGGCCGTACAATCCCCACCGCTAAATTTATATAATACGTTTTAGTTTGTATATAATATAAAAAATTAATTTAGTGATACATATTACTATATAGTAAAATAATATTCTTTACCTATTGCACATTTGGAATAATCAGTAATTTAGCTTTTGTTTAGAAACTTATATGCTATGACTTAATTAAAAAATTTATTTTTATTTATGTAAAATTTTATTTATATTCTTTTAAATATTATAAATTGGGAAATTGTAAAAAAAAATAATTAAAAAATAATAAAAAGAATTTCCTCGCTTACGCTAAAAAAAATATACGTTAATTTTCTTGGTATGTTATATGCCAATAAAATTAATTAATTTTTATTATATTATTTCATTCTCAATGAATTCTATGATTATCTATAATCTATAATCAAATTATACAGTTTACAAAATTAATTTACTCAGTTTCAAAATAAAATAAAATTCCTAGTCTTATTACACTAAATCGAACTTTGTTGTGGTCATTTTTCAAAAATATTCTACCGTATTTGCATAACTTATTTTCAGCCCTATTTTACTCCCTTAAGTTTACGTCTGTGCTTTAAAATTCATCACATGCGCTTATGCAAAAGTTTTATCTGAAATGTTTGTCTCGAAATATTTGCAAGGACTAAAAATTGTTATACGAAATTCATATCTAAACTATGTCATTGCAGGTTGACTAAAATTTCTTGTTAACACACCTGTTAATAAATAAAGTCTAAAAAAAAGACGGTATTGTAATATCAATGGAAACCAGACATATTTTTTATTTGACAGATTTTTTCTTTTAATTATAAAAAAAAAAATCTTCATCTTAATACACTTAAATTTTAAGTGTAATTTAAATTACACTTAAAAGATTCCTTTATTAATATATTGAAAAAAAGAAATATACATATTAAATAATTATTTAAATGGTGAAAATATATATAAACCAAAACTAATAATTAAATAAAGTATTGTAAAATATCTTTATTCTGCGTTTTTAATTTCATCTTTTTGTTACTTTATAAAATGAATAAATTGCAAAAAAAAATACTAAATAGAACTTTTCACAAAAATAAGTATTATAATCATTTTTTTATTGTAGAAATAATTTTTCGACCTGTACATTATAATTTGAAGATTTTTTTTAAATTTTAATCAATGTTTTGTCTGAAATATATATAATTTTTTTATTCTTGATTTTTTATTATTTATTGTTTTAAATTATTTGCATTTTCTATCAATAATTTTTTCAAGAATAAATTTTAACTGTATTTTATTTTTTTTTGGATTGTTGCATTTTTTTTATTGATTTTATTTAAATAGCATCAACCGAATCAGCTTCTTCTTCTGAACTAATTTCGTCACCGAATTCAATATCTTCATCAAAACCGTCTTCCACAAATGTTACTGTATCATTAATACGCACCGATTCTGGGAATTCTCCATAAGTTTTTAGATTTCTAGCTTCATCGGGTGTATATTTTAAAATTACGTCAGCTTTAGAATCTTGATAATCACGAAGACCGACCAAAATAATATCACCTTGATTGATCCAAACCTTAAATTTTCAATTACGAATTAAAACGTATTAAAAAATTTATAATTTATAAAATTTAAGAAATAGTATGTTAAAAAAAATAAGCGCTTGCTCATAACAAAAACGACTTATATATAACAAAAGAATTTTTATGCAAAATAATTAATATAATATATTGTGTAATAAATATTATTAACGATTTTCGAAATATCAATTAAATAAATATTATTAGAACTGACAATAATTTAACAAAGGAATATAATGATAGTGAAAATAAACAAATCATTATTGCTGCGCATGCTAAATCATTATAAAATTCTATATGTATTTTATAATGAATTAAAATCAAGATTATAAGTTTATAAATATAAACTACGGACATTAAAATAAAAAAATATATAAAATGAAAACTACCTTTTTCCTCAATTTTCCCCGGATGTGACAAAGACGTTTAACACCATCAAAACACATTGCTTCAAGTCGTCCATTCCCTAACATTTTGGTGACTTGAGCATATTCTTGTTCGTCTTCCTTGAAAATCAATTCACGCTTCTCAAATTCATTTTCGTTCTTACCACGACGACGATTTTTACCACCTTTACCTTTATTTTTGGGCATATTTATTTGATTTGAAACTGTTGTGTGTAATCTTTGAATGAACAAGAATTTATAAAATTATTAAAATTATATTTTTTATATTTTTGGAAAGTTTTTTTTGATGTGGAAAAAACTTACTTTGATTGAAAAAGTCAGAGAGAGAAGGATAGGTTTTTACATTTTCCGTTTCATAGTGGTTTTTCTTATATTGGTCAGCATGACAATTTCGTATAGTACAGTAAGTACTACGTTCAGAAAACGTATGCACTTCAGCCATAAATTATTATAAGTGTGTTCAGTTCAAACTAAAATTTCTGAAATCCTGTTATCTGAAAAATTGTTATTTTCGAAGAGTTTTGATTGGTTATCGAAAGTAACATAATTTCAGAACAATTCATGCTCTAACAATAAATTAATTTTATGTGAGTTTTTACATGTGAAATTTAACGTATTTTTATTTACTGCTAAATCAATGAAAAACTAGTGCTACCAGATTCAACCAAAATGACAAAAATTGTAAACGTCAAAACTAACTGAATTTCAGAATGTTTAGGTTTGTTGGTATAATAAATTTTATTTTTAATACTAATATATACAACCTCAATCATTACCGATTACCGAGTAATTCTCTTTTCAGGCATGCAAAGGAAAAAGAGGAAACAAGACGAGAACAGTGATGAAATACATCTCATGAATATTTAACACTATACTTTTATTTTTATATTTTCGATATTTTAAATTGCTTGACATTTGAGTGCTCCCAACTTCAGAATGTTTGTGTGGAGTGAGCTTGTAGGTGCAAAGCTATACTATAGTATAGTGTCTCATGATAATATATACTCCAGTAACGAATTCTATTCTAAAAAAAATCAGGTAACATAATAAGAAATAATTATATCAATTGTGAAAGTGAAAGTAAATCTAAAATATAAATGTAATATAATGCGGTAATTATTTCTAAGATCAATATATTCCCCAAAATCGAATTCTAAAAATAAAAATATTGTTAAATTGTACAATATACAATTCTAATTTGTTGTAAAATTGCTTGGCAGCCGACATTTTTTAGCAAATCCTTTCACAATAATAAACAAAATAAGAGGACAAGGCAGTGTTGGAAACATGAAAACTGTCAAAATGTTGCATTTTATAATAATTCACATGTTTAGGTGGATGTGAACAAGGCCTTAGAAATTTTTCATATTTTTTTGGTTGGCGTGAACAGGGCCAATTTTGTTATTTGTATAATTTTTTTCCATAGCTAAGTGTCCAAATCTAATTATTATAATCCAAAAAGGTAATAATCGAGGAAGCATTTTATGAAATAATAAATTTGACGTGGCCACTTACTACATAATTCAATTTCAGTGATGAGTGATTTGCTCGTTAGTAGTTTGTTTGTGTGAAGTCTGTATAGTATATGTTGCAGCAGCAATTTCGTCTGTGCGGATAAAATTTTATATAAAAAAAATTAAATATTAAATTCTAATTATTAAAGATTAGAATGCGGACGAAAACCTCTTTTATCATATACTGAATAAATTACACAAAATTAAATAAACTAAAGGTATATAAACTAAAGGTAGAAAATATATATTGCATTTTAATTAAATCCTTGGGACGGAATATGGAGGAAGTATGATTGCCATTTTAAAAAATTTCGCTTTGATAAAATTTAAATCTTTTATTAAAATCATTGTAGTTTTTTAGTTTTATAATTTATATTAATTTTATAATATAAATTTAAAACAAAAAATTGGCAATCAGCTGATTTTAATAATTATATTTTTGTTTGTTTCTTTTGATTTACATATTTATTTAATTTTGTTGAAGAAAGAAAAAAGGTTTTATATTATATTTATGGCGTTTCTTATGGCTTCTAAATAGCAATAATTTTATTGATTGAAAAAATATTTTGTTACAAATTTTTAAAAGACATGTCAAAAAAACTAAATATTTAATGAGTCATTATTTTAATAATTTTAATATTAATGTACAAAACAGGCTTATATTTTAAATCAAAATGTAGTTCAAAATAATAATTTAAGGTAATATTCGTAAGCAGATTGAACTCAACTAAATTGAAGGGAAATATGGATAATCAAAATGATCAAGAAAATCAAGTTTCATCCTTACGTGAAATATTAAATACAGCGTTTCAAGTTTCTAATCCAGATGAATCCAGAGGCAGTGAAGATCGTGAGATTTTTTCATACTTTTCTTGTATACTTAATATTTGTTTTTGTCCTTAGCTCCTTATGATATATTTGGTTATATGTCTCCACCAATTGAAATTCAATATGTAAGATTTTATATTACTTTAAAGATGCATTCTTCAACTTTTAGTTTTTCATTTTAAGAATTATGAACCTGCAAATAATGAACCAATGTCTTCAAATCTATTATTTCCTAATTTCCGACAATGTAATTCAACATTGTCACCACATACTTCATCTCATCAAATAACAAAGAACGAATCCAGTTCACAAACTCAGTATGAACAGCATCATCAATTACATAGACCCCAAGTTTGGCGTGAACATTCTAGTTCGACTATGACTGGAATTGATACCAACAATGTGAATACAAATACAAATTCAGTTAGGCGTCATATTATTCATGCTAATAGAATGAATGAAAATTTTAATTGGGTGAATAAAATGACTAACTCATGTGCAATTTGTGGTGGTGCAGATGCCCAAAGATGTGCATGTCATCACAATTATATGAGGTAATTTTTAAAACTTACTTACTAAATTAACATAAAAACTAAAATTCATCACAGATTAAATAGTCATTCCGCATCATCATATCGAATTCATCAACCCTATTCTTATTATCCGGATATGGCACAGAATAGCGTAGCTCTATCATCTTTTGAACCAGTGGTACAAAAAAGTGTTATACAAATAACAAATTCGGATAATCCGCAATCTGCATTGGCATCTGCACAATTTCAAAATAAACAGGAGATATTAGTACCTTTAAAACAAATTTCATCATCAGTCTTACAGCCAGAAGAAGTAGTCGCAGCAACGGTAGTAGCAGCACAAAAAAATAATCTAAAGACTGAAA
This sequence comes from Empis livida, assembly GCA_963932195.1. Lineage (NCBI taxonomy): Eukaryota > Metazoa > Arthropoda > Insecta > Diptera > Empididae > Empis > Empis livida. The sequence continues at coordinate 40,461,316 of OZ010645.1, forward strand.
AAATAAACAATCGACATATTCCAACAAATGTCACTGGCAATACTATACCAAAAAATTCACAGCAACAACAACCTTGTTCGACACCAAATATAGATCGAACAAATGAAGAAGAATCACATCAATCAATTACAAATGATAGGGAACGAATTACAAGCGTAATCTCAACATCGCCATTACAATCAACAATTAAATTAAATTTACCAAGTCCACAATCAACATCGTCGTTATTATTTGTTAATGAATCTTCAGATAAAAATAATTATAATCCAAATAATGTTTATGAATCTCCAGAGTCATTAAATTGTGATAGTAGTAGCAAAATACATAGAAATAATGAAGACAATTACAATATAAATGCTTGTGAACAAAATGAAATTAAAACGATTAGTAATAATAATAATAGAATTAAGTCAACTAGTATTTCAAACGAACCAACAGCTGGTCCTAGTGGACTTAATCGTTTCCAGAATATAAATCGTTCCAAATATAGTGAATTTCGATCATTTAGTAATAATATGGTTGTTTCTGATAGTGATTCATCTGATAGTGATAGTGAAATAGTTAATATACGAAAAAAAACAAGACTGGATTATACTAATAGTTGGATTAAACCAACACCCAGAGCATATAAAACACTTCCAAACTTTTCATTAACACCGCCACCAGTGAAAAAAATTAATAATTCAATAACTATTCTTGATGAAACTTCAACTACTAGCACAATGTCGAATAAAAAATGCAGTAATATTAAACAAAATGATGTTTTAACAGCACCTGATTTACAATTAGATTGGTTATCAGATTCTAGTGGTGAAGATGATGATATTATTTTTGTGCATTCCTCAAGAGTAAGTATTAAATACGTAATTATATAAAAAAATATTTCTCATTTTGAACTTTTTAACATAGTGAAATTGGTTCTAATTAGGTTTTGGTTATAGGAGTTTATTATTTTAGTGATCTTGTAGGAGTTAATTTAGTTGTCTTTGGAATCTTTACTTTACTTTTAAATGTTCAACTTTTAATTATAATTTTTTATAACATCTTTTGGTCAACAGATCACAAACCAAAAAAGTTGCCACTTCCAAACTTATTTTAAAACCAAAAAGATTGGAATATAGGAATGGGAATACTAATTTCATTTTTCTGAATATAATATATTTTTAATTTATTTTAAGTTTATTTATTTGTTTCTTTTATAGGAACCAGTAACTTCTATTGACCTTACAAGAGACGACGACATAGAAACGTCAAATGTTGCATTATCAACTAATTCTGATAATAATTTGAATAGTAATGTATTCCCAATTAGCTCAGTAATATCATTAAATGTATCACAACATAATCCTTCAGAAACAACAACATGTGCTTTATCAACAGCTAATTCAGTTCAATCAACTAGAGAAACTATAATACCTACAAATTCAAATTATTATTCACAACCATGGAATTTCACATTAAATAGCAATTTGCCCGAACTTTATCAGGATATTTCAAATAATTTGGTGCGCCAGGATCAACCACCCATTATGTTAAATGGAAGTTCACCTAGTTATAATTCATCTGCAGTACTACACGGTTCAACTATTTCACAACAACATCAGATTCCTGCACCGTTGCTTCAGCAACAACAGAGTCACCACTCTCATCACTTGCATCATCAGAATTCTGCAGCTTTGCAAACCTCAAATAGTAATCAGCATTTACAACCTCATCAGCCTCAAGTTATGACCTATTATGAAACTGAACCCGAACCCGCAAATCGCGATCCATATTATTCTTTATTAACTACAATCGGTGTAAATGCGCAACCATCGGAAGATGATACAAACAGAAATAACGATATTGTTATGATTGGTGGAGGTGATGATAGTAATAGCGGTACTGTAATTGATTCAGAAATTAATTATACTAGCGGGCGAGCAGATATTATTAATGATATTTCAGCAACTCCATCACCACCGACTGCGCACACAGCTGAAAACATCGCACATCCACCATTACCATATTATTATATATCAAATAGACCACATTTTGGCCATCATCATCATCGAAGGTATCATCACGCTGTTGCTACGGCAGCTGCTGTGGCATCGAGTGGTGGTATTACCACAAACAATAATGAACAACAACAACTTCAAAATGGTAATACAAATACCCGTAGTGCTGTATATTTTACACCACATGTTCCCCCACCATATGCTGTACATGAAAATTTATGGCATCGCCAACAATCTATGCAGGAAATGCATAGACGGCATATGATTCCAATGGATTTATCGTCCGGACGTAATGTATCAAATTATCGAAGTAATTATTCTAATATGTGCAATTGTGTTGCGTCTGGTGGTCGTCATCATCGAAGACATCCTTGTAATATGATCAGAAATGTTGATTCGGTTTGTTATGGTTACAGTTTATTTTATATTATTTTATTACAAATTTTTATTTCATAAATTTAGGTTTATGCACCAATGATGAGCTTTTCAAGTACTTTAGATCCATCACATCAACCACCAACAAATTTATCGACAAGTGCGTCGCCAACCGGTCATCAACATGTTCATCATCATATGTTCCACCATTATCCATCAGCACATAATAATTGCCCACCACAACATTCATTACATTTAAGTATTGGCCTACGTTCCACAATAAATCCAGCAACAAATCCCCATCCTCTTAGTTTAATGTCGGGTATGTCACATATTAGCAATCGCGCTCATCAGATATTGTTTGGATCAACAATAAGACCGAGTCGGGGCGCAACATTGGTAATATTTTGCTTAAAATTAATTTAAATTATAATTAACATCACCAAATTTTTTATTACAAATGAAAGGCGGTAATTGAACGGAATACACTACCACATAAATATAAACGTATTCGTCGGCCCAGCGAATCTGATGAGGATGCTGAAAAATGTGCTATATGCCTGTCACTTTTTGAAATGGAAAACGATGTTAGGTATACAAACTTATTCTTTAAATTAATTTTATAGGTGAAACATAAAACTTATGCAAATATTTTTTTTTTAATTTCAGACGTTTACCATGCATGCATCTGTTTCATATGGATTGTGTTGATCAATGGTTAGTTACAAATAAACACTGCCCAATTTGTCGAGTTGACATTGAGACCCATTTAACCAAAGATGCCACTACTTCATTATGACACTGTTTTAATAGGAATATAATTATTGAATAAAAAAAATTATTTATAAATGCAAAAAAATAAAACTACAAATATTTTTTTCAAATCTAATATTGAAAAAAAAACTATAACAAAACGTATAAGTAAACTAAAACTATAATACTATACGTATATTAAAATTATTTTATAATAATTTAAGGGGAAAACGAGTCAGGAACGATGTAAAATTTCCAACTATATTTTTTTTCTAATTTGTTTGTTTATCAATGAATTTTATGTAATTGTAAACATTTACAATTAAAAAAATCTTCTATTTTTATTTATTTTTCTAGAATATTATATGTAAGCATTAACTAATTTGTTATAATTAATTTAATTTTTCATATCCTATTAACATATTTTTTAGGCACAATTAATTCGTTCAAATTTTTGTGAAAGTAAAATTTAGACTTATTGCTTAATAATTAACTAACACATTCATATAAAATATAACTTTCGCTATATTGTCTAATTTTTTGTTTTGCATAGTTTCTCTATATATAAAGAAAGAGAAATATCTAAAATTTATATATCAACTTTAGTTTTAAAAAACTAAAATTGATATATAAATTTTATATATCAATTTTAGTTTTAAAAAACTAAAATTGATATATAAATTTTCTAAATATCTAAAATTTATATATCAATTTTAGTTTTACTAAATTCAGTATTTATTAATAGAAGTTATTGATATCGTAAATTTATCATGTGTTTGTCCAGATCTACCTTTTTTTTAATTTTGGAAATTAAATATAATTGTGCCATAATGTACCAAAACTATAAGCTTTATTTAGTTTAAAAACAAGAACTATATAATAATACGTTAAACAATTATTTTTTGCATTAATTAGAAATAATATAAAATAATAAAATAATTTTTCCCCATTCATTTCTGTTTATAATTATTAAATAATAAAATTTGAATATATTTCTAAATATGAGAAATAAAATTGTTTTGTTAATAAAAAAATAAAAGAACGAATTACCAGCGAAAATAAAAAAAAAACGAGTTATCAGCGAAAAATAGAAGCTTAATGTATGTTGGTTGCCTATCATTCTTCAAAATAACAGCAATATCTAACGGGAATGATACAAAATCCCGAAAATTCACTATCCTCCGATAAAGTTCCATCACGAAAATTTCTCTAAATTCTAGTAAGTTAAAATGTATATGCTTTATTTATATACTCTTTGGCATTACCTAGATTCTAGGTAATGCCAAACAGTATATAAATAGTCCTCGTCGTTGTCCTAGGTCCTAGAACAACGATGAGGACTAGGTTTTTATTATTTTTTTTATGGAAAAAAAAATAAAGTAAAATAAATACAATATATATGAAAACATTTTTGTTTGATATTTGTTTTTTTTTTTAATATTTTTGTTACTCGTTTTTTGTAGTTTAATATTTTTTTTAGTTCTTAAAATTTGAGTGTTATATTTTATAAGAAGCAATGACATTAGTTCTCCAATCTTCAAATAACCCAATGACTGGCATTTTTGGCTTTAACGCCGAAAATATTTCCGGTATTTGGTACACATCAAACTACATACTCTCAATTTTTCTTGGAGGGCGTGTCGTCACAACTATTTTCTAATTTATAGTATACATAAAGTAAATTTAAATATTTCATAGAGGAGTGATTTTTATAACCTGAGCATGACTAATATTTTCAATTCTTCAAAATTTGTTTGTGTCTAATGCCAAAATAAAAATTTATATAGTTTTTATTGTTAATTTAATTTATATATTTTTTCTTGTAATTAATCGTTTTTTTCTTTAGATAATGGTAATTAAGAATGTTAATTCCATTTTAATATACACATATGATTTTAGATCAGGATTATATTCCTTAGGTTTTATTAAGTTCCTGTTTTTATTTTTTTTTAATAAGAGCAACTAATTTTATCTGATGTAAAAAGAGTTCAAATTTAACTTAAAAATATGTTATCCTTGACAGAAGCTGTAAACTTTACAGAAAATATTTTTCCAAAAGTGACATGGAAAGTAACGTCAACCAGGTAAACGTAGTTTTACTGCGCTTCTAATTCTAACGCAATCAAAATCTTTTAATTTTGAATATTTATGAGAATTCGGTGGTTGTGATTAATTCTTTTAGAGTAGAGACAATATTTTTATATTCCTAGTTTATCATTTTACAATAAAAATTCAACTATAATTGTGTTTGATCAAAAAATGTACAATAATTTATATATTCATAATTTTCATGTTTATTTATAACTTTTAATTAAATTTCCATGTAATTTACTAGAAATTAATTTAAATTTATGTTTTATTACAGAACTTATATTTAAGAAATTAAGCAAAAAAAAAATACAAGGAATTAAAAATCTCCTTATTTAATCCCGGTCTATTTTGCAAAACTGGAACATATTTTCCCAAAAATAAAAAGAAGACAATAGTATGTCTTATTTAAATTTTATTAACCAATATATCAGTATTTAAAATGTATAATTTACATAAGTATGAAAGTTTATAAACAATGCACTAATTTCGACAGAAAACTTACTTAATTTCTAATATGTTAGCCGGTTTAAGTTTTGAAATATATATATTTTGTTAAGAGAACGCTTTAAAAATTATTTTATAAGCTAATTTTTGGAAAATTATTTTGGGACGCGGGTTTTGTATTATTTTATAATTTTTTAAATTTTAATTTATTATAATTTATTTCCAAAAATCCATTATTCTCATTATATTAATTTTTCAAACTAAAATCAAGTGGTTAAAATTTATGAATAGTAGAAAGCGAACAACTAAATTTGAAATTATTATTTACTAAGTAATTAAAGAATAAAAATCGGATATAAAATAACAAATTCCAGTTTGTGTATATACAAGAGTTAAAGCTGTGAAATTTGAAAAGAAATAGTATTTAATTGAAATATTGCTAAAAAATCTATGTTTTCTTTCCGAATTTAACAATTAACTCAAATTTTTCAAATTGTGATTTATATAGATAATATATGCGTCTCTTTTGCAAATTGTTCGCTATTTAATGTCGTTAAATCACAAATTTGCAACAAATATGTTCTAGTTAATGGTTCAAAACAAAAATATCTAATACTTTGCAAACAAATTTCTATATTTAAAAAAACTTCACATTTTAGAAAATTTAAATAATTTTATATTATTTTGTATAATTTTTCATTTTATTATTATATTTCATTGTATTCTATATAATAATATATTTAATATAGACCTAAAAGTGATTTTTTTTAAATATTATTTGTTGTTTATTTTAAATATATTTGTTGCAAAAAAATGGAAAATGAAAAACAAAACAAAATGAAAAAAAATTAATCAAAAAAATAATATTATTAATAATTAATCATCAAAAATGAAAATATATATCATTTGTGTAAAACTAATAAATATACAAAACAAAAACAACAAAACAGCACTACCTAGAATCGGGAATTTCTTTAGAAGCTGCTGTATTTGCTTTCATTTCACGTCCCAACTTAACTTGGTTTTGTTGTCCTGGTACACCAACACCAGCACTTACATTACCAATTGGTGGTGGAGGTGGGCGACCACGACGTTGCTGTTGTTGTTCAACACCAGTTGTAGATGATGTTTGTGAGGATTGATTCGATTTTCCTGCTATTGGTAATTGTTTCTTTTTACAAACCGAATTATAATTTTGTTGCTGTTGCTGCTGTAGTGTGTATTCATCTAGGAAATCTTCAGGTGATGTTTGCTGTTGTTGATGAACTAATACAGGTTGTTGCTCATTAATAACATTACCACCACCACCAAATGTAGAACTTTTTGAATTTTTATCATCTTTTGTATTATTATGATGACTATTTGTAGTATTTTCATCACTGCTATCATTATTTGTTTCACTATTTACATTATCACTATTAGTTTCTTGGGATTCACCACGTTTTTGGTTATCATCATTTTCGTAATTCAATTTAATACTTGATAATGTTGATAACATAAGCGCTTGAACATATTGTGATCTAAAACAAACTTAGTTTGTATAAATTTGATTTAAATAACTTTTTTTTACCGATCTGCTCGATCCTTTTCTAATTGTCCTAATTGTATTTCATTTAATGATGGGCTCATGAATTTGGCCAAAAGAAATTGTGATTGATTTTCACCAATAATTCCCCCAGCACTACCAATCCCCCCATTGTTAGTACAAGATATTCCAATTCCTTGAAAACCAGCTGATGATAAACCTAAATTTGTTACAGTCAGTTGCGATAAATTAATCGCATTACCATCACGTGAATTTAATGAACTAACTGCCATACTTGATTGTGGCTGCTGTTGTTGTTGATGAGATTGACTTGATGTTGATGATATCAAACCTGTATTACCAATTCCACCACCTATATTTCCACTACCAGTTATAACTTCTTGCATTGGTACATTTGAATTTGATGAAGTTACCATTGGATGTGCTTGTCGGCGTGGCAATCTCTCCAACTGCTGGCGAGTAGCCTTTGAAATTCCATAAAAAAAATCTCAATTTAAATGTATGTTATATAAAAATTGAATTAAGACAATCCTAATTATTTCGTGTTATTGAATTACTTACAGATACTTGTTGTCTTTCTAATTGTATTTGCATTTGTAATTGTTGTAATTGGGATGTTTGGGGTGCTCCACGACGTACGCCAGATAACTGTGACAGTAATTCAGCAATTGGATCAACAGATTCACGACCAGATGGTGATAATGCTGATAGTCCGCTAGACGAACTAAAATGCATATTCGATCGTCTTGATCTCGGACCGCCTAATGCTCGTCCAGGTATACGTCGTACACCACCATGACGAATTGCTGACGGTTCGTCGTATATTTAGCAGTTATGAAAAATTTTTTATAATTTAAAATAAAAATAAAATCGTAGGACTTAATGTTAAATATATATACATATAGTATATGAGGCGTCAAAAAGCACCTTATCCATTTTCAGCAAAAACTTAAATACTGAATAGTGAAACGGAAGCTATTCATTGCCTTCAACAATTAATCGTTTTCCTATATATAATTATGCGATAGAAAAAAGAGAAACCTTGAACATTTTATATGAGCCGACAAAAAGTCTACGCCTGTAAAAGATAAGTCTGCTTACACTAAATCATTTAAAAATGATAAGGTTTGTTTTGGAATTGGACGCCTCATATATTTTATATATATATGTATATATACATAAACATATACACTTAAAAATATATTCGTCTTTTTATGAAAAGGATATCAAAAATGAAATTAAATCTCTATGTCCAGTTCTATGTTCCAATGTTAGATGACCAGCAAAATCATCTGTGACTAGATTTGGATCACCGCCTGGTAAACCAGCACAAACAGGACAGACAACTTCTAATCCTGTATCAGTATGTTCGGAACCGACATGTTCTAATAATGTTACATCGCTAAAACCCATTTTTTTACAATATGGACAAGTAAAACTTTGTGGTTGTTCTGAATTTAACATTTCACCACCGAAATATAGTTCTATATCTGATCTAGTTAAAATACATTGCATTGGATGATCTACTGAATGTCTTGTACTTGTTGCACCTTCTTCATAACAATCAGCACATAAATCATAATCATAACAAATGAGACATTTGTAACGCCGTCCATTAAAATTGCTCTTGAGACAAGAATCGCAGCTAACACCTGTAAATTTTGAAAACAAAAAATTATAATTCTATTATAAAATATAAATTAATAATTATAATAAATAATATCAATTGGTAAAAAACAAAATTGCTTGAAAGCTATAATAAAGTTGTACTAGAAATTTTATTTTCTGTTAATAAGTTCTCGACAAATATTTTTGCTATTCAATTTTTCAAGAAACTGTAGAAAAGTGGTAACAGATTCATATTTACGTATATTTAATTCATTTTTGCAAATTTCCATTTATAAATGGAATAATATATATTTATGTATATATATAAATATATATGACAATGATGACGCAATTGATGATGTAAAAAAAAACTTCTAATATATTTAAATAAAAATATATTTAAAACAATAAGTAAGAAGCAAATTTATGTACAAAATTTATTTTAGTTACAAAAAATTGACATATTTAGTTGTTCTACAAGTGATTTATGAAGAATTAATTATATTGGAGCCGGTAAATTCATATTTTTTTTTCTACATTTCAATGCCCCCGAAATTAAATATATATTTTTCCTCATTTGTTTGTTTTAATTTTGTAAATGCATCTTCAAGCTTACTTAGGAAAACTATTTAGTGTACATATTTAGTTGTATCCGAATTACAATAAAGTAAGATTGGAAAGGCATAGTATATTAATCAGAATTTAAATTTTGTATTCTGTAGAATTTTCGATTGAACTTAAAATATAATTAAGAATTTTTTTTACAAAGCATTATTAATAGGAAAAGCTTTTTATATATTTAACAAGATTTGTAATATTCTTAATAATAAATCTCTTAATATAATTTAGTAGTTTGGAACAAATATTAGATGAGCCGAGCCGAGATTGAAAACAAATAAAAAATTTATATTATAAATATATATTAAAATTTCTAATTACCTTCATGACGACTCATTATTTATTGTACAAATTCCACTAAAAACTCTGGACCAATCTATTTTGTTAAATCCAATCAGGGTGTTAGAATCAACAACAGCAATCAATTCCCTCCGAATACCCAAACACCCAACTCTTTATTAATTTTTTGTTAAACTAATTTGTATAATATTTCTATATAATTATTGTTTTTCTTTTTTTTCTGTGGGAAAATTTCATAAAAATTAATTTTACACTTCCGATAATAATACTGAAATAAAATTAATACTGAACTTTTTTTTAATTTATATGTATAAATATATTTTTCTAAATTGCAATTTGGAACTAAATGAATCCGATTAAAGTAACAATCAATAAACTAACACCATCTGTGCATAATACAAAAAAAAAAAATAGAAAGGAATTATTTTTCTAAAAATAAGTACAAAAATATTTTTAAGAAAATGCATAACCTAGAAAAATTGACAATGAAATTTTGCACTCCACAATGGTTAAGATTTTTAATTCTTAAAATTTACAGACTTAATTCTTAAAATTTAAGGAAATTTAATAAAGTATTATAATAAAATGTTAAAAAAATACCAATTAAATTGCGAATGTATTCAAAAGCTGATGTTTAATAGCAGATAATTAATTTTGTTGATTTTCAGTTTCACCACATTTAGAAATTCAGCAAATTTCTTTTTATATTTTACATAATTTTTTTTATGATTAAATATTTTTTTAAACTTCAATAAAATCAAATTTTGGTATAAAATTTAGATTAAATTTTTTTTTGAACAAAATTTGTTTAATGAATAAAAATTAAAATGATTCACAGACAGAAAAAAAATATATAAAAAAATTTAATTTACGCCTGTCACTTCACAAAATAAAATTCCTTTCTTTCTTGATGAAAATAAAAATAGGAAATTTTATGAGCAAAAAAAAAAAAAATTAAAATGGTTGATTTTTTTTTTCGTAGCGAGGTCACTAAATTTTCTTTTTTTTTACTTAATTTATTCTAATTAATATTAATTAATAATTAAATAAGTTGAATTTAAGTAGTTTTTTTTAAAGAAAAATTCTACGATATTATGTTTATCTCTTAATTAGTTTTATTTTCGAAATTATGCTTGTGAATATATAAGATAAAAATCCTGGATTTGATTATAAAGTAAAAATATCGTAAGTATTTAAATAATAATTTTTTATTGCAAAAATTAATTTAATTTAATAAAATTACTTTTTTCGGTTTTATTTTTGTACAATTAATAATTACGCAGTAAATACATTAAATTTGAAAAAAATTATTTTTTTTTTATATATTTTTCTACAAAGAAACGACCGACGACGGAACGAACAGTGACGTCAAGTGATATGGGTGCTGCCCGATTGAAACAGTTTATTGAGAAGAAGACGATACATATTTTAGGCTCTGTCCTGAATGCAGATTGAAAAAATTTTCATTTATTAGTTTCAAAGAATATGCACTTTGTTGAAGTTAAATCTTTTAAAGAAAACTAAAAGGAGATATAAAATAAATCTGTAATGTATGAATTAGATGTGCTAATTTTGATGGCACCGTATACGTTGAATTAGATGTGCATATGCATGAGCGTGCGGCGGTGTAACCGTTTGTGACATTTTATAAATTTGTGTTATCCGTAATTTTTTGAAGTAATATTTTGATATTTTTGCTATCAAAAATAGGTCTGATTAGTTAAAATATCAAAAAAATTATTATTTTAATATAATTTCAGGTTAGTATTTTTTGAAACAGAATTTTGATATTTCTGTCAAACGCTGTAACATAAATATTTTAAGCTATGTCAAATTTATTTTGTGTTCACACTTGAATTTATACTGCACTTTCTGGTCTTCCTATTATGCTGCACTTTGTGTGCTTTCACACCCTCTCATCTGTGGTGGGGATATTTGTGTTGCAACAAAAAACAGAAATTTTAAGTGATACACCACACGAGTTTTTACGCAATAATCTAAACATAAAAAAGAATAAAATGTTGGGTTCAGAATTATTATTTTGAATATACAATTCGTAATGATAATGAATTGAATATTTTACGCATGCATAGAAAAGTAACAACAGTTCGTAAATACAAGTGTGAAGTAAAAGTGATGTCGTGTTGATTGTACTGCATTCAAGTGTAAATCTTATTAAAATGCTTGTTTCCGTTAGAGTGCTTGCTCTAAGGGTGAACTTCTGTTTTGCTTAGAACTGAGTGTTCGCTTCTTTTTTTTACCTAACATGTTACAATTTCAAAATTTGCGAAAATTGAATTTTCAGAATAATACCATACTAACAGCGGTTGTAGGGGAACATTTGGAATTGAAATATATTATATATTTGATATTTGATGTGAATACTAATGAAATTAGACCGACGGTGGCTTAAGTGGTAGTGTGCTAGGCCGCGGTGCATTAGGTAATGGGTTCAACTCCCGTCCGAGACATCGATGTTGGTCTAAGTTTATTCAGCTTTAAATGAGTATCAGTAATAAAATTACAATAAAATGTAATTTAAGACTGGGAAAAATGCTAACGGTCGAGGCCATTTGCTAACAATAAATGTCTCACTAATAAAGCCATTAGCTTGTTGCAATTAAAAGTTTCGTCACTATAAAGAAATGTATGGTTCGGAATCCATATAAAATTAGTAGGTCCAAATTGTAATAAAATGTTAGGGGACCCTTTAAGGGAGGCTCAAGCTCTTCACGAGCTGTAGCGCCGAAGAGAACTAGAGAGTGGGTTAAATCTAAGCCAATGCGGAGACCATCATATAGTTCTTTTAGATTTCTAACAAGAACTTCGAATTGAAGAAAAAGATAGGTACCGTTGATTTATCAGTATGGACGAATGATGTTTCCAGAAGTCCTGGTGCTTCTATCGAGATTCTTAGTAACAGGAGAAACTTATAAGACTATCAAACTGGTTATTTTTCAGGTTGCAACATTGGGTCAGCGACCGATCAATGCCTACCCCGTCATAACCCAAGACCACTTGATAATTTCAACATTTCTATCTAATCTCCGCTACCTAATTAATGTAAATTTCTCAATTTATCCTCCGCCCAGTCAAAATGTCCCGCCAAAACGTAAAACCTGGTCCTTCGAGAAAGCCAGTGGGAACGGTTTAAACAGATTCTTTAAAAATTTTGATTGGTCCTTGTGCTTCAATCATAATAGTGTAGATTTCTCTACAGCAGCGGTCACCGAAACCATATTGCTAGGAACAGCAGTCTACATCACCAGCACCAAACCAGCTAATACCAACGGTTCAGAAAAGGCTTTCCGGATTTATCTGGAATCTCCAACAGCAAGCAATCTCATTATTTCGAAACAGGCACGACATTAGTGTAAGCGAGTAACCAACAACAAAAATTTTTGCATGATCAAAACTTGAAGCAAAACCTTCTTCGGTACCCTAGGGGTAGCAAAAGTTTTTGGTCATTTGCAAGAACCGTGAAACAAAATTTTGCGCCTTCGTCAATACCCCCTTTAATACACAACAATGCTGTTACTACAGATCCTAAACTAAAAGCCAATCTACTAGCTTATCTATTCGCAAAGAACGCTACTTTGCCGCCATCAACACAAACACCACCTAGTTCCCTTAGAACCTGCCCTAAGGCTTATACATTTTCATCCTCATGTTGTGGCTAAAATACTTAGAGATCTTAATGTTCATATGTCATCCGGATCTAATAGTTTAAAAAAAAAGTACAAACACCCTAGGTTAAATAAGCTGTCCCATCTTTCCCACTCTTCAGGAATCTACCCCTGTCTATGGAAAACAGCCAATGTTAAACCAATTCCAAAATTGGTTGAACATTCACTGTTTTCCATCCTTTTTAGGAACCAATTCCTAAAAAGGACCCATATAATTATAGACCTTAGCACCCCATCTAATTATAGACTCATAGAATTGACGTCGGTACTCTCTAAAGTAATGGAAACCATCATCAACTACCATCTTAAATTGTACCTTGAATGCAATGATTTCATTAGTGATCGCCAGTAAGGTTTTAGGCATCGTAGATCAACTGGTGATCTCATGACGTACTTGTCAGAGAAATAGAATCATTGTAGTTATAGCTTTGGTGAAGCAAATATTGCTCTCGATATTTCCAAAGCATTCGATCAAGTCTGCCACACTGCTTTACTTAATAAACTCAAAGCTATCGGTGTTGTAGACACTTTCAATACGTGGATTGAAGGTTTTCTCTCGAATCGTTCAATACAGGTTGTACTGGATAGATTCACCTCTGACCCCTTCCAAAGTAATGCTGGTGTCCCCGAAGGCTCTGTTCTGTCGTCTTCGTTATTTATAGTTTTTATAAATTACCGCCGCGGTGAATGAGATGAAATCACTGATAATGTTGGCAGTGAAATAGGTTTCCTGGGCTTAGTCGGTTGTAAGCCACGGTGTACCCAGAATATATGATAAGGAAAAAATGGAAAAAGGCGTTATTTGACATTTGGAGAATGCGTCAAAGCTGCGAATTGGAGCAAATGTGCGGCGCTGTTAGTTAGCGCTAATGCTTATTAAATAGTTTTGTAGTTTTCGTATTTAAAAATTTGCAATAAAATTATCGGCTGATTATGTCAAAAAAGTAATTGAAGAGGTTAGAGAATGTTAAGCGCCATTTTTATAAAATCAGATATTCTTGCAAAGATGTAGATTTTATATGCAATTTGCTTAAGAAGAATTGTCGGGTTGCATAAAAAATTTGTCGTATCAATATCACTCGCATCAAAACCGAAATTATCTGGTATCAAAAACGCATGTTTTTTTTAAAAACTTGACAATTCTTCTCACACAAATTGCATTTAAAATATACATCTATGCAACTATGACTTTACAAAAATGTCACTTAACACATTTATTCTCTAACGTCTAACCTTACCTTCTCCGACATTGTCATCAAATCGGCTAAGCCATTAACTAAGCCGATCTAGTTGTCAGCCGGCGCACTCTATTCTGAAGTGAAACCAAAAATCACATAATTGTAAACAAAAACGTTTCACAAAAACTTTCTGACCGTTTCTAACTGCTGGAGAATAATCCTAGTTACGAAACGCATTTTCTTTAAATTCTTATTTATTCATCCATAAATAAAATTTTAATCCCGAAATTTCTCAACATAACACACGCCAATGTGCGGAAGAACTTGTTTGTAAGTATGAAATGAATTAAAACTACACCAAGCAACAAATTTTTATATCTCTATTAGAACTTTGTTAATACCAGAAATAAAATGTGCTTGTAAATACCGTGACCCAAAATCAGCTGTAGATGATAAAGGTGTCATGTTATGTCCAGAATGGAGATCTGAATTTAACTGTGGCAAAACGTATCAACCATGTCATAATATTGCCCCAACCGACATTACTCCTGTGCTAATTAGTACTGATCATTTCACGGAAGCAGACGAGAAATCAGTAACATCAAATCGTGTTTTAGTACCAATGATGTGGGGAATGATACCGTTTTGGCATAAGGCAATCAAAATTTTCGTTTATTTTTAATAAATACAATATATTATCTACTTAAATTTTAGGGCAACTATAAAAAACATGGTCTCACAACAAATAACTGCCGTCTTGAACATATGGTCGAATCAAAATTGTATCGTCATCCATTTAGAAAAGGACAGAGGTGTGTTATTATTTGTGAAGGTTTTTACGAATGGCAGACAACAAAATCAATTAAACCATCGGAACGATCTGCTTATTTTCTCTATATGCCGCAAGCACATGATATAAAAATTTACGATAAATCTACGTGGAAAATGAAAAATGAAAACAGCAATATCAATCTTCTCAAATTAGCAGGCCTTTTCGACATTTGGAAAGATGAAAATGGTGATAAAATATTTAGTTACAGTGTTATTACATTTAAATCGTGTGAGTGGAATTCTTGGCTCCATCACAGAATGCCCGCAATATTAGATACAGACCAACAAGTAGCTGTAAATTTAATGCATTATAATTATAATCAAATTTCTAAAAAATGTTTTATTGATTTTAGGATTGGATAGATTTTAAAAGAGTTTCTAACGCAGAAGCTTTATCAGTCTTGAAACCTTCACTGAAAATAAGTTGGCATCAGGTATCCAATCTTGTTAATAATTCAAGAAATAAAAGCGAGCAATGTAATAAACCTATTGAAGAAGTTGAATTATTTAAGAAAGGAAATAATACTGAAAGTAACATCATGAAATCTTGGCTAATTCGAAAACGTAAAGCAGATGTTGAGAAAGTATTCCATTCCGAAGTTAGTACAGAAGATGAGGAGGGGCAAGAAAACGATAGAATTAAAAAACCACCGAAATTCCCAAAAGTTGGAAATTAATTATTTTTCGCTGTATATTTTTATTGAATTTGTTTATTTATAATGAAATTCTATGCTATTGTTAAGTAAAAAATACAAAATGATTCTACTGAATTTTTTTATTGGGAATTCATAAAAAGAAAATTTCTTGGTGTTATTTTCTCTACAGAAACTGAAATAAATTTGAAAATATGAACTTTCGTTTGCTGACTCCAACTATATTTAAATGGCATCGTGAGTTTATAAAAATTACTGGTAACTCAAAACTATCGTACATTGCCTGAGAATATATATATATCTCATTTGTTTTTTTTTTTCAAATTATTTGCTTCTTCAGCAGCATCTGCAATTCGTTTTTGAATTATATTATTTTCTTGCAGCAGCATCGGCAATTCGGTTTTGAATTAGTTTACTTTCTACAACACTGTGTAAAATTTATCTATTTTTTATTTTGGTTTTGAATTTACATTAATATTCTGGACTGTGCAATTGGGCGCAACCTTTTCCGAACGATAGATATTGGACTTAGTGGACGATTTGACGGAATTTCAAATTGTGAAGGTCCTTCACCAAATCAAATGGGTGTTCCAATTCATTTGGAGTATCCACCTGATATATATGGTTCTCTGCCTCTGCTGTCATGAAAGCATTTCCAGGCAAATCACAAACAACAGATCTCATTCCTGTTAATGTTACAACTCTCTCTTTACTATAGCATTTGTACCCTCGCCTGTTTTATTTTTCTCTAACATTTGTTTCCGTAATTTTTGTTTGGTTTTTTTTAGAAGTCAAACTTTCAATTTAAGATATTACTAAGATTATTAAATTGAATTTATTTGTTGCCTTTTTCCAACCATCTGAATCTCTATTAGAAAAGCCTTCCTAATAGAGATTCAGATGGTTGGAAAAATGTAACAAATAAATTTTATTTTTACAAGCTTTCGAAAATGCTCCGGTGACGACTTCTGAATTATTTTCTAAAAAACCAACATAATATTAAATTGACTTGTTGTTAAATTGACTTGTTTTTGTTGATTATCCCTCAAGTTGCTTATAAAGAATATAGTAATATAATATCTAATACAAATTTTTAAAATATAAGTTTACATCAAATAAAAAGAATTATTTTAAATAATATTAAATTAATTATTTTAATAATATTAAAATTTTTAATTTTTTACTTACATTTTGTTTTTTTGGTTGTCTATCACAGATCAAAAACAATAGTGATACAGTATCGAAAAAATTGACAGTCGATTTTATTGTAACATATTGCCATTCCCTATTTTGTCGAACTTCGTAACTTTTTTTTAAATTTCGTTATTTTTTTTAAAATTTCGTTATTAGTCAGCCGTGAATTGAAATTCTTCATCCTATAGTAAGACTATCATTAAAAACATGTGAAATGGTTGTGAAAAAGTATTATGGAAAAAGAAACATTAAGTATTATTAATATTTAGAAAAGCATTCAATTAATATTTATAGAAATTAGTTCTTTGTTTCAGATTAGTTCATTATTTCAGTTTTCCTGTTTCAGATTATAATTATAATTTAACTTATTAAATATTGACATAAAATATAAAAAAAATGGCTGAGAATATTAGTACGGCAGGATTTAATGTACTTTATTTGTCGTGTGTTGCAATGCGAAAAAGAGGAAAATTATATATTTCCATATTGTTATGGGTACTTTTCTTGTTTGACATATTTTAATATGTCAAACAAGAAAAGTAAATTCAAATTTATCGTCGATATTTTGTTTGTTAATTTTGTTTAAAGCCAAAATTTTGTTAATATTATATGCGATAGTTTTTTGTAATACACCAAAACCTCAATTTTTATCATTTTCGCCTGGTCCCAATTAACGACGCAAATCGAGGTTTTGGTGTACTTATAGAGGTATATTTTTTAGATATCACAAATAAGAATGTTAGCACGCATTTCGTAAAAGTATTGCCATTAAAAAAAGGGTTTTTATTATTGGAATTTTCAATTTGAAATGTTTGTGGTAATTTAATATCAAAAAAATCATCATCATTTTGTAATGCTACAGCTTGATGCGAGCCTTAGCTTTCTTTACAATATTCCTCTATTTTGTGCTACTACTCTCCAATTAGAAATTTTGAGTTTTTGAACTTCATTGTCTAGAATAGATTATCTATCCATCGTGTTCTTGGACGGTTCCTAGCTCTTCTTTCATTTGGTTTAGCATCAAATATTCTCGTTGTGCTCGTTTTTCTGGTATTCTTGTTACATGACCTGTCCACCTTAATCGTTCAGCCTTTACAAATCTAGTTCGTTATTACTTCTTCTTTCGTATTCCCCGTCCATCAATCTTTTTGCACCAATAATATTTTGTAATATTTTTCTTTCGAAAATTCTTAGTTCATTCTCATCATTTATAGACATCGTCCAGATTTCACACCCATAGATTGTTAATTTTGTTTGTCTTGTTAATATCTTACTTAGATTGTAGAAGTTTTTTCTGTGCATAGTAGCACTTATGTCCGGCTTGAATACAATTTTGAATGGACATATGCATACTATTGTCGTTTCTTATGATTACCCCCAAATACACAAAGCTATTAATGCCCTCAAAGTACTAGTCTTCTATTGTTATATTTTGTGGCGTCCTTCGGAGTTCATTCGTGACATCTTTAGGTATTTCATTTTACTTTCATTAATTTTTAGACCAACTTTCTTGTTTCATTTTCAAGAGCCACGAATACCTCTATCATTGATC
The DNA here is from genome assembly GCA_963932195.1 of Empis livida. Taxonomy (NCBI): domain Eukaryota; kingdom Metazoa; phylum Arthropoda; class Insecta; order Diptera; family Empididae; genus Empis; species Empis livida. The sequence goes on from OZ010645.1 coordinate 40,480,145, forward strand.
TGTAGTATCGTGCCACTTCAAAAGTGTATGCATATGTTATTGGGTATAAATTATAAAATATACTCAATAACATTTTATACCCATATATTACCAAAAGTGTGTTATTGGGTATAAAATATAAATTTAAACTCCCCGGCAACATGTTAAATATTTTACGTTTATTTCTCGTTTTTAAACCGTTTATGATACAATTTAGTCGGATATCGTTTTGAGTTTTCAGGGATAACATAAATAATATCAAAATTTAAATTTTGCTACATGACAGACAAAACTTCAGTAACTTAATATTTGACATAACCTTACAAAACAAAAAACTTTTGTCATCATTGAATGTTGGACTGGCGTAGTTAATTAACATCTTTTCAATTTTTTCTTAAATTAAAATAGATTTACTGTCATATTTTAATATTTAATTATATAAAATATAAAGAAATGTCTATTCTTGGTTATAATGGAGGCTGTGTTGTGGCGATGCGTGGAAAAGATTGTGTGGCTATTGCTACAGATCATCGATTCGGTGTCCAGGGTCAAACAATATCTACCGATTTTGAAAAAGTGTTTCAAATTAATCCACATATGTTTTTGGGTTTAGTTGGACTGCAAACTGATATTCTTACTGTCAAGGACCGTCTAATCTTTCGTAAGAACTTATATGAAGTACGGGAAAACCGCCAAATGATACCAGAAAGGTTTTCGGCAATGCTGTCAAGTTTCCTGTATGAACGTAGATTTGGGCCATATTTTATTGAACCAGTTATAGCAGGTCTTAATCCAAAAACGTTTGAACCATTCATTTGCAATATGGATTTAATTGGTTGTCCAAATGCTCCAGATGATTTTGTTGTAGCTGGTACATGTTCGGAACAATTATATGGTATGTGTGAGACATTGTGGAAGCCAAATCTGGAACCAAATCAATTATTTGAAGTGATTGCCCAGTCATTAGTAAACGCTTTTGATCGAGATGCTGGGAGTGGTTGGGGTGCTACTGTTTATATTATTGAGAAAGATAAAATTACTATTAAAAAATTGAAAACGCGTATGGATTAATCACTAGTGTGCGGACATTTTTTCTTGCTTAATATTTTCAAAATATTAAAATTATATTTAATAAAATAAAAAATTTTTGATATAATACTTTCACTATGTTATATTATTTCAACATTTCCTAAACAATTTGTATATTTTTCAACAGCTTAAGAAGGAGTTTTTACTTCATAGAAAAATAAAGTTAAATAATTAAATTTTTTTTTTGTAAAATTGTCTGAAAAGTATCGGGGGGAAATGCAATATTAAATCAGTTACATTCAATTACAACAAAATCAATAAAATTCTGTTTGTATTTCAATTTGGTTTTATATTTTGTACATTAAATTAGGCAATTATGGTAAATAATTAATTATAAAATATTTTTCTTAAGTAATAAAATATAATTGAAATAAATTTTTTGACTACAATTTAGGCCAAAATTACCAATATGAACTATGTACCATAACTATTTAATTAGATAATTGCAGGAACAGACTGTGGTATTGTTTGTAACCAAATCACTAAATTGCTCGAATCAGGACCCTTTTGCACCAACCAAATATCATTTATAAACTTATCGAAAAATAAATTTTTTAATAAGTGTAAATGATAAGCGTTGCACAAAGAGTAAAAATATTTAAATCACTTATCAATTGCAATTTTATAAAATATTTGCTAATGATAATTGATAAGTATTTCTCCACAAATGAAATTTACTTAGCAATTGTTGCTGAATCGCAGTTTAGTTTGTTAATTGTTTGATAAAAAATAGCAATTGTTGCTGTGTTTGTTGCTGCGGTTATTTTGGTAATTTTTTTGTTGAAAAAAAGTTTGGTCCTAAATTTACTTATTAATAACAGCACGTCAAGGAATATAAGGAAAAAATTCGGTTTGCTGGATTTAATTAAAGAAAAAAAAAGTGTAATTTAATTATATTTTATACATTTTAAATTCGATTAAATATAAATTTTTTCCTATGATATTTTATTTGCATTATTTCAAAATATTGCTGTGGATAATTTTAGAAAAGAGATGCATGTAAGGAAGTTTTGCTGAAAGCACCATCCCTCGAGTAAACGAGATTGGAGTAGAGTAATACTCGAGATCATATTTTTGGACTATTGTATACCCAGCAGGAATGAAATTTTAGGTACATTTGTACTTTTTTTGGTACAGTCGGTATTTCAGAAATCCGTTAAAAAATAATATGGTACATTTAAGTACAATTATTGTTTGGCAATTAACCAAACCCTAAATTATTCATAAACGTTGTAGTTGAATTGCATTTGTTAAACAGAATTTAATCATAATTGTGTCTAAGGGGTTAATTTTATAAAAAGAATGTTTTGCAAACGTTCCGGTCGCTAGAATATTGAAACAGAAATATTCTTTGCACAGTAATTTTTCCAACCAAATTTTTGTCGAACCAAAATTTCTTTTGACGTTTAGTAAAGTTATTGTATGTATTTATGAAAAAATAAATAGAATTTTTTGTGTGTTATCTGGTCATATCGTATTATGTTAAAAATAATATAAATTTTGTGTGGTAAAGCTGTGCTGTAAAAAAAAATTAATATAGATGGACTAGTAAGATTAATTAAGTTTTAATTTTATTGTATTTTCAAAGATAACGTTGTAAAAATTTTAGATGGTTGATAAAGAAAGTTTCTGAAACAACAGATTTATTACCCAAAAATAATTGATATAAATGATACTTCAATAACTTTGGATGCAAATAATAGGTAAGTAAAATATAAATCTTGATTTTTCAATCAAATTTTGTATTTTAAATTTAGTAAATTGAAACATTATTTTTGTTTTCTTCAAAATTTTGATATCTCATTTTATTTTTATTAAAGATCCGCAAATCATCCAGATGCTGCATACTATCTGCATGAGAACCAAGGAAAAGGAATATAACTTTCTATAAGAAGAAGCGAAAGAACAATATAACTGGCTGGTTCAATAAAGCGGGAAACAATTTAAAAACGTATAGCTTGTTCTTGTAACAGCTCTATAGCTGGAAATAAAACGTATTTAGATAGACATGCTGCTAGTTATTACCACAAAAATGCAATGCGCTAGAATTAGAATTCCAATTAACAATTTGCTTGGAAATACTTTAAGCCGTTTTGCAGCAGAGCATAAGTTACCTTTTGCAATTCTAAACCACTTAAGTGCCTCAAAAATTATATTATGGATTCAAAAATAATACAAAAATGAACATTCATACACTGAAAGGTCAAAAAATTATTAAAAATTTAGGAGGTCCGGAAAACACAAGAATTATAACAGAAATCACAAATCAGTAATATTATTCTGTGGTGATATATGAAAGCATTGATCTATGTCAAAAAATTTGGTTGGGATAGTTCGAATATTTGATAAACAGTGCAATGATAAATTTTTCAGGTAATTCTTTTAATAAAATATTACTTTCTTTTAATGTAGATAAATGTCACGGTGGTAAAACTAAAACTGGTCTCAAACGATTGCGTTTGTTATTCGATGTATTTGATCTACTGTAGAGCGTCTTCCTCTGAAACCAAATTGAACTGTCGGTATTAGATTTTTTTTCATCCACGATCGGTTTTAATCTTTTAAGGTATAACATCTCCATTAATTTGGATATGACTGGAAGGAGGGATATTGGTCGATATTATTTGGCGTCATTCGGCGGTTAAAGTTCGGGAAATTGCTCCAATGGTTAGTTTTTGTAAATGAAAATTTAGAAGATGCTGTTGGCAAAATACAAAATACAAATGATGTCATCCAAGAGTGAACAAAGAATTGGAGAATCATAATTAACGAATCAAAATCCACACATGTCAACTTCACAAACATAATAATCTGTCAAGCTCTATCAGTTATGTTAAATAGCAGCGGAGTACCTTGTTCAAACACGGCGAAATACCTAGTAGGCATGACGTTAGACGCAAAGCTAAAATGGAAGGAACATATTAAGATAAAACTAAATGAACTTAATATAAAATATAGCAAAATATATTAGCTTATTAGTCGCAATTCAAAACTATCAGTATATAATAAACTACTCCTAACCAACCAAATTATCAAACCAATATGATTGTACGGCATTCCACTCTGGGGCTGTGCAAGCCAATGCCACAGTGACAAGATTCAGCGATTCCAGAACAAGGTAGTTCGAAACATAATTAATGAAACCTGGTAGATTAGATATCGAGACATACACAGACACCTAAATTTGAATTATGTGGAGGATGAAATAAAAAAAGTAGCTGGCTAGCACCACAGTAGGCTGCAGAGCTATGTTAATGTAGAGGTGTAGCTTTACTGGAAAACACCAGCAGATGGAGAAGATTCAAAAAAAGGCCAATCGATAGGGTTGCCAGATTTTCACCAAGACAAACCGGGACAATAAAAAAATTTTTTAAGAAAATAAAAAATTTTTAAAAAAAAATTTATTCAAAAACATAAAAAATTCATTGTAACAAAAAAACTTACGATTAATTGAAAAACGTCAATAAAATAAAAAAAACTTAATATATTAATAACACAAAAATAAAAGGAACTAAGTATTTCTAATACAAAAGCGTCAGACCAAAATACTCCTAATCATATTTACGGCTTGATTTTGCCTCCTTTAACAAATTTGTATTTTTTAATATATATTCATGCATTTCGTAACAATTAAATCATTCTCCGGTAGTAACCGATTTCTTTCATTGAATTTCCATTAGTGAAAATATGCGCTCCACATTCGCATTATGACCAGGAATATAAAATAAATATTCACATATTTATTTTTAAAATATCAATATATTGTTCTGCAAATTCAGTTTCCATTTTCCATTTTAATTTCTGCACCCATTCATTTCCTTCTCTATTTTTTTCTTCTGACATGATTGAAATGGTTTGAATTTGGCTAAATAGGGACGTATCATTTAAAAGTATATTTTTTTCTTTTAGGTAGTTAAAAGTTTCTAATACTTTCTCCCATTCTGACTTTTCTTTTAAATTCATCAATGAAAACACCGAATACTTTTTTAATGGCGTGATCCCTTTACTTAAATAAGTAACAAATGTTTCATAAAATAGAATTGTGTCCACCATACTTGATAAACCAGATACTTAATTTTTTCTTAAAATTGTCTTAACACTTTAATTTAATCTGTCTTAACAGATTAAATTAAACAGAAACAAAACTTAACCGTCTGTCATTCATAACAAAAACAAACTACCCAACAGGAAAAGCTTCATATTAAAACCCATCGACTAAGAAAGCTAATTCGAAAAATAGAAAAAGTGTGATATAAATATAAATAAACGAAACTTTAAAGGCAGTTGTCCTCAAAATTTTTAATTTTTTTTTGCAATATTGCAATGCAAAAAAAACCGGGACAATTGAGCGTCCCGAAGACCTCTTTCGGGACACCGGGACAATGATCTCAAAACCGGGCCAATCCCGGAAAACCGGAAGTCTGGCAACACTACCAATCGACCTACTCGAATAATCAAAATCAAAATCATTTCTTAATATAAAATCTCTTTTTAATATACATCAATCATATCTAAATTTTAGCAGATCGTTGGATCAACTAAAATATACATAAAAAAACTTAGTTAAGACTTTCAAAGTTAAACTGTTGGTCCATGAGACCAGTTTAATTTTGGTTTTACTACCGTGACATTAAAGTACATTTAAAAAAAATTTTTTTTAAACAATTTATTTAATTTTTTACCTGAAAAATTTATCATTGCACTGTTTATCAAAAATTCGAACTATTACAGGCAAATTTTTTGACATAGATCACTGCTTTCATCTTTCACCGCAGAATAATATTGCTGATTTGTGATTTCTGTTATAATTCTTGTGTTTTCCGGACCTCCTAAATGTTTAATAATTTGTTGACCTTTCAGTCTATGAATGTTAATTTATTGTATTATTTTTGAATCCATAATATAATTTTTGAGGCACAAACTTAGCTTTAAATCATGTTAAAGCCGCATTTGAGAAAAATGAATTGAGTGAAATGAAGGAAAAGCCATTAATGCGATAATTGTGAACTTGCGAATTTGGTTTGAACATGTACAACGGCAAAGGAAATGATTGATAAATTATGCAGTATTTATAAAAAGAATTCCGAAATTCGTGTCATGACATTATATGAAGAATATTTTTCATTAAAAATGAAAGATGATGAAAATATTGCTGGTTATGTTTCAAAAGTTAACCAACTATTATCCGAAAATGAACAAGGTGAAAAATTATCTGATAAATTATAAAAATTTAATAATTATAAAACGGTTTCGTATAATACAAAAGAAACTCTTACATTGATGTCATCATTACAGTAAGAAGATAATTTGAAATTGTTAATGAAGAAGTGCATCCGATGTTGCCTTCATGGTTAAATAAACAAAATAAAACCCAAAACCAATATTGATGAATTAAAAATGAGAACAAAGTGTCATAATTGTAATAAAATTGGTCAAAAGAATGTCCTGAAAAGAAAAATGAATTGACATTTGGCAGTGTTTCTTGTTCGAATAAAAATCTAAAATACGAAAACCGAAAGGATTTTTGGTTTGCTGATTAAGGTGCATCCAGTCACATGACTTATTAGTTTAATGCCTAAGTTAATACGATACGCCGCTCATGCGCGAAGAAGTTTTGAATCGTCAAAAAACAGACTATCCTGCGTACAGCCGCAAAAAAGTTAAATTGGCTTCACCTTTTTGACGGGCTCTCGCTTTGAAATATCCTCGACATTGCTCTGAAATTAATGTTTGATTTTTTATTATATATATTATTATTTATTATACATTATTGACGACAAATGATGCTGGTGAAGTTTGAGAAGACAAACTGAAAGTTTCATATAATATTTTTTATTTCTTCTGTTTATAGATATAAAATTGTTTAAACTTAAAATTTGTTGAATATTATCAAAAAGTTGAAACCAATTGACCTTTTTTCTGACAGTCGCGTTATCATGGGCATGAAAACGACGAGTTTGCTTACTTTCATAGATTTCAACTTTTTTGATTTTTGAAAACGTTTGTGGCATAAGCGACAGCGACTAGTGTATCTCAGGCATAAAGCTTTTATGTTTGATGCGTTAAAGGGTAATAATGCGGTTTCCCCATTAATTAAATTTTAGAGTTGTCTTAAATTCAAACCACAGATAGCGCAGTTGTTTAACAATTCAAGTAAACAATTATCGCATAGTTTTTAGGGCAATTAATTGTTAAGAGGTTAATTTTTTTGTTAAAATCTTCAATCCCATGCTTGTTTTGTTCCTCTTATTGTTAGAAAGATTATCGTTGAATTGAAACTGTCAATATTAAATTATCCAAATTTCTTTTCCATCAATTAATAATCATGTCGAAAGAAACTAAGAAATTAAAAATTGATTCCGAAGTTAAAATTGGTACACATAGTGGGACATTTCATTGTGATGAAGTCTTAGCTTGTTTTATGCTTCAACAGCTGGATAAGTATAAAAATGCTGAAATTGTACGATCCAGAGATCTAAATGTTTTAAAGACTTGTGATATATTAGTTGATGTTGGTGATAAATTTAATCCGGACGAAAATCTATTTGATCATCATCAGAAAAGTTTTACCGGAACATTGAGTAGTTTACGACCAGAACTTGGAAACGGCTTTGATATAAAGTATAGAATGTTTTCAATTTAAACAAGCGAAAATAATTTTTAAATTAATTTTTTTCAAGATTAAGTTCAGCTGGTTTGATTTATACATATTTTGGAGAACACGTCATCAGTAGTATTTTAAGAAGTAAGAAAAATTTAGAATTACCGGAAGAAACAATTAAAATTATATACAAAAAAGTCTATGAACATTTTATTCGTGAAATTGATGCAATTGATAACGGTATACAAATTTGTGACGGTGAACCACGTTATCAAATTACCACACATTTATCAAGTCGCATTGGTGGCTTGAATCCTGCATGGAATGACAGTAATGATGTTGATGAAACTGTACAATTTGAAAAAGCTAAACAAAAAGTGGGTGAAGAATTAATCGATAAAATTATATATTTTTCTACATCATGGTTACCAGCACGAGAAATTGTAAAAAAAGCAATTCAAAATGCTTATACTGTACATGAAAGTGGTGAGATATTGCAGTTAAATAAATTTTGTCCATGGAAGTACCATTTATTTGATTTGGAAAAAGAACTGAATATAGAAGGTAAAATAAAATATGTTCTATTTGAGGATAGAAGTAAAGATTGGAGGGTTATTAGTGTGCCGAATGCTCCAAATAGTTTTATTTGCCGAAAATTTTTACATAAAGATTGGCGAGGATTACGCAGCGAAGAGATTTCTTCTATAAGTGGAATTGAAGATGCTAAATTTTGCCATGCAAGTGGTTTTATAGGTGGAGCGTTTTCAAGAGAAGGTGTATTTAATATGGCAATTAAAAGCTTAAATGGTGATTATGTGGATTAGAAAATAAATTTCTACATTTATCCGTTTATAATTTAAGTATATATTTTGAAATAAATTATTTAATGTAATTTTTTGGAATAATTTGAAATAAATTTAACACAAATTGCCAAAAATGCCGTTACTAAACACCCGATTTTCAAATTTAAGTTTTAAGGAAATAGTTTTTCAATTATATAATTTGGCCACTATCCAATAAATCGAAAACAAAAGCAACATCAGGTAGTACAGAAAGTTCGTTACGAAATTACTTAAGTTTACTTTAAAGTAAAGTATTTAAGTTTCAAGGTCAAGTGAAATTTAATAAAATTGCTTCAGAAGCTCAACGTCATAAAACATTAATATTTCCTTTTGAAATGTAATATCATAATACATACTATGAAATATTTAACGCAATTTAATTTAATATGTATTAAAAATTAAATAAAATGTTAGTATTAATATTTTTGTTGTCCGCAAACTTATAATACAATAACCCCGATTATATTACAATTAATATAAAGGCCGGTAAATACTGAGTGATTAAAAAAGGATTGCAGTTTAATGATTGCCGGATAAACTACTTTATGGTGCTATTTTGTACTTCCAACATTCTATATTCGGCACACAATTTGATAGAAAATAAGTAAAAATTTACTTTTTTATTTAAGAGAAAATATATAAAATTCTTTCTGTTTTATAGATAATGTTTTTTAGTAATTTTACTCTATATAACTTCTGCAATCATTTTTTCTCCATTTAATCCTTGCAATATATTACAAGCAGTTATCCTGGACATTTCAATTCTTGTGTTTATATCAGCACTTCCTATATGTGGTAAAATTACACAATTATTTAAAGTTAATAATGGATCATCTAATGGTATTGGTTCTGGTGTTGTTACGTCTAGCCCAGCTGCATGAATTGATTTATTTTTTAACGCTTCATAAAGTGCACTTTGATCAACAAGTCCACCTCGTGAAGTATTTATAAAAATTGCTGTACTTTTCATTTTATCAAATGCAGCTTTATCGAAAATTAGTTTTGTTTCTGGTGTTAATGTACTAGTTGCTATTATTACATCCGATTGACGAAGCATTTCTTTAAATTCAACATATTCGGCATTAATTTCATTAGCTTCAATTGGTTTTTCAGTTCGACTTGAATATAATATACGTTTAGGTTTAAATGGAAAAATACGTTTCCCTACTTCTTGACCAATACGACCATAACCAAATATACCAACTGTTGAATCTTTTATCCCGTAACCACACATCCAATTTGGAGACCATGATGACCATCCACCATTATATACTTCTTTATTAGCCTCGATTAAACGACGATTAGTAATTAATAATAAACCTAGTGTAAGTTCAGCAGTAGCATCTGTTAAAACATCAGGTGTATAACCAATACGAATACCACGGTCTTTACATTCCTTTAAATCAATATGATCGTAACCAACAGATATTGTAGCAATAACTTTTAATGTAGAACCAGCCTTATCTAATAATTCAGCATCAATTTTGTCTGTTAGAGCACAAAATAGTGCATCTTTCCCAACAATATTTTTAAGAAATTCTTCTCGGGACACTGGAACAGATTGAGCATAAGTCACATCACACCTGTTAATTGTTATAGTTATTATTTTCATTTATTTTTATTATGGCTATGTCAATATCTTACTTTGATTTAAGTAAATCAAGACCGATTGAAGCAGCATCTGGACGAGTTACAAATACTTTATAACGATATTTTGTAGACAAATCCATATCCATAGTGGAAAAACAAGTAGATGATTTTATATTTAACCATCTACATCTACCACGACCACGATTAAGAGTGTTCAGTAAAACCATTGTTGCCAGCTTTTCTTCTGATTCTGAAGTATGACTTACGATATGTCAACATTAAGTCATTAAACTTTGACATCTCAGTCAAACTTAAAATGGGATGCTGCCTTTGGTTGGCATATCGTTTATTTTTTAAATTTTTCAATATTTAAACATTTAAAAATCAAATACTTGAAATTAATTAAAATTAAAATATTACTAATTAAACAAGCATGGAATTAAAATTTTTTTCATAAAATAAGTAAAAAAAAGTTTTACTTTTAAAACATTTTGACTATATATATTTCTAAAAATAATGAAATAAGTAATGATTTTTAACATATAGTTATATGGATACTTCAGAACATGTAGAAGAACTGCTGGAACTCCTCATATTATATTATTTATATTTTTTGTGATTTTAATGAATCAAAATAGATTACATTACGGGCAATACGGATTGTACTTATCTAAATCCAATTAAATTAAAAAAAAACATTTTACTGTATACTGTATTAAAAGCTTTGAAAACCGAGAAAGACAGAATAGTTACTACCAATAAGAAAAAAAAAGAAAACGGCAATTCCAAGTACTGGGACACTTGATTCGACAACATCCGAAAGTCAAGGATAGGTAAAAAAAGAATTACTCATACCAAAAGAGTAAAACTAACAAACCAAGCCCGTTCGCTTTTTCGAATTACATACGCACCAACAACAAAATAAAGTTTCAATTACTTACCACGACTGATGTGGAAAAAAGCAAAAATAGTTATAATACATAAGCAATACACCACAAAAAATTACCTGCGTTCATAAATAGTAATATGACCGAGAGTCCGAGATTCATGCCTGAAAATATAGAATTAAAAAAAATATATACAAACCTCCTCCAGTCACCTTTAGCAATGAAGACAGCTACTCTGCTATGAATCAAGCGTTGAAAACAAAAAACCTCGAGTTCACTGGTAACTTACTCGGTAATAGTCCAATTAAAGTCAACGTATATACAGAATTCCAATACAGATAACTAACAAGATATGCAACTGAAGCAAAACAAGAATGCCACTCGTATGAGAACGAAATAACGATACCAATCAGAGTAATGACAAGGCACCTACATCTGACGGTGATCCAGAATACATCAAAAGCGAGTTGTTGGAAAAAAAACTTTAAAATAATAAGCTTGGAAAATAAAATATTATAAAAAAAGTACTGGTGATACAGTATACATAACTAAATTACCATTATTTATATTAACTTTTGAAAAAGGAGAGGACATAAAAAGGATATTTGAAATTAGTCACCTAAATCATATGCAGGTTAAATCGAAGCAACAAATTCGGACCATTCTGCAGTAATTCTGAATCGTAGCAAAAACATAATCAAGAGAACAAGACGTCCAAAAATAACGAATAAGACAAAAATAAGGAATAAGACTGGAAAGGCTTTAAGATTGAGGTAACAAATTCGATCAACCTAAAAGTTAAACTTACAAATGAATAAACTATAAAGCTAACAGCGGTAATACAACAAGCAGCCTGGAAAAACGCGGAAACGTAATTACAGTAACAAATGGAACAAATTATCCAAGAGAGATAAAATCGCCGAGAAGAGAAGAGCTAGGAAAAGATGGCAGACCACTAGGTAACCGGCGGATAAGAACGTATTAAATAACAAAGAATAGAAACTGAAGAGAGAAATACAGAAAATCAAAGAATCTAGTATGATAAACTAGTTGCAAAAAAAAACAAATTTTTCTCTCTGGAAAGCGGCAAAAAAGTACAAACATCCGATCCTACATGCACCTTCGATAAATAAAGCGATGGTACGTGGGCAAGGAATAACTTGAGTAAAGCTAAAGTGTTTGCAACTAGCCGACATATTTACAAACAAACTTAATGGTTTATTACATATACCAGTATAAAATAAAACACGGCCAATGGAAAATAAAACAGTTCATAAAACAATAATAGCAGTTACTCCAACTGACGTCAAGGAAACTATTAAAAAATTTCCAAAAAAAGCTCCAAGATATGACATAAGAACGGTTGTAGTCCTTGGTTAGTTACCTCAAAAAGGAATAACTATGCTAACCCAGCGCAATTTTAATCGACGTAATTTTTAGGTTAAGAATTATCCCGAACATATGGAAATTAGCCGCAATTATAATGACACAAAAGCCGTGTAAACCGCTGAACGACGCCAAATCATATTGAATATCTTTTCTTCGAGTCATGTCTAAATTAAACCGATCGTTGGCAAAAAAAATCTAATACCGACAGTTCAATTTGGTTTCTGAGAAAGACACTACTGTCGAACAAATACATCAAATAACAAACGCAATTGAAAACGCTATTGAAGATAAAAGTTTAGCTCTGCAATTTTTCTAGACTTAGCTTAAGCCTTTGATAACGTCTGGCATGAAGGCCTACTGTATAGATTGAACAAGTTCCTGTCAAAGTAACATGTAGAATTCCTAATATCCTACACCTACCTAATAAACAGATTTTTTCGACTAAAACAAGAAGATGAATAGATGATACTTCAATGGTTGCTTCATCTAAAAATTTAGAAGATGCTGTTGGCAACATATAAAACGCAAATGATGCCATCCAAAAGTGGACAAAGAAGTGGAGAATCAAAATCTACACATGTCATCACAAACAGAATAAACATCACAAGCAGAATAATCTGTCAAGCTCTATCAGTTACCTTAAATGGGAGCGTAGTACCTTGTTCAAACACAGCGAAATACCTTGACATAAAGTTGGACGCAAAGTTAAAATGGATGGAGCATATTCAGATAAAACTAAATGAACTTAACATAAAATATAGCAAAATATATTGGGTTATTGATCGCAATTCAAAACTATCAGTATACAATAAACTACTCCTAACCAACCAAATGATCAAACCAATATGACTGTACGGTATTCTACTCTGGGGTGGTGCAAGTCAATGCCACAGTGACAAGATTCAGCGATTCCAGAACAAGTTAGTTTGAAACATAGTTAAAGCACCCTGGTACATTAAAAACCGAGGTATACACAGAGACCTAAATTTTAATTATGTGAAGAATGAAATCACAAAAGTAGCACAACAATAACTTGCAGAACCATGTTAATGTAGAGGCAGTAACACCAACAGATATAGAAGATTAAAAAGAAAAAGACTCGAATTGAGAACTAAAATAAAACCATACAGCAAGCAGCTTGGAATCACACAAAAGTTTATACATATGGCAAACAATTATTACTCCTAACCAACCAGAGTATTCAAAAAAGTGATAATGGGACTAGATCAACAAAACAGAAGACCTAGAAAGAAATGAAAACTACTAACACGTGATTTTTCCGATAAAACTATATTAAATAGCAAAAGGAAAAAAAATCAAGAAGATAAATATCTAAGTTTAATCTTAACTTAAATATTTATTTTCTTAAGAATTTTACTTAAGATTCTCAAGTATTTAATAAAGTTATAAGCAGATATTAAAGTAACAGAAGATACTGATCACTTTTTATGGAAAACAACAAGAAAATTCAAAAGATTGCAAATACCATTTATAAGAGAAGAAGACGGAATATGGACGAGAAACCATAAACAACGAAATATTTGACTCTCAAATTTATTTAAACCGCATCAGATCTACTGTTAACTGTGATGAAATGATTGAAGAAATAAAAAATCAAGAAGAAATGGAAAGATTCTAGACCAATTGTACCAGAACAATTTCATTAGGAAGAATGAAATTGTTCTGGTGCAATTGGCCTAGAATCTACTAGTCACAATTCGAATATGCGGAACAATTCCACTCGTTCAATGTTATTTGGAAAACGTAACCCTAAATGCCAATATAAAGTTGAATTCAGCAATTCCAGTTGTTCTCTAATGGAATTATTTGGCCATCATTCGGAAAATTGCATCGATTTTTATCTCTAAATGCGGTTGACAAATAACGAGAGTAATTGAGCGAGTGGAATTTATTATGTTAGTTTGTTTTTCCCAAAATTAAACCCTTTACCGTTTGAATACGTCACTGCATTTGATGTTCTAGAAATTACTGCATCTCCAATATTTTTTTCATTATATATCCGTGTTTTAAATTGCTTTTTTTCTCAGCTTCTATTATTTTGAAATCCGTAATCATTAATAATTATTTTGTGATAAGAAAAATCATTGATTAAATATTTTTTAAGAATTGAAAATTTTGAGAATAATGGGAATACATATATATTTAATTTGTTAAAACTTATTCACAAATTTTAAATTAACTATGAAATTTATACTAATTGGAATTGTGCCTAGTGGAACAATTCCAATTAGTATAAATTTCATAGTTAATTCGCCGGTTACGAATGAAAATCAAAAGAGCAACCTTTAAGGAAGTTACCAAGGCAATAAAATAGAAATCATTCAAATATAATGTTACAATTCCAGTAAAATAAATTATTTAATATTAATATTAAATATTAAATATAAAATATTTTAAGTTACGAGTTTTGTAATTAATCTTTAATATATAATTTACTACAAAATTATGATATTTTATATTCTACAAGCAAATAAATATATATCTCCTTAGATGATTAGGATTCAATTGCTTTTACTATCAAATTTTAAAATAAAATAAAATTTTTAAAAGCCGATAGTGATACTAGAATTTAAGGTGTTTAGGCGCAGGGCAACAAGTCCACATGGGAAATTACTCCACTTCAAGTGGGAATTTACTCCCATAATAATAAAGTGGAGTTATTAGCTAATTGGTTGAGAAATAAATCCACTTAGTAAATTGGTGGAATTATTACCCAGTAGAATATTTAAGTTAGTCGAAGTTTATTCAGCTTTAAATGAGTACCAGTAATTTAAGACTGGGAAAAATGTTAACGGTCGAGACCATTTGCTAACAACAAATGTCTCACTAATAAAGCCAATAGCTTGTTGCAATTAAAAAGTTTCTTCACTATAAAGAAATTTATGGTTTGGAATCCATATAAAATTAGTAGGTCCGAATTGGAATAGAATGTTTAGGAACCCTTAATGGAAGGCCTATGCGCGATTTGGGCTGTTGCGCCATTGAAGAAGAAGAAGAATATTTAAAAAGTGGATTAAATTCCAACTATCTGTAAAATAAATTTTTATATATTCCAATATTAAAAAAAAAATATAAAGTATATTATTATTATTATTGTTAATATTGATAATACATACGTAATACATTTACATATATAAAAAATAATATAATGTATACATTGCTTCAGATTTGTTTGTTGTCCAGATGTACATGAAAGGATATACCTATTAAAAAATTCCATAAATCGGAAACCGCGTAACACACCCGGGCCCTTTTATATTTATAAAGTTTAACTCCGTTTTATATTTTGATAAGCCAAAATTGTCCATAAATTCTTTATTGTTTTTTCTACTTCTTCATCATTTATCTTTTCTCTATTAAATTTTCCTAGCCGTTAATCTTCTTTTCAGAAGATTATTCACAAATCAATTTTCATGCTATTTATATTTTCAATTTCTTCATCATGTTCAGTTGATCTGCTTGAGAATGAAGCGTTTCATTTTTTTCAATACTTGGCTTTTTGTTTCATCAAATAAAATACACGCTTTACACTGCATTTATTTATATGCATTTAATAACTATATTTTATAATATTATTGCAACACTATTATTATTAAAATGATATTTTAATAAGGCAGATACAAATGTGAATTAACAAATAATTAAATCACCCATAATATTTTTTTTTAATTTATAACTAATCTTGGGAAAGAACAAAATTTATTCTAAAGTGGAATTATTTAAAATGTGAAATTCTACTTATTTAAAATGTGAAATTCTCAGTAAAAAGTGGGCTTATTACCCGCCTGGATGAGAAATAAGTCCACACCGATTTAATGGAGTAAATTCCCACTTGAAGTGGAGTAAATTTCCATATGGACTTAACTGCATGTGGATTTATTGCCCTGCGCCGTAAAAAACGGCTTATTTTTTTAAAAAATTTACTTGTTTTTTAATTGAAATAAAATACGAAAATTTGTCGTTTTTTATTAATAAAAACTTCTATACAAAATAATTTTATTATATTGTCATCTATTAAAACATTAAAACCAAATGAAGTTATAAAATAAACTAAAAAAAATGACTGATAGCTATTCAAATTTATCAGACGCACCAAAACCGTTTATGCCAGATATTTTACAAGCAGGTGTTGCTGTCAGCCTTCATAAACGCCTTACTTATGAACAAATTGAAGAAATTCATAGAATATTTTTAGAAAATGATAATGAAATAACGTATCAATACTTTCGTAAAATATTGGAACAGTTTAATATAATGTTAACTGATAACCAATATCTAACATTATTTTTAAGATTAAATTGCAATAGTGATAATAGTACTGATTGGGATGAATTTGTATCATATTTGATATTTTGTTTTCAAGAAGATGATCCTTATAGTCAAAAGGAATCATTAATATTACCAATACCAGAAGAACCATTAGTTAAAGATGCAAATCATAAAACACCAATTGTTTGTATGACAATCTTACATAGTATAAATGTACAGGTAAAAAAAATATATTTAGTGGTATTTTTTAATTAAATTAATTTTTTGCAAAGAAATTTATAATGTATTGAATTTGTCCAATATAAATTATGCATTAAATAACATTTAATCTTTAGTATAC
This sequence comes from Empis livida, assembly GCA_963932195.1. Classification (NCBI taxonomy): domain Eukaryota; kingdom Metazoa; phylum Arthropoda; class Insecta; order Diptera; family Empididae; genus Empis; species Empis livida. Next base: position 40,497,152 of record OZ010645.1, read on the forward strand.
AATTATTTTTTAATTTACTTAATATATTAGGAAGATGCAAAAGAATTTGGTTATTATATAACAGGTAGTAAAGATGGAACTATTAATTTCTGGTCACCTGATTTAGAAGTTACTAAAAAAGCTTCGTCTAGAAGTCGTAAGTAATAATTTTGAAATAAAATTATAATGATATATGTACTTAATTCATTTATAATCATAGATTATTTGAAATATGCCGCCACATGGGTACTTTGTATAGCTGCCCTATCCGATGTACGTATTGTTTGTGTTAGTTCAACTGAAAGAGAATTAAGATTTTATGATATAACCGCAACAAATTTTCATTTACGTGTTGTTATCAGAAGTGTTCCATATGCAATTGGTACAATGAATTATTGCTATTCACAAGATGGCGCCAATTCAAAATTATTATTGGGTGATTTATCAGGAAATTTAAGAATTTTAGAATTTTCACCAAAATTAAGGGGTCCATTTAAAAGTACAGCTAATTCCACACTAATAGAATTGTCTTGGAGCCAAGTTTTAAAGGTATACACGATTATTGCATATTTGATTCTATTTAAAGTACAGGTAGGCCCATATTAGTAACTAGAACTATTGGGTTGTTTTTCTTTTAACTACTATCATTTATAATTTGTCTACAAATATGTGTTTACATTTTTTATAATAAGACATTAGGTACTCGGAAAACCTTTGAGTATTCAATATTGAGGAAAAATTTGAGTACTATTATTGAGAGTTATCAATAACAATCCAGAAATTAAATTTGTAAATTACGTAAGTGTTTTCTTACAATAATGCTCAAAAAGGCGTCGTTAAATGTTGTCCTAAAATGCAAATAAATTTTGTAATGGTGGCGAACCACCTCATATTTACGACAATGGAACAGGTAATCATGAATATATTCATTTGAGACTGAAAGCAAACATCAGTTGACTCAAAGGGTTTTTGCAGATGAATCTATACCAACCAAAGTTAAGCGACAAACAAAACGTTGTCACGTTTTCCTCTATAACTGAGCATATTGATGCAATTATTTTGTAATAGCGACACAGTTAATGCAGATTGGTATATAAGAATTTACTTGCCACCAACAATTGACTTTTTCCGTTGTACAAAGATAGAGTTAATGGATCATATACGCATCATACAGCCGTGATATAGCACCAAGGTATATCAATACCATCCTTTAGTGAATAAAATATACATACTACGAAATATCTATAGTTTAATTATGTTACACAACCGACCTCTTTTTAATTATGTATAAAGTTAACTCTGTCGACGTCAAAATCTCTCTTCAAATTCCTCAAGAAAATTTAGAAAATGAGGACGATCAAAATTAAATGATATCCCAAATAAATCTATAGATGATAAATCTATGTTTAATTTAGTTATTTGTTGTTGCACTATTATAATAATATTAAAATAATAAAATGCGACTTGAAGAGATTTAAGATAAAAATCTCTTATAAGTCAAAAAATAATAATTCAGTCCCTTGCGAATTAGAGAGGGTGAACAGTATATATATTTTTATTTTATTTACAATTTATAGGGGAAATTGCCGGATCTATTTGTAACTGAATATTTAAATGTTTTTCAATCAAATATTACGCAAGTGTTTTACTCATATAAATTAGATACAATTTATATATCTGCTGCTACATATAGTAGATCTCTGGATAAATCTGGATTAATAGCGATTGATGGTCGTGGAACAAAAAATCTTTTTCATATACCTCAAGTAAATATTAAAAGTTGAAATATATCTTAACCCTTTCCGGCTCACTGGTTTCGCAGTTAAACCGCTGTTCCAAAAACAATTTCCGAAAGGGTTATATTATATTTCTAATATTAATAATCATTATTATTTCAGGGTGTAACAACATTTTTCTTAGATGAGCAAAATTCAATTTTAGCAACTGGCGGACCCGATTCTTTTTTACGTTTTTGGGAACCGTACGTATCATCAAAAGCATCAACAATATTGGAAGGACATCGTTCCGGTATTGTATACATATTTATACAAGGTGTGGAAAAATTATGTTATTCAATTGATATAATGAAAACAATTAAAGTATGGCATTTAATAGATCATACTGTATTACAAACATTTTCTGATTTAAGAATATTAACAAATGAAAAACAATTTTGTTACTCATATAATCGAGTAGCACATGAATTATTAATTGGTGGAAGACAATTAATAACAATTAAATGTTGTCCTAAAATGCAAATAGATTTAACAGACGGTAATACACATGCTGGTGCGGTATCAGTTGTTTTATATAATAAATTATTTGAGAATATTGTAACATGTGGATTAGATAGTTATATTATTGTATGGGATATTTGGACTGGTAAAAGACAAATTATTATGAAAAAATGTCATACAATGGACTCAATGGGACAAATTATAGATATTGAAATTACCGTAAGTATTTTTCAGTTTTTGTACAAAAAAATGCTTGGATTTGCTATGTAAAATGTAAACACCAAGTGTTATTGTTTATTCAACAACTTTGATTCTTTGATGATAGGGAAAAATATTAAAAAATTGATTTTGACTTTTTGTTAAAATTAATTATTGTGATTTAAAATCTAGTTATAATTAAGATTTCAGAAGAGAATATTTCAAAAGGAAATTCGACGACAAATTCTTAAAGTATATGTTAGAAAATTGAGTGTGAGGTTAAACGATATGTCGCTATGGAATTGTTAAACTGGAAAGGAAAGTCGTTCTTATCAGAGATTACGATCTATATTCATTATTCTTCTATCTGTCCATTCTCATTTACTTTCATGTATTTAAATATCCTAATTTACAAAATTTTCATATATTTATCTATGTAAATTAAAGGCTGCTGGTTTTGATCCATCACAACAATATTTAATAACAGGCGCCCGTGATGGATCATTAAAAATTTGGAATTATAATAATGCAGTTTGTACTAGAAATTTAAATATTGAAGATAAATGTGAAGTCACTGGCGTATTTTGGATACCAGATAGGTATGGTTTTTAACAAAAACATCTAACTTAAATAATATACAAAATAAAATTATACATTTAGAATTTTAGTTGTTGGTTGGAATCGCTGTGTAACCCAATTTGCTGATATTAAAGGTTTAGAATATTCTGATGGTAAAAATTGGTTAAAAATTCATAAAACAGATATAACAGCTGCTGCTTGTAAACGGGGTGAAATTCTAATAACTGGTAGTTATATAGGCGTATTGGTTTTTTGGAAAGCAGAAACTGGTCAACCATATCGAAAGCATATAGTTAGATATCCACAGAAATTTTGTGATGTAAAAAAAATATTTGTTTGTCTAACTTTAGTTTCACTCTTTTCTTAAAGTTTTTAGATAGCTTTATAAATTTAATTACAATTAATATATTTTTTGTTAGATTTATATTTAATTAAGTATTTTTTAATTACGTTTATTAAAAGCTGTACGCTGATAGAAGAGAAATATTTGAAGAACAAGCGAAAGCTAATAGGGAGAAAATTGCGAGTATGACACGTATGTCGGTTAAAAAAGCGGTTTATACAAGAATGATGGGTTTAACCGATACAGTTTTAGGCTCTGACAGTGAGCCTACTACAGGGAACAAAACCACCTTGAAAAAATATAGAAGTAAAATTAGACGAATAGACAGCCGTGGTATGCTTATGCCAAAAGTAGAAAGAGATCCATCAATTGAAAAGCTACAATTAAAATTAAATTTATGTATTCAAGCGATATTAATTTTAAATACAAGAACGGTGAGTAAAGATCATGGTAAGTTTTTTTCTATTTTTTTTATTTATTGAACCTAATGTGCCGAACTATTAAAATTAATGCTAACATATATATGTACATATATATATACATATATATGTACATATATATAACTTTAAAATAAAATGCAATTTTCTTTTTGTAAATATGAATTTCATGAAAATGTTCGTTTATTTTTTGTGTACATCTTTTTAGGGTGAATATTTATATAGAAATTTTTTCTAGTGGCATTTGGTGGCTTTTAGACAGATGTGATTTATACAGACTTGAGTAAGGCATTTGATCTCTTACCGCACAGTCTCATTATTTTCACACTCAAAAAACTAGGCTTACCCTCTTTTTGATTAATTGGATAAACTCATATTTATCGAATAGAAGCTACTGTGTGGCGTTTAGATCTACTACACCTTACTATGCTAATTCTGGTGTTCCGCAGGGTAGTCATCTAGGCCCCTTCTTTTTTATAGCCTCTATTAATAATGAAACGTCTCTTATTATGAATAGCCAAATTGGCATATACGCTGATGATATGAAATTAGTTTAATAAATGAAATACTTTTACTTCAGGAGGATCTAAACAACTTTTTGTGCTGGTGTAAACACCAGCACAAAAAGTTGTTTAGATTCTCCTGAAATAACAATCTTTTTTAAACGTAGAAAACTATTGTGCCTAAAATCTTTAGAATCTAGAAGAATAGTTGCAGATATCACGTTTATTGTTCAAATCCATGGTGGACAGATTATTTCCAATTCAATTAGGAACCAGGTAGTTTTGCAAATATTCTCAAATTAATACCAGAACGTGATTTCGACATTAAAATATATTTAATGTGCCATATCATCGTACTAATTACGGGAAATATGAACCAGTTAATAGAATGTTCATGACTGCAAATAAGTATAAAAACTTTTTTGACCTATCTTTTAGCAAAGATCATTTAAGGAACTGGTTTCCTTAATTCTATAATTTAATATAATAAAATAATAGTAATGATTGTTGTTTGCTTTGAAAACATAAGATTTTTACAATGCCTTCAGCTACTTTTCATAGATTGTAATTAGCATAAGTTATGGGTATATTAAATATCTTTTTGTTTTAGTAATTATCTTAGATTTATAATGTAAATTATAGGTCATCCATGAGGACCCGCGCTGACCAATAAGGCCAATTAGCTTGCTGCAGATTCATGAACAGAACAAACTACGATTTTTTTAGATAGTCGCAGCCAACATAGTTTGGTTTGACGACACTCAGGATAATGTTTCCAGGTGTCATTACCTACTTTGTTCGCAACGATTAACTACCTACTCCATTAATAGTTTTGCTGACTCAATTGGACAGCAGACTTGAAAGTAACCATCTTCAAGAGATATTCAAGAATGGGTCGTATTATAGACGTGGATATCCAGTGGGCAATTTTTGGACTAAAACCCACATTTTCTTACAGGCAAAGTAAGCATTCTTCACTCTATCTGCAATGGACTGCTTCCAATTTAGCTTGCGATGTAGAAACAATCCCAGGTATTTGGCACCTGCCGACAAGAGAAGAGGGATACCATTTAAGCATGGATGGCTAAAATATTTTTCTGTTTCTTTAATCCACAGTAGAAACCACCTCATGCAAGGCCGTTTTCACTATTTATCTTTAACGTAAGCGTGTTGTGCGCTTGATATCCCTACCTGCTTTTGGAATATCCCAAAAGCAGGTAGGGATATGCTTTTGGAGAAGTTACCTAAACTTCTTACTACAGTTTTGGGATATATCCCAAAACTTAAGTAATTTTTAAAGGATTAAGTATGGTCTTTTATAGAATGATTGGTACCACACCACCAGTCCTCGGAGATTTATATGGGGAGAACGACATATTCGCGTACTTTACTTTTTCTAACGTCACTATCTGTTCCGAAAAATCATTACTTTCTAAGTTTAAAGCACTGGAAGCAGTCAAGAAAGTTTTTATCTGTTAATTTTGGGAGCAATAATTCATCGCATTCAAAAAGAATTCGCCAAGATTTTCCGCAACCTATAGTCTTTCTTCGTGTTCTCAATATTCGTCCGAGTCCTTTTAAATATTCATTCTTTTCATTTTCTTGAATAGCCGTCTTGCTTGTGTCCTTAAAATCTCGAGTTCTCTGGACCACCACTTTGATTCAGCTTTCCCAGATTCATTCGAGATAGGTCACCACTTTCCGTAAGAGTTCATTTATGTTCTTGATAAACCGTTGACTTCCTCGTCCATATGCTCTGCTTGGTTTAGTTTACCTCTTACGGGTGATCTAAGTTCCAAGCTGACCGTTTTGTCGCAGTTGTTCCAATTGGTTCTTTTAATATTCTAAAAAGTGGTCTTTGATGTAAGCCTATGTTTACATCAAAGAGAATTATTCTATGACCATTCTAGGTCCGACGGTGACCAGTTTTCTAATTTAAATCTAGCCGAGTCCAATATTAGAGTAATATCTTAGACTTCGTTCATAATTCTTATGACAAAAGTGGGATCGTTACTTTTGTTGTAATTTAGTAGATTAGTAGTACAAAGAAATCCAACCTCTTATGCTCACCTCTTATGTTTATATCTGTACTGGCCCATTCAGAGTTCTCTGTTTCCACCTTCCACCCAATTGGTGGTGGCAGTTCTTCAACCAGCATTCGGAGAAGTTCTTATAATCTTGGTCGCTCAGATCCCTAGCCTAATTGCCACATGGAATTTGTCTACAGTAGCTGTAGGTACCCTGGGCAAATTTCGTAATCTTTTTGCTTCTCCTCTTCGTCGGCTGAGCGAATTCTTTTCTTTTGAGTCTCTTTTTCCCAATGGTGCTATTTGCCAACGCTAGATTACCACGTTAGAATTTGCTCCGCCTGGATCTTTAGAAAGAAAAATGTTCGCCCAGTAAAGTCTCTTTTCTTCAGATTAAATCAATCTCTTTGCCAGCTTCCGATTGTTGCGAATTCGATCCGTGGTTTATGCTGTCACATCATTACGGACTACATTCGCGCCGAGTGATTCCAGCAGCGTTCTTCAGAGCAGTAGTCTCCACAGCCTCATGTGCTACCGAAATCACCAGAAATCACCATGTTCAAATCATCGGCTTCTTCAAGCATATCTTCATCAAATTCGTCCGAATTGAAGTGCATTCGACTGATATCTAGCCTATGGTCCCAACGGAATGTGAGGGTAAAGAAGTATGCAAGGATTACGACATAAGCTAGAGGGTGAGGGTAAAGGAGGGACGAACAGGATGAATGACAGAGAACAAGATGAGAATATGTCCTCGACGGATTTTGGTTTTTTCTCAATTTTGCTCATTTTAAAACTCACGAGTTTGACGAGAAAATAAAAGTGCACAATCGCAGAGCTTCTTAAATCCGCAAAGGAGTTACGAAGATTGTTAGCGATATCACTTTCATGCATGTGATAAGCATGCAGCCCTTGGCACGATGCTTGCATTTGTTTAGTCTGGTCCTCCTCCTTTTAAACACATTTAAAAGGAAGTAAATAAAGAAAGCTTTTACCATCTTGGGACTGCATAGTAAGAAATATTTATATTAATCAACTAATTTTTAATATGAATTCTACCAAGTACTTACTGGATGAAGTTCTTAATATAATAACTACATCCAACATTCCTGTATACACAGCGTGAAATAGCAATCAAATAATAAATAGTAAATAGTAATCAAAGCTATAGTATAATATGTACAAATATGTTATATAGATGATTTTTAACATGGCGATGTCCTACGAAAAGTAACGTATTTCTTTTGGTTTATCCCGTAATCGATTCTTTCTTTCATAACTTCTATATATTCTTTCTTCGATAATGGGTTAAGCGACTTTTTCTTTGACACAGTCATATAATAAATAATATACATACTCTTAATATTTAATTTCCTTACTGAAAATTTTTATCTTTTTTTTTTTTTCTTACAATAAGTAATTAATTATTAAAAATACTTATGAGCATTCTCTTAAATCCCTGAAGTATTGTGTTAAAATCATTTAAATGGAAGTTTAGTTATATAAAGTTAAAAGACTTACCTTTTCAATCCGTGTATAATTTAGAGAAATTATACACGAATTGATATGTGTAATTTGGAAATAACTTCATGCATTTACTTTAAAAAGTACATCGAATAATTATACACGGATTGATATGTGTAATTTGGAAATAATTTCATGCATGTACTTTAACAAGTTCATCGAACTTACTTCATCGAAGAATTCTACAAACTTTCAAACAGAGAGTTCTATCGATTAAAAGTTCCCTTACATTGTAATTGAACAATTCTTCGAATAAAAAAGGCAATGCATTCCCCAATTTCCCGCTGAATATATATAGATATATATATATAAAAATTATATATATATATAATTTTTGTGTATAATTTTTATATATATATATATATATAAATTATACAAGGATTATATATATATATATATATATATATATATATATATATATATATATATATATATATATATATATATATATATATATATATATATATATATAGAGAGAGAGATTGTGTACTTCATTAGGATACATCAAAATTTGGTTAATACAAAATTATTGGTAATTTCCGAAATATATGTTAGTTATTCTTAAATTAATACTAATACTTTTTCCCAGGGGGAATATACTATATATATTCCCCCTGGGAAAAAAAAAGCTAAACATTCCCCAATTTCCCGCTGTTTATATATTTATATATATTTATATATTTATGTATATATATATATTATATATTATATGTTATATATAGGAAATGTTTTAGTTGCGTTAGATAATGGTTGGATTCAAGTATATTCCCTCCATGAAGCAGGTGGTTATCTTGGAGAATTTCATGCTGCACATAAAACTGGAGATTGTGTCAATTCTATGACAACGGATAAAAATAATAAACATTTATTTACTGGTACTTCATTAGGATACATCAAAATTTGGTTAATACAAAATTATTGGTAATTTCCGAAATATATGTTAGTTATTCTTAAATTAATACTAATTATAAAATTATAATATAAATAAATTTTGAAATTAATCTAATATTTAAAGTATATGACAAAAATTGTAATAGATCAATGCTTCATTATCATGGTAAATTCGTTTTTCAAAAATTATTTTTAAAAAACGATGTCAAAAAATCTGTAATCATTGAATATTGCCAATGTTTGTTAATACTTACTTTATCGAGACGAGTTTAATCATAACAAATATGTACGGTCAAGTCGTGAATTAAGCCTCACATTGGAGAGGTTAAAATCGTGACGTATTGAATCATAAGGGTGAATCCATTCGGTGTAAATTTCACTAACTTCACTGAATATTCTCGTCGCAATAAAAAAATTACAAAATGTTACTTTAACTAGGAACTAATAAAACAACTATATTTGTAAGTTTATACAAAAATAATGGTCTATTTTTATTTTAACTTAATATTAAGTGTAAGACATTTGGTTAAATCTAAAAACACCTTTTTGGCCATATTTGGTTAAATTTAAAAAAAGTGATTAATGTATTAAGTCAGATTTTACAATATTTTATCAGATTTCGTTGATTAAAATATTTACGATTTCTTCAAACTCCATCACAGAAATAGATGGTTTTATTTTAATAAAATTAAATAAATATATTTTATTTCAGTATACCAAAATCTGAACAAACACCGGTTTCTAAACCACTATTACGATTACAATTTTTCTTTTTAACTAAAGATCGAATAAATGGTCGTGCCAAAAGAATTGCTAAAGATAATCAACCATTATTATTAAGTTCGCATAAAGGACATCTTCGAGCAATAATATCAGTTATTTACTTGGATGCACCGAAAATAATAATAACGTAAATCAATAAACTATTATAAATTTCTTCTTTTGTTTTTGCAATACATAAATATAAAAATATGGTTAAATAATTATTTATATTAAATTAACAGTGGTAGTCATGATTATTCTGTACGTATGTGGACTTTAGGTGGTCGTTATATAAGTACACTTGGTGGCTTAGTACCGCAGAAAAACTTAGTTCGTAATGAAAGTATCGAGGGACAACAAAACGATTTTCGTGTGCCACCAGATATACATAAAGTTGGTAGTAGCACAACAATGAAGGTATTAACTGGTATATTTACAGATCATTTATCTCAACAAATTCAAATACATAAAGAATTGCACCCAAATCTGAATATAAGTGATACCGATAAAATTAACAATACATTGTCATCAGGATCTGGTACTGATAAAAAGAAACAATGTTGTCACTGGTATAAACTTAAAGATCCAATATTAGGTAAACATTTTAAAACTTATGAAAGAAGTACTAACAAAGATTTGTCAATTTTGGATAAATCTTTACCATATATACCAGTTTATTCACATTTAAATTTAAATAAAGTCAAAACAGTGAAAAATGCAACAACACATGAAGAAACATTGAAAAAAATTAAAAAATTACAATTTATGCAATATTATACTCCAAAAATATAATTATAGTTTTATAAATTATGATTTTTGGATTATATTCATGACTTATATTATAGCGCCATTATTATATATTTTTTATATTTATAATTTTATGTTTTATAATAAATATTAATTAAAATAATTAATAATTAAGTTTGAGTATTTTTAAAATGTTTTTTTTCGAAAGTGCAAAGTTTGGAAAAAAAACGAACTTTCGAAAGAGCTAAAATTCAAAAAAGCGTAATGTTATTTACCATTATTTCAACATCATTAAACCATATCCTACGTATATATATTTTTTCTACTTCTCAAGTTTTCAATTTATGTATAAATATCTTTAAAATATCACACATCTAGGGCACAACTTAAGAATTTGTTGCGAATGCAAATTTGTAACACATCTCGGGGATAACTTAACTATTTGTTGCGACATGTACATCTTTTTTATCAGATGTCTTAGAGTTTGAATACTTAATTAATTATATCAAATAATTTTATTAATATGAAAGTCATTATTAAATATTAAGTACTAAAAACATTAATTTCTTAAATTAATAAACTATAAACCTATTTTTATAAAAGTAAATTTTAATTTATAGTAAATTTAAAATAAATACAGATATATAATAGGATATTATTCAATTAAAATATTTCATAATTATACTAATGGCAAATATCTTCTTGACACTAGCTTTGGTTTGTTAACTTCTAATTTTAAGTTATTTTTAGGATTAATTTTATTTACTATACGTACATTTTGTATAAACTTTTTATTGATTGGATTATTAACAAAATATGTATACGTAGATGAAAGAGTATGATCAAGTTGAATAAATGTGATAGGTAAGACACCTAAAAATCAAACCAAAATTATATATAACAAAATATATAATAATTTAAAAAAAATTACTTTCAGTTGGTGCTTCACATATTGTTATTTGATTTAATGTAATTTTTCTCACAGTTGGTATATATTTTTGTGATGGTGGAAATTTAATTCTGTATGACACTCTATTACTAAATATTATATTATTTAGTGTTTTTTCATGATCATATAATAGTTCTAATTTACCAAAATTTGACTATAAAATATATAAATAATAAAAAATGTCAATTATGTTAATTAAAAATATAATTTTATAATAACTTACATCATGTATATATTCCCCAAATCCTAAATTAATAGCTAAAATGTAAATTTGTCCTCTTTGAATATTTTCAAGTTCAATAATACCAATCCATTCAGTACCAACATTTAAATATCGAAATATTTTTGGGCACGGTACTTCTGGTAATTCAATATTATTTTCTTCACAACTAACGTTAAAAATATAGTATAAAAGAACTATTGCTGTACCAATAATAAACTTCATTTTAAATAATTTATGAAAATTGATTATGTTGTAAAAAATTTAATACTTAATATATATATTTATTTTCCGGTATATTTATGTTTAAGGTATATAGAGTATAGTTAATACTCAAAGGATAATTTCCAACTGATATAAAATTGTTGAACTTTTAAGTCAATAACTCTTTTTACTTTTAAAAGAAAATGCTTATTTAGCATAGTGATAAAAAAACCTGTAAAACAACTAATTCTTTTTTTTTTTTAAATATTTAAAAAGCTTACCAATTTCGGTAAAGCTTGTATGATTCTTTTTTTTTGTTAATGTTTTAATGTTAAGCAATAAACCAATAATAATTCTAAAGAACACGGCAGAGCTGCTATAATTTGTTTGAATAATTGACCGGTTATTAATCTTTAAAATATCTTTCATTTTATATTATAATAGCTGATATTTTTTTTATTACTATAATATGAATGGTTAAAACAAATTAATATAAATTGTGATTTAAAAAATATTTTCAATCTTTCAGGTTCTAAAAAAAGAGTTATCAGTTTAATGGCTTTTAGGAGAAAATATTTATTGTTGTAATAAAAGTATATGTACATATAAAAATATATGTATGTATATATATATATATATATATATATATATATATATATATATATATATATATATATATATATATATATATATATATATATATAAATATATATATATATATATATATATATTAAAAAGGCCTACATCATAATAAAAATTAAAAAGACCTATATCATAATAAAATAATAAAATAAATAAATTGAGATTTTATTAATTATAAAATAAATTCTTGAACTCCATGCGAGTTATATTGAATCACATCTCTAATAATTAATTATACATTTTTATATGACATACAGTCAGCGTAAAACGTTTTTGTGCCGACATATATTTTGAAGAAAAATAATTATAGTTTCTATATACCTAATAATTAATTAGTATATGTATTGTAAAAATATTCTTAGCATCCAAATTATTTAAAATAATAACTTAGTAATAACATTGTATATTAATTCTATTAAAGGCCCTATTTTATGCGCAAAAAGTCTTCGGACAACCAACATACATATTTTCTAAAATGTGCTACCGCTACTTGAAAGTTTCTTTTTTATAAGAAAGATTATATTCTTCAGCATTCGTTTTCTTTAGTTAGTTATTTTCAAGTAATAAATTTAAATCTAATGGACGAACATTTTTGCGCTGACTGTATATAAACTTAAACAACTAAAAATAAAAAAATATACAATATACGGTATTTTAAATCTAGACTAATATAAAAATAAACAAAATATATTTAAATAATTTCTAAATAATTTCTTCCTTTATATAAACTTTAATTTACAAAAATCTATAAACATAAATTTTATTTTTTACTTATAAAATGAAAGTAAAATATAAAAAAGTAATAATTATTTTTAATAAATCAAAATATATCAACTTAAACTATTTGTCTTTTTTAGATTTACTTATTTTATTGATAGATTTATTATTATTATTATAAAGATTATTATTTACTGCATTATTATTATTACTAAATAATGGTATTATGTGTTCATCAATTATTTGCCTAAGTATTGAACTCATAATACCTTCTGTTGATATTAATAAACATATTGGCCTCCCCGCCTTAACTAAATCATACATAAATAACAAATCTTCTTGAACTGATACAACAATATAACTATTTGGTGCATGTGCATTAGCTTCAATAATACCAGTACCTGGCCGTCTTTTTTGTTCAACTTTACCACCAGCCGATAATATTAAATTTTAAATATTTTTTTTATGTGGGACAACAGATGGTGTTACATAAAAAATTTTTGCCATTAAACAAATTACGACGTATTTGTGATTGGATAGTATTATAGAAATTAAAATTAAATGTTTTTTCAAGTTCTTTGTCGATGATTTTATAATTTTCTGTTGGTAAAAATTTACCAACTTTAGCACTTTCAATAATCCAATCACTTGTGCAAGCATCATTTGTACTGGTAGCAATGTTCGCAGACGACAGATCTATGATAGCTACAGATAAAACTATAGATGCCGCCGTTAGTAAAACTCAAAGAGCAAATAATGTTATCTAGGAATGGACAAACAAATGGAAAATAAACCAAATGACGCAAAATGCATTCATATTATATTTGAAAATAGGAGAGTAGATCAAGTTCGGCCAAATATATTAATAGAAATATAATTCTTTATGCGAATACACCCAAATATTTTGGACCAAATGGCAAGACCATATCAAAACAAAATTGTGTCAATTCAACCTGAAATACATCAGAATATAATGGCTGACTGCTAGTAATTCAAAACAAAATATCAGAAATAAAATTCATATTTTCCACTAAATATTAAAGCCCAAGGAAAAGACCGAATGAATTATTATAATTAGCGACGATGAATATCACTTTTAATGACAGATATAATTTTAATTTTAGTGGACCAATGGGTGACTATAATTTTAGTTTTAGTGGACCAATGGGTGACTAAATCTACATAAAAATGCTAGACCAGTTTTAGTATAAAAAAAAATTATTATTTTAAAATTTACAACTTTGTTCTTTTAAGTGAGCATAATGATTAAATGTTCTCGAACGCGTAAGCTGAAATTAAGTATTTTTTTTTTTAGGATCAAGGTGGATAAACTATTAAACCTCAGCAAAAAGGACATTCGTACCTTAATAGGTCTCATGACTGGGCATAGCCCAGTACTCTACCACCTCAAGAAAATGGGACAGGCTGAGGAGGACAGTTGTCGCCTCTGTCATAATGACAGGGAAACAACGGAACACCTTCTATGCTACTGCGAAGCAGCTGCAAGAAGAAGACTCAATCATCTAGGAAAGGGTATTCTCACCACAGATGAAATCGCCAATATGGCTCCCGAATCCATATTAAGGTTCTATCGCTCTCTTAATATGGGCTAGGGAGAAAGGGGCAGTAAACGCACAATAGATCTCAAGGTCGCAGTGCTCACTTGCGTTCCCCAAAAAAAAAAAAGTATATTTTTTGGAGTTGGTAAAATAAATAAATTGAGATTTTAATAATTATGAAATAAATCCTTAGTAAGAAACTCCATAGTGAGTTATATTAACTGTATGTATGTGAATGTGATATAAAATTGTATAATTAATAATTAATTATACAATTTTATATCACATATAGTCAGTGCAAAAAGGTTTTGTGCACACATTTTTTGAAGAAAAATAGTTATAGTTTCTATATTTAGCAGTATTTAATAAAATTTAAGTTTACCAAATAATTAATTAGTGTATTGTAAAAATATTTTTAGGATGCAATTTATTTAAAATGATAACTTAGTAATAACAATGTATATTCACTCTATTAAAAGCCCTATTTTATGCGCAAAAAGTCTTCGTACAACTTACATATATATTTTCAAAACGGTTGTAGCGCTCCTTGAAAGTTTCTTTTTTATAAGAAAGATTATACTCGTAGGTCACTTAGATATAAAGTAATAACTTTATATCTAAGTGACCTTTACACTCCGTATTTTAAATTTTGTACCCAATTCTTGCTCTCCTACTGATTAACAGGTGATAATTTAATTTAAAGGCTAGACTAATTATAAAAATAAACAAAATATATTTATATATTTTCACAATCTATTTTTTTATTACAAAAAAAAAATATTATTTCTGAATAATTTCTTCTTTTATATAAACTTTATTTTACAACTATTATCTATACACATAAATTTTATTTTTTACTTATAAAATGAAAGTAAAATGTAAAAAGTAATAATTATTTCTAATAAATAAAAATATATCAACTTAAACTATTTCTCTTTTTTAGATTTACTTATTTTATTGATAGATTTATTATTATTATTATAAAGATTATTATTTACTGCATTATTATTATTACTAAATAATGGTATTATGTGTTCATCAAAACAAATTATTTGCCTAAGTATTGAACTCATAATACCTTCTGTTGATATTAATAAACATTTTGGCCTCCCCGCCTTAACTAAATCATACATGAATAACAAATCTTCTTGAACTGATACAACAATATAACTATTTGGTACATGTGCATTAGCTTCAATAATACCAGTACCTGGCCGTCTTTTTTGTTCAACTTTACCACCAGCCGATAATATTAAATTTTCAATAATTTTTTTATTTGGGACAACAGATGGTGTTACATAAAATATTTTACCATTAAACAAATTACGACGTATTTGTGATTGGATAGTATTATAGAAATTAAAATTAAATGTTTTTTCAAGTTCTTTGTCGATGATTTTATAATTTTCTGTGGGTAAAAATTTACCAACTTTAGCACTTTCAATAATCCAATCACTTATGCAAGCATCATTTATGAATGTAATTGCTTGTATTAATTTAATTGTACGATTACCAAGTTTAGTCATAACTAAATGTGTTGCTTCTGATGGTTCATCAACCACAATTCCACCAAGAGCTCTGAAACAATATGCAGAAAAATATTTTTTACAATAAATACATTTTTGATTCAAATCAAAATTATTATAATTCGAAAACTATTTAATTGTTAATGCTAAGTATGCGCACCTCCAGCGAAACTAAATTTGAATGCGGTCTCCAAAGTATCAGATGAAATGACGACAAATTAGAATTGAAAAATGAGAGATAAAAATTTTACATTAACATAAAGATTTATATAATTTTTTTAAAATTTGATTATTAAAGCTTTCAAAATGAAAATGCATATAGTAATGATTTCTAGAATACTTTTTATCATCCAGCTTACTTTTATTTACTTCTATTAGAATATGTATTTTCCTTAATTAAGGTAATTAATTTTTTATTGCCGCTCTTATAAATGTGTTAGTTCGGTTTTTACGGCAAGATAAAAACCGAACTAACGTATTTCTAAGAGCGGCAATAAAAAAAATTATGTTATTTTTCAACATATTACAATAGGCTTTATTCATCGTTTTATAAATAGCGTATGTCTTAAAATAATCAAAATATATTCACGATTCCTTAAAATATTTAGAAGGTATTAAGGGAAAGAGTCTCAGTGTATACACAAATTGTAATATCCCCCAATTTACACGGAAGATTGATTCCTCAGAAAACCGTGTAAATCGAAATTTTTGATTTTAATACTAAAACCGTGTAAAACGATAAAATGTGCATAATTTAGATATTTATTTACACAAAAATTAAAAATGATTCCTTTATTTATTGGTAAATGAAAAATAATTTATTTGCTAAAACGGAAATTAAAAAGAAATATAAAACAAAAAAATGGTACATAATTGAGATAATTGAAGTTTAAATAAAAATTATTAATATATTTAATTCTAAACTAAAAATAATTGATTTATTAAATTAAAGAAACAGGAAATTGAAAAAAAAAACAGATATTAAAATTATAACAAATTAAAATCAGTATCTTCGCTATCATAAATCATTAATTACCGTGTAAATTGAGGGATATGTGTATAGCTATTTGAATTTTCTTATATGGGTGAATATTTGAAAACGCTGAATTTTTATATTGCTATATTGAATTTTTTTTTGGTTTTTCTTTTAGTTGCGTTAAAAATAAGTTAATTAGCAAGTTACCACAAACGCCCTCACAATTTTCTCATTTTTAAAGATTTGTTGTTCACAAGGGTATCATCGATCACACGTCATTTTGGTGTATATATGACAAATATACACCACGGAAATGACAATACAATCATGGAAATAATAAATAAACACAACGGAAATGACAATACATACAATCATGGAAATGACATTTTTTTCGTTGTGGAACAAACAAAACAGTACCACTTTATAGAAAAATAATTTTATTGAAAAAATTGATTAAAAATAAACTAATTGTTTTAGTCTTGTTTTTATTTATCTAATTAAAAATATTAAAAATAATTAAAAATAAATTAATTTTCTTAGTCTTGTTTTTATTTATTTTAGTCTTGTGTTTATTAATTAGAATTAACTTTTTCCTTCAGAAATTTAATTATCATAATTCATTACTTTTCCTTTTTAATTACCTCCATCATTTGGTAGAGGTAAACCATGAATACTTTGAATAACCATGGAAATGACAACATAAGGACAAAAAGCGGTATTTTTGAAATAAAATAATAATAAATTATTCGATTACTCTAAAATTGATTTAACATGTACTTCTACACATAATATACATAGAATTGGTTTTAAATTTAATGTAATTATATATAAATAAATATAAATAAATAATAATACTGAGTAAAATCAAAGATTCACTTTTCACTATGCAATATTTCTTAAGATCAACAATTTTTATTTAAAAGGACCAATTTTCATGAATAATTTGTTAAATTTCCGTTATAACTGTAACGACGATTCCCAAATTATTATTTTTTGCTTCTACATTTTGGCCACGGAAGGGACAAAAAATGATGGGACAAAATGAATATTTATTAATATTCAGGACTATTTATTATTTTTTTTAAACATATATAAATCAATTGAACAATTTTTATATGCATCTAAGTATGCAGATTTATCATATTATCTGTTTTAAAAAATCTTCCGCGTCGACCCTCCATGCGTATAGGTAAATCTTCCGCGTCGAGCCTCCATGCGTATATTTTCCGCGTCGACCCACCATGCGTATAGGTAAATACGCATGGAGGGTCGACGCGGAAAGCACATTTCCGATATTTAAGATATTTTTCGGCTTTTAATCTGCGAAAGTATTTTAATATTTTATTGGTGCCTAATAAAACACATATGCAACTACAACTTTCAATAAGAAAATCTGCTAGTAGTATATGTTTTTGTATGAACTTTCCACAGAAAAATAGATAGTACCAACATTTCATCGGCTAATCTGGATTAATTAATGGCAGATTTGGTCCCAATTTATGAAAACTTATAAACTGCTTTGCTGGTTTTAGAATACATATTCTAGTAAAAATATATAAAATAATCCGACGAAATCTGAATTAAAAGGAGGAGGGAAATTCGGAAGACTTTACTATATTCACTGTGCATTTTTATTTTGAAGCGTTCAGTAATCAAATTTTAAAAAGAATATACGATTATTCTTTTAATGTTAATGTCAAATATTTATCTCTCCTTTTTCATTTTTAATTTGCTGTGTTTCACCCGAGACTTTGGATATCACCTTAAAATTTATTTTCGCTCGAGCTGTATACTTAGCATTACTTAAAAAAATTATCTTACCTTACAGCTTTTTTCATACCCGTAATGTTATAAACTTGTGAAAATATTATTTTCGGTATTTTATTTTGATCAGGATATTCAACGCACATAATATTTTCTGGTACCTCTTCAAAAGCTACTGATAATTTTGGACGTTTTATTTTTTGATCAGATATTGGTTCTAATAATGATCGTTTAACTCTTTCGTGAGCCTCTTGAGTAAGATTTATTGGCGCTTTCCAAGCAGCTATTAAAAAAAAATAAAACTATTTAAATACATAAATATTTAAATATTGTTTTAGTCGATATTTTACCCATTAAATGTGGTACAAGTGAATAATCAATACGAAATGGACCACTTAAATTATATTGTTGATATTTTGGATTTTCATATTGTGAGATTCCACTTAAATTACCCAAGACAATATCACTCAACCATGCTGTATTTACAACTGGTATATTCCATTCTTTAGCTCTTTTATATTTTTCACCTTCTGGTTTTCGACAAATCAGTACGGTATTTGATTTACTAAATGTTGTTGTAAATAATGCACCTGATTCATTAATCATTTCTTTAATACGTTCGCGTTCATCACCTTCAAACCCTGAAAACCCAATTAAATGCCGGGTAGCTGGTTTTTGTGTGCCAAATGTACTTGGCATTGGTAAATGTAATGATTGCCATGGTGGAAACACTTGCTTTTTTAATATAACATCATTTAACCAATAATGTGTGACACAACGTTTTGAATCACGTATTGCTTGCATAACAACACCATGACGTTGAGTACGACATAAAACATGTGTTACACGTTGACAATATGCATTTTCCATTTCACCACCAGCCTCTTTTATTAAATCTTTCCAAAATTCGATTTTTTTTATATTGCTGTCATTATTATTATTATCATTTTCATTTTTATCATTAACAAATATTATGTTAGCCTCTTCATCATATTCAACAATAAAAAATGTACATCCAAGTAAATATAGGTCTGGTGGTAATTTTAAATTTGGATTATGTCCATAAAATTGTGGACGTGGTGGTATTGGTTGCCGATTAACAGGACTAAATTGTGATCCTTTGAGGACGGCGCCACCAGACGGACCAGCTGGCACTATATTTCCCCCACTTTGTTGTTGTGGTATAATATTTTGTTGACCACCTCCACCACTTGGAATTTGTCCAACAATATTATTAACAGTCAATATTTGACCATTTGGACCTATTGTACGTCTTTGTTGTATTATATGTTGTTGTTGCTGTTGTTGTAAAACAATTAATTCTTGTGGAGTTCGTGGACCCGCAGTAGTTGCAACACTTTGGTTTAATGCGGCATTATGTTGAGCTGTCATTAAACGAAGTGTACCTGCTGCCGATGGTTCAGTTGGTGTGGTTTCAGATGGAATTGCAGTTGCTGTCATTGCTGCAGCACGATTTGTAAGCATATTTGCTAAAGCTGTTTTAGTTTTTGATGCCATCTGTTGCTGCGGTATTGCAACAGTACCAATTGCAGTGCCAGCACTACTAGCAGGAATTACACTCTGTTGTACAACGGTTGGAATATTTTGTGATATATCTGATTGTTGTTGAACTACTTGGGATGGCGTTGGGGTTGTTGTTATTAACTGAGGTGTTGATGTTTGTTGCTGCATTACGTGTTGTTGTTGCTGTTGTAAATGTTGTTCATTTTGTGTTGTTGTTGTAGATGCAACTTGTATTTTTTGTTGTTCACGTTGTAACTGCTGTTGATAACGTAATTGCTGCTGACGTTGCAACAATATTTGCTGTTGGTGTTGAGTTTGTCCAGTTACATTACTATCAATTATAAACTGTTGCGTAGATTGTTGTGTTGCTTGCTGTTGTGGTTGTGAATTGCTTTGTTGTGAAAGTGGACTTAAACCAGGTGCACCGATACTAGCTGTTGGTGTTGTATTAGCTGAACGAACTAAAACTTGTCGTGTACTTTGTTGTTGTAACCACTGCATTTGCTGTTGCTGTGTTAAACCAGCTGGAATTGGTTTTTGTACAATAATATGTGCTGTGGGTCGGGTTTGACCAATAATTGGTCCACCAGGCCGTGGTTGATATGCAACTTGTTGGCGCACCATTAACCTTTGATTCTGCTGCAATTTTGCTATATATTCAGCTTTTTTAACTGGATCCATTGCAATAAACTGTGCATGAGATTTATCATCTAAGTGTATTAATTGCCGACCACCAGCAGTTTGCCATTGACCACCTGATCGAATAAATTGTTGATGTTGTTGTGGTGATCCAATAATAGTTGTCTGTTGTTGTGACATGTTTTGTTGATTCCATTGTTGTTGCTGCGACTGTGGTGACTGTGTTGTTGATTGAATCAACCCAGTTGGCTGTTGCTGCAGTATGGTAACTTGTTGTGGCGAAAGCAAATTAGCTTGTTGAGTCGATGAAATATTTTGTTGTTGTACTAAAATTGTTTGACTTTGAGATTGCGTTTGTTGTGATGGAAGTTGTTGCGAAATGATCTGTTGCTGCTGTTGTTGCTGTAATATAATCTAAAAATATTATAAAGCAAAATAAATACATATTTAATTTTTTCAACTATCTTTTTTGGTAAATTTAATTAAGTTATATTTTTAAAGACCGATGGTAGTTTAAGTGGTAGTGTGCTAAGCTGTGGTGCATTAGGTACTGAGTTCAACTCCAGTTTGAGACATCGATGTTGAACTCTAGTTCGAGACATCGATGCAAATGTCCTTGATCGTTAGCATTTTCTGTCCTTGATCGTTAGCGTTTAGCAATGTAATTTAAGACTGAGAAAATGCTAACGGTCAAGGCCATTTGCTAGCAACAAATGTCTCACTGATAGAGCCATTAGCTTGTTGCAATTAAAAGTTTTTTCACTATAAAGAAATTTATAGTTCGGAATCCATGTAAAATTAGTAGGCAATTAGTAGGAAACTTAAGTGCAGATAACTCGGTACTTCCAGCCCTATGCTCCCACTGGAGTGAACAAGGCAAAAAGAAGAAGAAAGATATTTTCATCGTACATTATTTTGTTGAAAGAATATTAACGAGGAAAGTAGTAATTCAATAATTTTGCAATAGTTACCTGTTCATTTTGTATTGGCAATTGAGTAGTAGTAGGTTCAGTTTGTTGAATAATTATTTGTTGGGGCTGTTGAATAATTATTTGTTTTGAAGGTTGGCCAGCTATTTGTTGAGTATTTATTGTACTTTGTTGTTGTTGAACAGTTTGTTGTGGAGATTGTCCAGGCTGTTGTTGCTGCTGTATGATTATTTGTTGTTGCGCAGTTGGTTGTTTATTTTGCATTTGTAATTGGATTTGCTGTTGCTGATGGTGGAGATATTGTAAACGTTGCTGTGGACTTAAAAGTTGAGGTTGATTAATAACTAATTGCTGTTGTTGCGGTGATTGTTGATTTCCCTGGGGTGAATTTACTGCTTGCTGTTGCTGGCCCACTTGTTGGCCAGTAGGTTGTTGGCTTAATATAATTTGTTGTTGCTGAACTTGAGGCGTTTGAGATAATCCAGAATTTGTATCCATTTCATTCACGGTTCCAATTTTACCGGGTTGTTGAGAAAAGCTTTGTTGTTGTTGTTCTTGTTGTTTTTGTGTGAAATTTTTTAACATTTGACTTAAATTTGAGGGGCCGGACTGCTGTTGTTGTGGCTGTGGTCCCTGTATTTGGCCAGCTATGTTTATAATTTGTTGTTGTTGAATTTGAACATTTTGAGTTTGTTGTTGTATTTGTGGTTGCTGTTGATTTGATTGATTAATAAATATAATATTTTGATTTTGGTGATTTTGTAAAATGTGTTGCTGTTGTTGTGGACTAAGCTGATTAAATTGCTGTTGACTTATCAGTAATTTTGTTTGAAATGGTTTATTAATTGTTTGTGATCCAGTATTTGTTTGTTGCAATGGTGTTGACTGCTGTTGTTGTTGCTGTGGTGACTGTGAAGCAGATTGTTGTGCGTGTTGTTGTACAATTTTTTGTTGTTGACTAATTATTTGTTGATTACTAGCATTATTTTGTGGTTGCTGCTGCCGTTGTTGCTGCAATAATTGGCTTTGCGGGATTTGTTGTGTAATTATTTGCTGTCCACCTTGATGTATAATTCGAACTTGTTGGGGCACGCTAGACGCACCACTACCAGTTTGAGGATTCTCCACAAATTGAAATTGTTGCCCTGTTGTAGTCTTTTGTTGGATTTGATTTTGTTGTTGTTGTAATTGCAATATATGATGTTGCTGTTGTTGTTGCTTTTGTTGTTGAATATTAAGCATATGACTTTGGATTATTTGTTGACCCTGAGTTGTTGATGTATTTATAACATGCCGTTGGGTGATAATTTGGTTACCTCCTTGACTAATTATTATTTGCTGCTGTTGTGGTGATTTATGTGGGGACTGCTGCTGTTGCTGATGTTGAATCTGTTGTTGATTTTTAATTTGCTGTGCCATTTGTTGACGTAAAATTAAATTTTGATCAAGCTGCTGTTGACTAGGGCTTGGTGTACCTCGATTTAGAACCTATAAAAAATTATATTAAATAAATTTGTACTATAAAATTTATTTTTTACTATTTACCTGTGTCACTTGTACTGAATCTGTGGGGTCAATTGGTTTTGTTAATAGAATTTGTTTTGATATTATTTGTTGTTGTTGTTGTTGTTGAAGTTGTAAAGGTGATTGCTGTTGCAATTGTTGCATTTTTTGTTGTTGATTTAGTGTTAAAATTTGTTGTTGAATTCCTTGCGGCGATCCTCCACTTTGATTTAATATTTGCGTTCCACCTTGTCGTATTTGAATTTGATGTTGTTGTCGTCCTTGTTGAATTTGTTGCCTCAATTGTTGTTGTACAGACATTGGTGATTGTTGTGGTGATGGAGGTGGTGGCGGTGTCATTTGAGGCGAAGGTGTCGGTTGTGCTTGCTGTGGTATTTGCTGTTGTGGATGTTGCGATTGCTGTAAAGGTGACTGCGATGGTTGAGATCCAACCATGTGAGATTGTGGGGATGGTGTGGAATTATTTAACATTGGGCTTTGATTTTGGTGCAATCGTGGACTTTGATTATGTTGTAAACGAGGACTTTGGTTTTGTTGTAATTGTTGATTTTGTTGTAATTGTTGATTATGATGTAATTGATTTTGTTGTAATTGTTGATTTTGTAGTTGCTGTTGTTGAAGTTGTTGTAATTGCTGATGTTGCTGAATTAAATGTTGTTGCTGACGATTTATATGGGATTGAATTTGTTGTTGTTGTTGAGGAGACATTTTTTGACTATTTTGTTGCAATACTAATTGCTGCTGTTGAATATGATGTTGCTGTCTAAGATTATGTTGAATTTGAGCAGCAATTGACGGTTGTTGTTGCTGATGATGTAGTTGGATTGGTGAAGATGTTACAGACTGTGGCTGCGGTGACATTGATGATATTGTTTGATGTTGTGGAGACTGCTGTTGTTGAGAGACAATTTGATGTTGTGGTGTAGTTGGCGGTTGCGGCGATGGTGGTGGCAGTTGTGGCGAAGGAGGCGGCAGTTGCGGCGATGGTGGGAGAAGTTGTGGGGAAGGTGGTGGTAGTTGAGGGGATGGGGGTGGAAGCTGTGGTGAAGGGGGCGGTAGTTGTGGTGACGCCGGTGGTATTGCAGAACTTACAATTTGAGATATGTGTGGAGATTGTGGTGGTATTTGTGCTGTATGTGATGTGTTTTGAGCTGAATTTTGAAGACGTTGTTGCTGCTGTTGAAGTTGTTGTTGATGCACTTGTTGCTTTTGCAAATGCATATTTTGTTGTATTTGTTGTTGTTGCTGTGAAGATATTTGGTGTGTTGAAGGACTCTTTAAATGTCTCTGCTGCAATTGCACGTTTATGATTCCAGTTTGTGGTTGAGTTTGTGGTGTTTGGGTTATTTGCGTTTGTTGAACGACCTGTTGTGAAGGCTGTTGTTGATTATTTTGTATTTGCTGTTGTAACTGTTGCTGTTGAAGTTGGTTAGCAATATTTTGTGTTGGCAATTGTGGTTGTTGCGGTTGAATATTTAAATTTTGTTTCTGAATATTAATTTGTTGAACACTGACGTTTGACTGCTGTATCAAGTTCAAATTCTGTTGTTGCTGCACAGACATGTTTGCTTGTTGTTGTGATTGCTGTACATTCACATTTTGTAATATATGCTGTTGTTGTTGGGTGGATGGTTGAACATATTTCTGTAAGATGATATGCTGTTGTTGGCCACCAGACGTGGACGTCGCCGAAGTGGCTACAATTTGTTGTGGACCAATTGTTTTTGGTCTAACAAATACAACTTTTTGCGCCTGGGGAAGTTGTTGATTACCAGATTGTGTGGCCTGAGATAAAGTTGTAATTACAATTCCAGTATTTTGTCCACTATTTGGTACCGTACGAATTATTTGAGCTGTAATTTGTGGATGTGATGGTTTCACGGCTGCAATAGTTGCCGTATCCATTGCTACTGTTTGCTGAGACTGTACCTGTTGTTGCAAATTAGATTGCTGTACGGTTGTTAGTACTTGCGTAAGTATTGTTTGATTGGATGTTACATTTTTCACTACTTGATTACTTATATTAGAAGTTGAAGCTAATGTTTGCACTGGTTGTGTTATTGACGAAACTGATATAACAGATGTACTTGGCAAAATATTAATTTTTTTATCACTATTATTTTGTTGCATTCCTTCATCAAATCCAATAATATTTGTAAGATTATTATTACTGCCTGCGTACGAAGGATCTCTTGATGCTGTAGTAATTCTTATAAATTTAGCTGATTCAACTTTTAATAATCGTGGGTGATAAATATCCGAGGGATCGATTAATCTTTTTTGTCGTATGGAATCAATTACCCAATCTGGTGTAACAATATGTAGTAATGATTTTTTGGATAAAACCAATGATTTATCATATATACTGCCTGTACCAACACCGGTTATTAAATGTGTAATTTGAGTAGTTAAGTTTCTTTGTACTGTGCCACCAAAAAACGTTATCATTGAATAAAGTTTCTTTTTATCATCATTACTGACATTTATAATAGTAGCGATAACGTTTTGAAATAAATTATTTGTTAATGGATTATAACTTTTAGGATTAGCTAAACGACCTAAACGTACTGTTTCTAATATCCAACGTTCCGTTACAGGTTTAATACCATATAAATCAGTAGCCATTGTTACTTGGTCTTCGTCAAATGTTTTAGCACAAATAAAATGTGTAACAAGTTCAGATATATAAGAACGACTTTGTGCTCCACCGCGTTTTAAGAGATCTTCAAACTGAAATAAAAAATATTTAGATTAATATTGTTTTTTTTTATAATTTTCTTATTTTGGTTTAAATCCAATTAAATTAAACTGCACATTTAATGTTATTAGTCATAGAACCATTAAATATTTTTATATCTAGTAAAAGAACCAATTATTGCATTGTAATTTTATTTAACCTAAATTTACATATTATGCGGTAGCTTAAGCAAAATATAAATTCATCTTACATTAGCATCAAGACTCCCGCTTACAAAGTATTTGACCTTTGAAAAAAGGTCTTCATTTACTTGTAAATTGTCCATTTTATTTATTTTATATGGATATTTAAACAACTGAATATAATATACCCTATTTAACAAAATTTATACACATATATAAAACATTTTTAGAATAATTAATAATAATTACAGAAAGTTTTCTTAAATTCGTGGCCTACGCGACAAAAAATAAGATAAGAAAAAACATAACAACACTCCCGCCTATCATTGTAGCGATTGTATTCTCATTTCTATACCAATAAACGCTTTATATTCGTAAATTAAAAATATAGTATAATTATGAGTTATTTGGCAAAAAAATAAAGAACTGCATTTTTGGACAAATTGAGTGTTATATGAAAATCGAATTAAATTAACATTATCTATTTTATTGACAATACAGTTTTCTATTTAACTAAATAAGTATATTAACTCAATAACTTCTGCTAATATCCAAAAATTAAAATAAAAAATTATATAAAACTCAGTTGTTTAATATTTTTTCAATTACTAAAATCAGAAATATATTATACTACATGGTAAAAGAGAATTAGGAAAAATCGGAAAAATTACTTTTTTCGTTTATATATGAATACAGTTATGTACTTCTCGCCAAATGACTGAGAATTATATTATAATAAATAGATGACGATTGTTTGCTCGTCTCTCTAAAATTTGGTAGAAATATGCAATATGTTCAATTTTCAAAAAAAAATTTTCTGTTATTTTGGGAAATAAACACACTAAAATCTGAAAAAACATTACAGACTATGATACACATATGATTAATTTGGACTTTATTTATATTTATTAAAATAAATTTTTATTGTTTTCAGCAACAGGACATATTAATAAATGTACTTCACCTGGACTTTAGTTACATTTTTGCAACACAAAAACCACAAAAACTGAACTTAAAAATGTAGGTGACATATTATTATAAAATTTAGCTTTCCAAAGTTGGTATCACATCTTTGTAGAATATGTCAATAAATTGTCATAATTATCAGCTGTTCTTGCTAT
The DNA here is from genome assembly GCA_963932195.1 of Empis livida. Lineage (NCBI taxonomy): Eukaryota > Metazoa > Arthropoda > Insecta > Diptera > Empididae > Empis > Empis livida. Next base: position 40,524,553 of record OZ010645.1, read on the forward strand.
AGTGTAGATGTAAAATACGATTTTTTCAATATAGGCTACATCGAATTGGTTTTCGAGAATTTTTGAGAATTACTAGGAAATATGTCGACCGTGAGGTTATTTTCTGTTGTTAAAAACAGTGAGTTGAATATATTGTTTAAAAAGTCGTTCTAAACCTTTAAATATTGAGTTAATTAAAACATATACTTTAAGAGGTTATGACTTCTTATGTCATCGTATTAATCAATAATTTCATAGTTAGATTATTCAAAAGTGTATAATCTTTTAAATATTTTAGCTCAAAGGGTTTTCCAGCCAACTATACGAAGTCTTGCAGCTCAGGCTGATCCAACAAAGCATTTGGATTTGGTTGAAGTTGAAAAAGGTTATGTATATGTAAATAACAAACAACTTAGTATGGATTTCAAAGATATGACTGATCGTGCAGCTCAAACTATGTTTTGGACCGAATTATTTCGCGGATTTGGTGTAACATTAGCACATATTTTCCAAGAACCGGCCACAATAAATTATCCATTCGAAAAAGGACCATTAAGTCCTAGATTTCGGGGCGAACATGCTTTAAGACGTTATCCAAGTGGTGAAGAACGCTGTATTGCATGCAAATTGTGTGAGGCTATTTGTCCAGCACAGGCTATTACAATTGAAGCTGAAGAACGAGCTGATGGTAGTCGAAGAACAACACGTTACGATATTGATATGACTAAATGTATTTATTGTGGATTTTGTCAAGTGATTTTGAAAAAAATATTTAAAATTATATTCTAATCAATTCTCATTTATATAGGAAGCATGTCCTGTTGATGCAATTGTTGAAGGTCCTAATTTTGAATTTTCTACAGAAACTCATGAAGAACTTTTATATAATAAGGAAAAATTGTTATGTAATGGTGATAAATGGGAATCAGAAATAGCGTCAAATTTGCAAGCTGATCATTTGTATCGTTAGAACGAATTTTGGTATCAAAGGAAAAATATAATACTGTTAATAAGAAATTAGATGTTTTAATTAATTGCAGTTAGTTAATAAAAGAAAGTGATGATGGACTTTGAATTTTCAAAATATTTAATATGTTCTCGAAAAGAATAATTTTTTTTCCATTTTCTTTCATATTTGATATTCAATCAAACTACATACTTAAATTCATTTATTTTCACTTTTTATTCTCTTTACACTTCTATGTTCTCCATATATACTATATCTTTTTTTAATTAATTCAATTTTAGGTATATCAAACTTTATTAATTTAATATTTTGCACTTCACCATCAGTATCAATATAATTTTCTTGCATTTCTTTTAAACCTAAATCCATATTTTTAGAAAATCGTTCTCGTATATTTAATGTATTAGAATTAAGTCGACTTAAAAGTATTGTATTATAAAAAATTGAATTAAAACGTGCCTTAAATTTTTCTTTAGCTACGTCAAATTTTTCAGTTTCCTTACTACCATCTTCAGATTTAATATTATCGGATTTATTTGTTGTTGATGCACATTGTATACAAATACCACGAAATCCTAAAAGTGTTGACCAATTTGGTGGTAATCTTGTATTAATATTAATTTTTTTTATATTGTTTTCATTTCCTCTTAACTTCACTAACATTTTTAATAATTTGTAATCATGTGCAGAAAATAATTTTTCAAATTCTGGTAATAATTTTTCCTCAATGTTAAATTGAAATAAATTTGTTAAAAAATTTATATTAAATAATGGATTATATATAATAAATGGTTTTTTATCAAATTGATATTCATACGAATATTTAAAAAAATTATAATATTTTAATTCAAGACAACGTAACGAGGATATATAACTTTTTGATTTTTGTACTTTATTTTGGTCTTTAGTTATATTTTTTTCTGATTCTAAATTAGTAATTTTTGTATGCCAATTATCAATTGTAATATCACTTTGAATATGTTTAAATTTACGTGGGATATCATTTATACTTGAATGTGGATGTTTCTTAAAAAATTTCATTATTGTTGTATATCGCTGACGACAACTTGTTCTTGTATGATAACCAAATTGATCTGATAATTTACGCCATTCTGTATTACCATTGTCTTTAACAAAATTTAATAATTTTTCATCGTCTTCCGGTGACCATACTTGGTGTTTATTTATATATTGTAATGTATTTTTATAACGATTTCGTATTTGTACAATATTACGACCAGGAAATAATGCAATTGGCATTGTTGAAAAATTTTCACCATATTGTTGTACAGCAGCTAAAATAACACAATCTTCTTCTTTTGTAAAGTTACCTTTAATTATTTTTGGATCTAAACTATAATTATACCTAGTATTTAATTGCTTCTTATTACGATGTGGGAAGTATTGTTGTACAATATTCCAACGTATTAAATTGCCCATACGTGATTTTTCAACAGCTTCAATTAATAAATCATCATCCTGTTTTGTCCATTTTCTATTTTCTACACGTAATTTTTCTAATATAACTGTAATATAATGTACATAACATTGGTATTCAGAACGGTCAGCAATTATTTCTGCAATATTCGACCAATTTGAAAAATTAAATTCTGGTATTATTTTCTTTAATCTTAGAGTTTCTTCAGATGACCATTTTGAACGATTTAATTCTGGACGTAAATACATTTGCCACATAGCTTCACACGATGTTTCTGAATGACGATATTTTAGATTCTCACTAGATATTCGATACCAATTTATTATGAAAGTTTCATTTGTTTTCTTTAATAAATCCACCAATAATAATGAATTTATATGTTCATTCTTTTCCAATGTCCGCTCTTTCAGTGCACGCGTATTTTTAGCTGACAATGCGTCCGCATTGTTGCCATCTTTTAAGTATGAAATAGCCTATAAATAAAATCAAACACTTTTCTTATTTTGAGTAAATTACAAATAGAATTTTACCTGCTCTTTAACACCTTTTATAATATTAATTTTATCATTAAGTGTCCAACTGATATTTCTTTTTAAAATAATATCAGTTGCAAATAATTCATTTAGTACATCACGTCGATACAAATAATCATTATTTGGTGGAGCTGCATAATTTGCATTATTTTTGAAATATGGAATACCACAAGATGCATATGTTTTAAAACGTTTATCTTTTCGCGGCAAACTGATCATGGTATATTTTAAATATTCATCATTTTTTGTATATTTTTCTTTACATTTTTTTATCATGCCTTGTAAAATTGTTTGCATCTCCCTGAACATATCTTGCATTTTTTTATTTAATGCAATAGCGTTATCGGTGCTTGTAATTCTCCGAGATTTAAGAATTTCAGAAACATCAGAAAAAAAATTACATGTGGGGAACAAATTATCATATTTCCCAGCTGTACCTTCAATAAATTCCTGAATATCACTTATAGAAGTTTCATTTTCAGTATCAGACATTATTAATAATTTAAAATTACAGTATGGAATAAAATAAACAAAACATACTTTTGTAATCAATATCCTTTTCTTTTGGTTTATATTTATGTTTGTAAGTTTGCCGTGTGTGTTACTGAATCATACAACTATAACACTGATTCCCTTTGAGAAAGCGATTCGTAAACGTACCTCCAGCGAAGACTTTTGTTCATACAAGACTTCGTAAAAGTAACACTTTGTGGAATAGCAAATAGTCGTAAGCGTAAATTTGTAATAACCTGAATAATAAAAAACGCGTGACACCAATAGCTCGCTAAAAGCGGTTCGTTTACGAAAAGCATGAAACGATTTGTTTTAGTACCGCCTACTTCACGTTTACAATTTATTATCAATATATTTTTTTTATATCGCCATAATTTTATATTTGAAATTTAACTCAACTGCTATGTATATAATTTTAATTCAACTACCATGTACTTGTATACTTTTCCAGGAACATCCTCTATATTCATCAAGATTTTTCAATGAAATACGAAATAATTTATTAACATTTTTTAATTTTTTTTTTTTTTTTAATAATATTATTCACTTACATTTTATTACAGTTGTGATAACTAATACAATTATTCAAAACAATTTACTATAATTCTGTAAATAAGCACCACTAAAAAATATCCGCTGTGTCGTCGGAAATGTTATTATGAGAGCTTTTCTAAAAGAGCTCTCATAATAACATTTCTTAAAAACTTTACACTTGTATCTATGGCACTCTTATTTAAAGTTGCAATTATTTCTTAAGCTGCGATTGTGAACTTCATTATTATACACCAGTCTATCACATAAATCTATAGGGTTTATATTATTTTTCATTTTAAATAAAATATTCATTTTTATTCTTTGTGAAACATTTAACCACATAAACGATTCCAGCATGAACCGTATGTATTATCTTTTAATATAATTCGCAGCGCCTTATATTGCAATTTTTGAAGTCTATACAGCATTTCATTATGGGCTGCTCACAATTACTTAACGGTCCTAGGGGGAGAGGGATTTGAAAAGTTGTTACGAATTTTTACGATGGGGATGGTGTTTGTTTTTTAAAAGGTTATATAACAAAATTTCTTCCTTTTTATAAAAAAAAATTACACTAATATATTTACTATATAAATTTTCCAACCAAAAAAATCTATACAAAAAACAAAAGAATATTATCATGAAATTCATTTTAAAGTACAGAGACTCTTCCGATAAACTGAGCTGTGAAGCATGTTTTGTCAGAAGAATATATCCAGTAGCGACACTGATGAATAAACTACATGATTGCTTGTTCATGCTAAGAATGGACTTAGTCTTAACTGGGTTTGGGGCACCCCAAAAGAGTTTTGTCCCTCTACACCCCATTGAGTTCTCCCATCTACTTCCCTGTACTTTAGCCGCCCATTCCACGAGTGTATTCTTAACAGTCCTTAGTGGAAGCCCAACTGTTTGGCATGGCAGGGAATTGCCAACTCATCCGCTTTTTCATTTCCGGCAATACCGCTATGGCCGGGACACCATAGTAATTTAACCTGATTATTCCTCGCTACTATATTAAGATTCAATTTGCATTCCTTAACTAGCTTGGAATTGGTGGGGATGCTATTCAATGCTTTAAGAGCAGCTTAGCTGTCTGAGCATATAAGAATATTGCTACTATGCAAATTAAGACGTCAGCTGCCTTATTTATGGCTGGAATTTCCGCCTAAAAAATCGAGACGTGACTTTCAATGCACCTGATTATTCCTCGCTACTATATTAAGATTATTGATTAATCAAAATCTACCGAAGCTATACCTGCCCCACTACCCGTTTCCATTTTTGAACCATCAGTATAGATGGTGAACCTTAGATTTTGGGAAAGTTATTTGGATCTTCCTGGACAGGTAGAAAACCCATACACCAACACCCTTTAGAACTTTCAGAGATTTTTCTGGACATTCCGTCCGAGTAAAAAACGGAACAGGAGGTAGAATGCACAACCAGTGCCTTAACCTTTTTCTTGTTCAGCAAGGATAACATTTTCTTGTTCAGCAAGTATGCGTCTTACTTCGACTTACCTTCCTTCATCCATCTGGTGAGCCATTTCCTGTCCGAGCCGTTAAGGTTCATGCGAAACCTTTTCGCAGCCTTATGAGCTCCTTCAGGGAGGTATAGCTCCGGTAGATTTTGATTAATCAATATCGAAAATAAGACATCTTGAAGAATTGGTATCTGTTCTTAGTCCAAGCGAAGTCTGCTTCATAAGACGACAAAACCCGCACAGTTATTGTGTTGATAGCTACGCAAAAACGGGCTCCAATTCGGATGCATGTCGAATATAGAGTTAATTTTCCGGACCACGATTGGCTCGTTGCATCTAAGCATAAACAGATTTCGTCTGTATATGCAGGGATTAGCTAAAACAGGATGGATTGGGCTAAGTGGAGGCTGTAGGTTATTCTGTCTCAGCTTATATCGCTGTGCGTTCGGGGAAGCACTCTGCCTCAACCGCTATTGCACATGGGCTAGATTTTGAAAGAATATTGCGGCTTGTAGAATTTCAAATTTGCAGGCAAGACGCTCTCACAAATCTGGAATAGTATGATTATTGATAACAGTTGCTGGATAAATCGGAAATTCCACAAGAAAATATTTTGTTCAAAAATTCTGAATGGTTTTCTAGACATGTTCAAACGAGTCAATATTGGACTCAAATTGTTTTGTGATAATCAAAATTGCTTTGTGATAATCAAATGAACAAATACAGATTTTTACCACCACCAATTCCACTTATAAAATTTATGTTTATCATATATAATTGAACAACCACCAAAATCTTTACCGTACGATTTTTATTGCCCTTCAGTTCAAAATGTTCTGAAAGATAGATCTTTCTCAAGTCATGCTAAAAGATCATGTCAAAATATCCATCACAAATCATTGATCTCTATGAAAAAAACCATACCAGTGTGTGTTGCAGGCCGAAGACAACGTGAATTAATGGCTGTAATTGCCCTAGAGGAAGGAAATGAATATTGATGAAGATAACGTCGATTTGACAAACGTTGAAATTGTTTCTGAGGATAAATCTACTGGAATTTACAACCTCATTTTGTCAATCAATGGGTGAATACTTTTCTTCTCCGTGGGAGACTGAATAATATATTTATAAAAAGACCTGTTTTTTAAATGCTTGGTTTTTATTTCAGACTTCGCACTATTTTTGCTTTTTTTTCTATTTTAATGTTATAATTAATTTGGTTTTGTTTGCTATTTATGGTTACTTATTATTTTATTTTTTCCACTTTTGTTTTTATTTTAGAGTTATAATGAAAAAAAGCGTTACATAATATATGAGCAGCCCCTAACAGCATATTTAAATTTTTAAAACTTCTTTTACACAGATGAGCATACGACCATTAGACAATAAGCTTATAATCTTTTGTATAAATAAATACGGCTCCTTTACTTCATTTCGGAGTAGACTCTAAATGTTGGCGGGTAATTTTCCAGGGAGCGAAATGGAATCGGTAAATTGAAAGGCATATGAAATCCTTAGATCTTAGAATAAAGTATATATATAAATATAAATAATATATATATATATATATATATATATATATATATATATATATATATATATATATATATATATATATATATATATATATATATATATATATATATATATATATATATATATATATATATATATATATATATATATATATATATATATATATATATATATATATATATATAATATCAGTAGATGCAATAGTGAAAAAACATTCCTATGTTTACAGTGGTTTTTAATTAAAAATTTTTTCTTAAAGTAATCTTCTTAAAGTGGCAATCCGTTCCGGATGTTGCTCAACAATACTCGAATTCGCTGCTTAGATTTGACTGTGTTTATCAAGTTCTCCGTTGTCGTGTTACACCATTCTGTCATGTTTTTGAGCCACGATGTTTTTTTACGACCCCTACTTCTTTTTCCAACTATTTTTCCCTCCAGCACTAATTGTAGTAATCTATACTTTTCATTTCTCAAAATGTGACCAAGGTATTTTATCTTTCTTTCTTTGATTATGGTGGTTAGTTGGATTCTGGAGTTCATGCGACGTAACACTTCAGCGTTGGTTATACGATCAAACCATTTGATGTGTAATATTTTACGGTAGCACCATAATTCAAATGCTTCTAGTTTTTTAATGTCAGCTTTGTTTAGCGTCCACGTTTCTACCCCATACAATAGTATTGACCAGATATAACATTTCATTAAATTCATTTTTATTTTCAAGTTTAAGTCACTACTGGCAAATATTTTGTACATATTATTGAACGCTACTCTTGCTTGCTCTATTCTATATTTAAATTCTAATTTGTTGTTTGCGTTTTTATCTATATACGTCCCCAGGTATTTAATTTTCATCACTTTTTCAATTTCATGGTTTTCAATCTTTAATTTTTCGTTGGTGGGATCGTTTTTACTGAAGATCATATATTTGGTTTTACTCACATTGATGCTCAATCCGTATTTTCTGCAGCTTTTTACCAGCTCGTCCATCATCCTTTGTAGGTCTTCTTTTGAAGTCGCTAACAGCACAGCGTCGTCTGCGAATTTTATGTTGCAAATTCTTTCACCGTTTATGACAATACCCAATTCGAGCGCATTTATAGATTCATTAAATATGTGTTCTGCATATGTATTAAATAGGACTGGAGATAAGATACACCCCTGTCTAACACCTTTAAGTATGTCAATATTTTCTGAAATGCCATCTTGAGTTCTAATTGTTGCAGATTGATTCCAATATAGATTCTGAATAATTCTTACATCTTTGCTATCTAGGCCTTTGTTTTTAATAATCTCTATTAATTTTTCGTGGTTCACTTTGTCGAACGCTTTTTCATAATCAATGAAACACGCATGTATGTTTACGTTCACGTCCCTACATCTTTGTGATAGCGTGTTTAATATGAACAACGCGTCCCTGGTACCTAAACCGTTTCTGAAGCCGAACTGCGTATCACTGAAATCAGTTTCGAGTTTTTTGTATATTCTTTCGTGAATTATTTTCAGGAAAATCTTCAAAGAGTGCGACATAAGACTTATGGTCCTGAAATCACCACACGATGATGCATTACATTTTTTAGGTAAGGTAATAAATGTTGTTTTTAGCCATTCCATTGGAATTACACCCGAATCATAAATGTGGTTGAATATATCAGTTAGCGACTTAATTGCCTCATCGTCTAACAATTTCAATATTTCATTTGGAATTACGTCTGGACCAGCCGCTAATCTGACTTTTGATCTTTTGATAACTGATCTAACTTCATCCAATAGTATGCTTGGACCATAACAGTCATCAGAAGGTGGTAATTCACGTCTTGTGTCTTTAAATAGCTCCGTAACATATTCCTGCCACCTGTGTAGTCTATCTTCCGGGTATGTTAGTATATTACCATTCCTGTCTTTCAGTATATTCAGTTTTTTCTTCTTGTTTTTGCTAGTTATCAATTTTACCTTTTTATGTAATTTGAACGAGTTATGTAATTTGTCTAGTTGTTCGATTTCTTCACATTGTTTTTTCCAAAATTCACTTTTGGCTTCTCTTATTTTGCAACGAATCAATTTATTTAGTGTTTTGTATCTTGTTGCATTTGTATTTTTGTAATTTCTACGTTCTACCATTAAAATTAATATCTCGTTGGTCATCCACTCTTGTTTTTTCCTTACAATCATGTTCTGATTATCTATTACGCCTATGCTCTCTTCTAGTGGTATTTTGAACATTTGCCATTTCTTATTGATGTCAGGTTCACTGATTATTTGTGGCTGGACTTCTTTTACCTTTCTGTTTAATTCACCACTAATGTAATTTTTGTTTACTTCGCAATCTAAAATGGAAAAGTCAGTTTTAACTGTATTTACTTTTTTATCTAATTTTTTGAAAGTGATATTAATTTTAGCAGCCAGCAGAACATGGTCTGAGCTTATGTCTGCACTGGGGTATGTTTTCACTACTTTAACCGCATTCCTGAAACGATGGTTGATCAGTATGTAATCTATCTGGTTGCGAATAATTGTGTTAGAATTATTTTTCGGTGATATCCACGTGTATAATCTTCTCTCCGGCATTTCGAACCATGTATTCATTATTGATAGATTATTGTCAATGCAAAATTCCACTAATTTATCACCTCTTGCGTTTCTTGCGCCCAGGCCGAATTTTCCAGCTATGTTATTAACTTCAATACGACCCACTTTTGCATTGAAGTCGCCTAAGATGATGGTGGTATCTTCTTTTTTCAATTCTTTGGTCAAATCTTCCAGTTCGTGATAAAAGTTGTCGCAGACGCTATCATCACAATCAGCTGTTGGGGCATATATTTGAATTAAATTAATAAAATTATTTTTACCTTTTAGCTGTAGTAATATAGTTCTATCATTTTTCGGTATTATGCTGGTAATGCTTTTTTTCCATTCTTTTGAAATTAAGAACCCGACTCCTTTTCTGTGTTCGTCCATTGGACCTGAGTAGACAAAATAATTTTTCTCTGTGTTAATTTCACCATTACCCTTCCAATGCACTTCGCTAATTCCGATAATGTCGATTTTCAATCTGCTTTTTTCTAATTCGAGATTCTTTAGTTTACCTGCCTGCAACAGACTTCTCACGTTCCACGTGCCAATGTTAATATTTACTTTCTTTGTATAATTTATGTTGTTGTTGCTATTGATACTGTTGATGTTTTTTGACGACGCACTGGTAATCGTATTCATTGTTGTTTTACTTGGGATTTTTTTTATTTTTTTTTTTTTTTTTTTTTATATTTAAAATGAAATTAAAAGGTTATCCGCATAACAAGTTGTATAAATTTATTTTGTCTACTGAAAAAGTGATTTTTATTTTTATATATATTTTTTTTATTGTATTTTAATAATTTTAATGGATAAATGGAACTGAAAAAATTAATTTAAATCAAAATTAATCATTTGATTTGAGTAATTATTACTCTAAATAACTAAAATTTGAAAGAGATATTTATTTTTTAATAATAATTAATTTATAATTTAATATTTTCATAAATTTTATTGTATTTTAATGGTATTCCTATTTAAAATATAATTTGAATGGTATTTCTATTTAACTGATCTTTCGACGTTGATAGCATATTTAAATGGATTTCCTAAGTATAGAAAAAATATATATACCGAAAAAATATATGTACCGTATTAAAGTAATATATTATATTTTTTCATTATATGTTTATATTATATTTTTAATATAATGTATTTTACAACAGAGAATAATTTTATTTTGAAACCCATGTCTTCAGGAAATCTAAAATATATTATTAAAAATAATTCCATAAAATATAATAATTACTAAGCCTGATAATAAAATATTCTGACTACAACACTATCTATTTTTAATTGTTTAACATCTCAAAAAAATCTTCGACATTTCAAACGTATGTCTGACAGCTCAAAGAAATGTTGGACGTTGGGATTGTGTTTGTAGGGGAAAAATTATACAATAGCATCTCCTGGTATTATATACTCTAAGATTGAATCCAGCTTAATTTATCATTATCACATCACGTACCAGTATATTAAAATATTTCATATAATGGATCAGGATACAGAATTAGGGAGCAAACATGAAATATGTGTTTTAATAGACAAATTAACACTAAGGCTCCTTGAGCTAATGGAAGAACATATACAGTGTAAGGTTAATATTGAAAAACGAACGAATGAAGGGAACTTGTTGCTTGCAAAAACTCGATATATTCAGGGTGCAAACTCAGTGACAATAAACCAGTTACCCACTGAAAATACACCAGAATTCAAAGCATTGGTTAATGTTGAACAAGTAGAATCTGAAAGTTTAAATGGGAAAAAATTTGTTGTAAAAAAATTCCCAATAGATAAAGAAGTTAGTCGATTAGATCCAATAAAATGGTTTGGTGTATTAGTACCACGAAGTTTACAATTTGCTAGAGAACGTTATCAGATGTCTACAGAATTAGTTGTTGAAAATACAAATATTCAACGTGAAATGGAGTATGTTATGTGTTGTTTAACTAAATTAAAAGCTTTTAAAAAAACTTGGAACGACTATGAAGTTGATCATTTAGATACTAAAAATAATAGTTTAGCAGATGATTCTAAGATAGATACCATAAATGAGACATAATTTAGGATTTATATGGAAATAATGAAGACTTCGTTTAAAAAGTATGAAATGAAAAATACGGCTTTTGTGACAAATAATTTTTAATTTCGTTTTTTTTTTTTGCATTTTAAATACTATTCAATCACTGTTTTCATTTTTTTTATGAAAGAAATTAAACGGATGATTTTAGTACTGTTATTATATCCAAATATATTTTAGAAAAAATTTCAATATAAATTTTTTTTGTCATAAACCCTGTATATTAATTACAATAATAATAAAAGAAACCCTGTTTCTTAAAACATTGTTTTATTTAAATTTCATCTATTACATTAAATTTCATAGTAATTAAATCACCAATACCACATTGTAAAATATCACCAGCTTTCATTGGTGCTGCACCATCTGGGGTACCAGTAAGTATCAAATCATTTGGCTCCAATGTCATATGTTTGGAAGAATATTCTATAAGATCTGGAATTTGAAATATCAAATCCTTTGTATTTCCCTTTTGTTTGCATTCATCATTAATATTTAACCATATTTCTAAATCATGTGGGTTTTTTACTTCGTTTATTCCTAATAGCCGTGAAACTGGAGTTGAAGTATCAAAACCTTTTCCAAATGACCATGGGAATCCCTTTTCACGAGCAACACCCTATTAAATAAGTATATTTAAGTTGTTCCACAATTGCATTATGTATTATATAATATTGTACAAGTTCACATTGTGCTGTTAAGTCCAGAGCTAAACAGTAACCAGCTACATATGACATAGCATCTTTTTTACAAACATTTTTACATTTCTTTCCAATAACAACACCCAACTCTACTTCGTAAGCTACTTTTTTAAAGACTTTCGGCAGCTTCAAAAGAATACCTTAATAAAATCAATATGAAAATTTATAATAAATTTTTACAATTATATTTTGTCCTTCTTGAATATAAGATGATGTAGGTTTTAAAAATACTACTGGATTTATAGGTACTGGGACATTTCTCGATTTAACAATGTCCCTAAAATAAACAACTTAATAAAAATTATTACATTTCTATTAATATTAGGTACTTACATATAGTTCAAAGCAGCTCCTAAAATTTTTTTACCATGCAATACAAAATTTTCAGATGATGATGTGGACATCTTTGTATAACTCTGATTCAAATGAATGATTAAACGTTCTAGCAGCATTTTTCAGTCTTTATGTAAGTTCTCCACTTAAATCTTATCATTTTTCTATTATTTTTTTAGTTAGAAAAAAAAATTGTTGCTTACCGATCAGTATCTTGGTTATATTTATTTTGCTGAATGTAAATAAATATTAGATCCATTCAACACGAGCAATTCAAATTACTTAATAAAAAAAAGCCATTTATAAAAACTATAAAATTTAAATTGTTCACACTATAACTAAATTATAATGAAAGAATGTCATAATATATTCATCTATTATGTTTATACATTTCCATTCTCTTACACGGGTTTAAAATTTCTAAATATGTACTAAATTTGAATAAATTTAATATTCTCTTTTCTAAAAAATATAAGAAAAAGAAAAAATATAAGAAAAAGAAGGAATTATTATTTGCTGTCATTTTTTATATCAGATAATCAATTGTGGGGTGGGTGGGGTAAAATAAAAATTTAATTTTTATAAGAAATATTTTTTAAACTTTACGTTTTCGAATTTATGATTAAGGCTACAGAAAATAAATACTTCAAAATCAATGGGTTAATAAATGTTTTGCATGATACCAACGAATTAGTATTAGAACGGAACTGGCAATAGAAAGAAATATAAAGGAAACAGCACGAGAAAAATACCTAAAATTTTATAACAAATTTGTGATTTTTATTTTGACTTATAAATTAATAACTGAAAAAATAATCTTTTTTTGAAATATTAAATTTTGAAACATGAAATATTAAATTTTAATGTTAAAAAAATATAGTTTTTAATAATATCGTGAAAATTTTTTTTTAAAGAAAATATAAGGTAAATTGATATTTACAAAATTTTTACCTTATATTTTGGTCATTTTGGTTTCATCTTTATAAAACAAGTTATACAGATATATTATTTAAATAAATTAGTTAGGTATACAATTTCTATATAAACTTTAATTTTTAAATAAAATTATTTTTAAACATACAATTTTTACTGTCCATTTAAATTTTTTTTTTTAATGCTACAACAAATATTTTGTTTTTTACTTCTTCAATATGTATTCTTCAACATACAATTTTTGGCATCATCGGGTATTCGTTTTTGAATTTTATTACTTTCTTGAAGTAATTCTGAAACACTCTTATGAGTTTTTTTTTGTTTATTCCTAAGTTTGGGTCTTAATATAATAATTTTATTCAATATAATTTTTTAGGTCAAATAGGAAAGAGCTATTATAAATACTTATAATTAACATTATAGCAACTTTTATCATTTTTACTTACATTTTCTTTTATCCATAGAATAACTGAAGTAATTGAAAAAGCGCTAGAAGAGAAACAGGTATGTCCCAGCAATTTTCTTGAGGTGGCGCAAGCCTTCGACAGAGTCTGGCGCGGGGGCCTCTTGCATAAGCTCAACAAGTTGCTTCCTATCCAACATGTCGAATTTTTAACATAAACAACAGACTCTTCCGTATTAAACGAAATGACGAATACTCTGAAAGAAATCAAAGCTGCTGTACCTCAAGGTAGCATTTTAGGACCAATTCTATATGTTCTGTTCACGAGCGACCTACCTGTTCCTAATGACATAGTCATGGCAACATTTGCCGATGACACAGCTATGTCAGTCAAGGATAAAAATATTAATAATGCGACAGACAAACTACAAGCGGCCAATAATTAGGCCATTCCAAAAATGGCCTAATAAATGGAAGATCGAGATAAATGACTCAAAATCAATACATATTAACTTCACTAACAAAAAAACTGCACAACATATGCCAGTCTACCTGAACGGCAATGTAGTCCAAAATGGAAGTTCTGCAAAATATCTGGGGATGACTCTAGATAAGAAGCTAAAATGGAAAGAGTCAAAATACAAAGGAGAGAACTTGACTTAAAATATAGAAAATTATATTGGTTAATAGGACGAAATTCCAACTTTTCTACTTATAATAAAATCATGATTTACAAACAAATATTAAAGCCATTTTTGTTGTATGTTATCCAATTATGGGGATGAACCAAAAAAGTAATTTACAAGTTATTCAAAAATTTTAAAATAAAGTTCTGCGCAATATGGTCAACGCGCCGTGGTTCATCCGAAATACCGACCTGCACAGAGACCTAAATATCAGCACAATTGACGAAGAAATAAAAAAAATTGCAACTAAACACCAACAAAGACTTCAAGAGCACATATTGGAGCAGTCAAAATAACTGACACAAGAAACACGACAATAAGGCTGAAAAGGTTAAATCCATTTGATTTGGTTACCAATGTAATGTAGTAAATGTAAAATATTCCGATTAAATCCTAGTGCACAAATGGGATACCTTGCAGGATATGTAACTTTAAGAAATTTTTACAGTTTTAGTAAAATGTTTGATTATGTTGTCATTAATGTTGCCAGTTTTAGTAAAATGTTTGATTATGTTGTAATTCCCATGATTATGTTGTCATTTCCGTGTTGTATATTTGTCATTTTCGTGGTAATCGGTCATACCCGTGGGAACAAAATTATGACGGCTTTTGTTGTAACTTGCTAACTAACTTGATTTTACAGCAAATAAAAAAAAAAAAAAAATAATTTTTGCAAAATAGCGTATGCCATTTTCATGCATCAAAATTCAGCCTTTTCAAATATTCACTCATATAGTAAGTGCTTTATTACCATGGAGTACCCCACTGTTTTTATTAAAAAAATGCTTTTAGTTGAAATAATTGAAAATATATTTATTTTACATAGCATAAATTTATAAAATATTATGTATAAATCAAAAGAATAAATAATATAATTTGTCAAAGCTGTCATATTTATAATTATTATATGGAAAGTTTAAAACATTGTAGCGCTTGTATAATAATAATTTTTCTTTTTTACAATTTATTTCATCACTTCTTATCTTCCACTAAAAAAGCATATGCATGTTCATTATTTTTATCACAAATAAATCTTTAACAACATAAACAACGCGTAAATAATTAGTTCAAGAATTTATTATTTATAAATGTCAAATATCTGAAAAAGTATTGCAATAGTAAAATGAAAACCGATCGAAAGGGGGAGGGGGAATACGAGAATTTCTTAACATTCTGGCGTTCGAATCGATAATCGATCGATAGGGGGAATGTGAGAATTTCTTAACAAATCCGTTCGAATCGATAATCGCAAATGCTTCAATAATCGAGTGATATCCTAAGATCTTACCGTTGGTGGACATGTTCACACTTCATCCCATTGAAACTCAAACCGGTGGCACAATAGTTTAGTTTTGGGGAACATTTTTGAGAGTTTTAAGAAACATGTACCCTATAAACAACAATCCACTTTTAATTCGTTGAATATTCGTAAACGAATCATTTTTACATAGCTTATGATACAGCTGTCAAAACGAACTACCAATTATTTATGAATCTCTGATGAAGAATCGTTTATGAATTGACAAATGTCTAATTTATAAACTAATCATTTTAAACGAAACGTTGTATAAAACATCGTAAATGTATCATATTTGTGAATATAATGCATAGTTTGTGGTCCTTCAAAAACGAAGAGTTCTGTTATATAAAATTTTTATGGGTGAACTTCACTTTCATTCTCCGTTTTAACATCGTTCATGATTCGTTTTAGTCGGACATCATTTTAAGTTTTCAGGGTAACAGTAGTAGCGCCACCAACACCATATATTCCCAAAATTTACATTTAATTTTTTATACATTCTCCAATTCTCCTTCCTTCTGTTCTCATTCGACTACGTGAGAAGAAGGCAGTGGTTTCGTGCGGTGCAACAACACTGCTTTGTAAAAATCAAAGAAATGATAATTTTTCAATTTTTAAATTAAAGTTTATTCTCATAATAATTCAAAACATTAATTAAAAATTCAATTTTATAAATAGTGTAAAAAATTTACCTGAAAAAATTATATTTTTTTTTGGTTGAAAATAAAAATAAAATATATTTATTTTTTTTTATTCATTTGAGTGACTTGCGCTTTACATTTTTTTTTACTTAAAATGTGTAAATGCCTGACAAATTGTTTTAATTTATTATTAAAAAATATCAAAAAATAATAAAATAACTGAATTTTAAAAATTTATGAAATTTATTTTTCTAATTAAACTGAAACAAAAACTAATAAAATAAACTTTAAGAAAAAAAGAGGAATTTTGTTTAAAAAGTTAAATAAAAAATAGAAAATTTCCATTACATTTTCTTTTTTGTAATTTCTGGCTCGTCTCGTATTTCTACAAAAAAAAAATAAATGAGAGAATACTTTGTCACTGTAGAAAGAAACTCGAAATTTTGTAGAGATATATAAAGTACTACAGTTGGAAGCGAGTGTGTGTGTGTATTTCAGTTGTTTAAATAGAAGGTGTACGAAGTGGCAGAAGAAGTGACAAAAATGGAGACTGATAAACTAATTCAAATGGATGAAACTAATTCAAATGCACAGCAAGTAAGTTTTTTTAAGTGTTAATATTCAATTTTTAATTTAGTATTCTCTAAAAATAATTTCAAAACATTTACGGATACCTAAATTTTAAATTAAAACGCGCATAATTGTATTTATTTCATTTATAAACCTTTTAATGTTTTAATTTTTTGCGAAATGTGAACAAAATAAAATCTGAATTTGCACTTCAAATCAAGGTTTTTTTTATATATACAAAAATTGTTAATTTTAGTAATTTTTGCTTCCTGATATGTATTATTTACTTCAGTTGTAATTTATGTAAATGTTAAGTGAAATTATTGTGTGTTTTCTTTTATAATAAACATTCTATTAAAAATCATGAGAACCAAAATAAATAAACGTCAAAATAGACACGATACACGACATTTTCTCTTATGATTTTTATAATTTTTTTTAAGAATAAACATTTCAATGGAAGATAATAGAAATATATTATATATATAAATCTATATATATAGATTTTTTGTGGTAGTTGACACCATAACCCGATGTAAAAGTCCTTCAACTGTTATAATTTCTGGAATGAACATTCTGAAACTCTACGATCAATTTCTATAATTAAACTTAGTTTTTAGGATAGAAAATGCATATTTAAATTAGGTAATCTTCAGGCCGTGGTTTTAAAAAATAAAACTTGTTTAAAAATATTACTTGAATTATTTATTAACTACTTAAACATTTCAATAATATGTATAAATGGACTTACAACATTTTAAAAGAGAACGACTCTTTTATCGCTGCTCCAATTAGTAAAATAAAGTATATCAAAAAAAAATGCAGGCGGTGCTTTTTTAAAATTAAATATTCAAAATAATCTCACACGTGACAATTCATAATCAAATAAGGCCAGAAGTTGTCGTATTTTCAAAGTAAGTTTGATTTTCGCATCAAAGTTTTTACAGGAAACTTTAAAACTGTTTATAAAAACTTATATTTTATTAAATTTTTTTACTATAATATATTTTTTTGCTATTGTTATTGAACTATTAACGAATTTCTGATTATCAGTTATCTGTTTTGAACTTTATGGATTTTACACAAAACCATAAAGGGAAATAATACAAATTAAACATTTTTTTACATACATTTCGCCAGTTTTTAAATAAATTGATAGTTATCAATAGCAAATTTCAGCCCACTTCTTTAAATTAATTTTTCTAATAATCATATTAGAGAAATAACGAAATTCCCATTTACATACCTAAATCATTAAAAAGTGAAAGCTAAACTTATTAATAAATTTTTAATAATCTGTTTTATTCAAACATATTTTTTCCTTCTATCAATTAATAATTATTTAAAAAAAAATAATGTAATTAAAATTATTTTCTTTTATATACATACATATACAAATAAATAAAATGTATATTTAAAAATCTTTCTCTCTCTCTCTATGCATGTATATATATATATAAAAATATATTGTTTTTTTTGTTAATTAAGTAATATTTAAATCACATTTTAATTATTTGATCTTTATTTCCAATAAATTTGTCAGAGTATTGTTTCTCATTATTATGAGTCACGTTCGTTCCAAGTTTTATGCTAGAAATGAACTCGATTAACCACATAAGAAGAAATATGAGCAAATTAGACAACTTTCAGTTTACAAGTAATTTATTAGAATAATACCAACTAGACATACATTGAAACAAAATTGATACTAATGCGATGTTTAGATTGTGCCTAATTATTTTTTGTTGGCAAATAGCATTTTAAAAATTACTTAATAAAATAACGAGATAAAAAAAAGTTTGTATGGGGAAATTATAGATAATATTTCATATTCCGAAAAATTATGACAACTTTTTGACAATTTTAAATAATATTATTTTTTTAATAAAATTTTGAAACAGTAATAAAAGTTTAATAAAAGTAAAAAAAAAAAAAGTAAAAAGTACAGTAATAAAAGTAAAAAAAAAGAATTCGGATGTCCAATTTGGAAAATTGGATGTATTAAAAAGTGGGAAATATTTTATTGGTCAATATTGGTCTCTCTACCGCTTAAATACATTTTGCATTCTTTTTTGTTTGTATACATAAATATTGAATACATTTTACATTCTGTTTTCTTTTTAGAATCTAATTTTCGCCACCGTTCACACAGCCCTGAAAATGATTTGGTAATCAAGGAATCGATTGTAATAGTGATTAAGAATTATTTAATAAAAAAAATTTTATAGGGGATATGTCTCCTTTTTGAACCATCTTATAGGTCCAAGTCAATGATAATTGGAATAGGTTATTGACTTCTTGATTTTATACAAATTATAAGAATCAATTGAAATTTCTTTAGCACGTCTCGAAGTTTATAACAAGTTTACTGATGACTTTATATTTATATATAATTCCCGGAAACGAAGCCAAATACCTGGCTGGGGACGTTACCTTCTGTATTATTGTAAAATTGAGAATAGGAAAATTGTAATATTTGTACGCACATTATTTATCTGTTGTTGACAGACACCAGAATAAGTGACAGCGTGATACCTAGATACTGTGCTTTATTTTCATAGGGAACTAGGAAAATAAAGCAATATTTCCGGTTATATGAACTGCCGAAACATTATATATTTGTCTATTGGTAAAAATCACATTTGGTATCGTTTTAATTTTATTCTTATCTTGCTCGTCCATTCCTGAATGATTTTTGCTCTCTGGACTTGTATCCGTAGCAAACGTTGCCATAAGCAAATTTTTCTGGAACTGGCAGATCACAAGTGCATAACACATGCACTTGTGTTTCGGAGTATTCCTGTTCCTGTTTAACTCGAAACCCTCTATTTTGTAGGTAAGAAGAATTCCACATATTGAATTGGTAAAAATTTGTTCGGTTTGTGCACCAGGCCTTCGCTTTTATTTTTTGATAAAATAGGCAAAATCAATTACATCCAATTATGTCGTCCATAAAATATATTGAATTGATCCAATTATGTTGTCGTCCAAAATACAATGTGTATTTTGGTTATTTTTATTACTTACTTGATTGCAACTTAGAATTTTAAAATCTATTAATTTTCGTTAGTCGAGAATGTTCTCTATAAATAAAATTAACAAATGCAAGAAAAAGTACAAAAATTATGAGTGAGTAAATTTATATTAGTTGGACGTAAATAAATTTTATTATATGTTATTTAAGATGTAGTGTTTTATTGACTAATCCCTTATTCTCAAGATTTGTTTTAAAATAATTTTGAAGATCTATACAAATTTCTTAAAGTAAAAAATTAAATATTCCAATAGGCAGAATATTAATAAAGTACAAGTGCGTTAATCCGAACACATGATAATCCGAACTATCGATAGTCCGAAAGTGCGTTCTTCCGAGCGTTCGTTCGGATTAGAAAACATTATTTCAGAATCATTTTTTAATATATAATTTGTTAAAGAATATAGTATACATATTTTAAATTAGTTATTATTAATCGCAGTTATTTTGCCTTTTATTAATTTGCAAAAAAAAATTAATACTGCCGAATTATTGCTAATTATAAATTATTAATATTCGAATTAATACGAACATTAAAGAGAAATTATTTTTATTTCGTTTTCATTTTCCTTCAAATCTGATTTCTTGCAGAGCAATTATGTCAAGCTTGAATGTATATATTATGGTGCAGTGCATTAACGCCCGAGGAATTAACGAATGCCCTAAAAAGTGAGAATTAATGCCCGAAAGACATTCGTGAAATAATTCCCACCTAACTGAGCATGTAAATCCATGGGCAATATTGCCCATTTGAAGCAATAATTTTTGGGCTTTTTTGGCCACTCAAATGAGAAATGAAGCTCTTTGCTAAAATTATATTTTTTTTTGTAATGATAGAAAAGAAAATGACGACCAAACTAATTCAAACATTAAATTTTACAGGTATAATTATGTATATATTTTCTTACTATTCTGAACGATTCGCGTTCGAAACACCGCACTTGAAAAAAATTTGAGTTCGGACTAACGTACTTGTACTGTAATTTGATTTCATATTGAAGATAAAAATACGTCAAAATAAGATAAATTTACAAGTTGTTTGCATGTACATCAAAATAAAGAAATAATTTAAAATTTATATCAATCAATCATGCTTTCAAAAGAGTAAATTTCAGTTGTGTACTCTTGGAAAATTAACTAGTTATCATAAGGAATTGTTTTTGAAATGAAAGATTAAACTTGAATTCAATGCGCCTGGTAATGATTAGCAAAAAATAATAAATTTGTTTAGCTACTTTTAAGAATTATTTAATAAATAACTCTAATAACTAACATAGTGAACGATATTAACTATGAAATTGAGTACTATTGAATCGATCTGTTAATACTAAATTATCGTGACAACAAATAATTGTTACCACTGGGACTGTATAAATATAACTGTACGATTGCTGTGTTAGTGTATATAGCTTACATTCCTGGTCTCTAAATTCTAAATTTAGAAGTACAAATTTAAATGTTGTACTTCTAAATTGATAAATTGACATATTCAAATATTTTAAAATAAGTTATATTTTATTTATTTTTATATGAATATATATATTATTATTTGCTTATTAAAAATTAATTACTTTTTTACATCTTTCTAAAATGTATGTTTTTCTGCAGTGAACTATTGAACTAATTAATTATGAAAAAACCTTCAAACATACTCTACATTTATGAATATAAATTTAGCATAAACTTTCGAAATTCAAAAATATACAAAAACATTTCATAATTCACAACCAAAATTAGTTAAAAAAATATATTTTAATAGTTAAAAATCATTAGCTTGAAATGCTTAGGCCTCTGTCTCTTTCTAACGATTAAATTATATTTTGGAAAAAATATTTAAAAACTATTTAAACAAAGTGAAAAAGGTAAAGCAAAAGATAATTTTTTTGTTGTTGTTGTATATTATATTGGAGAACCATGAACCAAAAAGTATAAACAGTTATGTTCAAATGAACAAGCCACGCATTTAAACCAAGTTTAAACCTAAGTATTATTATAGAAAATAACAAAAAATACAGGTTACAACATTAAACTCAGAAATTTGAACTTAGAGAAAAGTATACACATAAAATAATAATAAGGAAGACAATAATACTTGAAGACTATTTTTTTTGCCTCGTTCAAAAAAGTTAGAAAAGTTTAATATGTACTTTTAAGTTTCAATCTCGGCAATGACTGGAAAATTAGACTATAAAAAAATATTGGTGATTAAATGCCTTATAGAAGATTTCTAATAAGGTCTTTAAAAAATTTCTAACTGCTCGAAAATACTGTGGCGAAAAATTTCTAATTGCTCGTAATAGTGTTATCCAATTCTTTAACAAAATCCTAACTGCTCGAAAATAATGAGGTGGTGCCCCATCATGCTCATGCATAATCATATGTTATGCTAAAAATATAACGGATCATACTTATCTAATAAATCTTTCATATCATTCTCAGTAATTTTTTTTACTGTTTACGAAAGAATAATTGGACCTATCATCGATTATATTATTTTAATAGTTCTTTTGCTTCTACTTTGTATTAGCTTTTGAGGTACTCCAGTGATGGAGGTTATGGACGTTAAATATCCAATCTTTTGCAAATGTTGCCTCCTCTATACATAATATGAATGCTTTCAAATTTGGTATTTGCTGTTCCACTTCAGTTAACTGGCTGTACTTTAATCTTCTAGCTGCATCATCATCTGCTAAGGTTTGGAGCTTGTAAAAGTGATGGATGATGAAAGCCCAAATTATGATAAATTTTCAAAATTATTTTGTGAAATATCTATCATTAAATGACGGACGCCTGGAAGATATATGTGGATCGTTCTCTAATATTGGACAAATCCTATTTCCTGTTTCTTCAGTATTTGCGCTTCCTCGCCTTCCTCGTTAATGGCTAGAAGGTAGAAAAGTTCCATGCTGCCCAATCCTCCGGTATGCTAAATAAAATGTATATGCGGAAGGAAGATTTCTTCGCGAAAGTGTTCTAACTTCTTTTCGAAAGCTCTGTTAGGGGGCAGATAAATTGGGGAGATTTTTTTTTATTTGTATAATAGTAAAAGTACACAACTTTTTAGATAAAAGAATTATTTTGCCTAATTTGTACAAAAAATTTGCAAATGCCAACTTAAAAGCCCTGTCGTTTCCAAATAACGTAGAAAAAAATTTGAGTTTGGACTGAGTGAATCAAACGGTAGTATATCGTGATCAAGTATTTCAAAATCACTCTGTATACTGTGTAAATAGTTTTAAATTCTCTCTGAAATTCACATCAATGCACACATTTCATTTCACACTGTTGATAAACAATGATTAAATTAATTCATATTTCGACAAAGTATTTCTACCGGCAATAAGTTTTTACGGATTTTTAATTAAAACAATTCTTTACGGTAGCACTTTGTACGTTTATGTGTGTTTGTCCATCCATCAGTCTACTTCTTTTCAAATAATTTGCCCAAACTTTCCTTCTTTTCTCATAATTTGTTATTTATCAATGTTTTTTCTTAATTTCTATTATAAATATGTCATTTAAAATTAAAATAAAAGTCGGCATTTAAATTCTATTTACTTACTATTTGATTTACTGGTACAAACACCAGACAAAATATACTTAAGCATCATAAAAAGTTCACAAAATGTTTTAAACCCAATTTGTTATAAGAATAATGTTAAAAAAATCGATATTAAACTATCTTTTCTATTTCTATTTTAAAATAAATATAAAATTTCTGTTATAGCTCTCAATTTTTATATTTTTGTGACATTTGAAAATAATTGAAACAGACAAATATCACTCTGTCAAAATTCCACTGCTATTTAATTTACTTTCGAATTAAACTTGCTTTGAACCATTAGTTAAACTTTTGAAATGGTTCATTTTTATTTCTATTTTATGAGTAAAAAAAGTTGATTGTTTTAAAGTTTTAAGTTATACATAATAATATGGCTTTTATTGTATTGTATTCATTTTTCAGTTCACTTCAACAATGTTATATGATCCAGTACGAAAGAAAGAACCATCACCAACATTTCAAACAGAACGTGATTCCTGCTTATCATATTTTTCAAAATGGAATGAATCTGATCAAGTTGATTTCGTTGAACAATTATTATCACGAATGTGTCATTATCAACATGGTCATATAAATGCTTATCTAAAACCGATGTTACAAAGAGATTTTATATCATTGCTGCCTAGTAAGTTTTTGAAAAATCTATTAGTATTTTCCAATATTACAAATAAAATTATCAATTAATAACAAAATATATGTGAGTTGATTATTGGATGTTTTAATAATAATATAAATTTAGATATATATTATTACAATTTAGATATTAATGTTTTATGTAAATCGGAGTTACATAAACAAGACCGAGATTTTAAATATAATCAAATAAAGTTTTTTGCCTGAAAAATGCACAAAAAGATAAAAAAAATTGTTGCCATTTAATTTTGTAAATTTAATCAGTAATACATATATTTTAATTATATGCGATTTGTAAACAATTTAATATCTTTTGAAACTTTATTTTTTTTAAAACATATTTTTCTGATTATATGCATTATTTATGTTGTTTAATAATTCAGTTTTCAGTTTAATTTGTTTTCTTTTTTATTTTGTTATTTATACAATAATTTAAATAAATTGTTTACCTTGTTTTGTTAAATTCTTCTAAAAATAAATAAGAAAAAAAATATTTCAATAATCGAGAAATATGTATTGTAAGTATCGATATAACCAAAAAAGTTCTACATTTGCATTTGAACATAATTTTCTATTTTACTTAAATCTACATTGTGACGTTCAACCCACTTTCAACATTTTCTGAAAAAAATATCTGTATAAGAGAATTAATAATGTACTATAGAATGCTGTCATTTCTCTTATAATTTTTACGGAATTCTTTTTAATTTACTCTTACATGTATACTGAAATTTTATCAACTAAGTTTGCTTATCCAGTTAAAAAAACATCAATCAAATTTACCCAGCATATGAGGAATGTTTGAAAACTTGTTAAGTATATACAAAACACCCGTTTTTACAACTTTAATATTTTACCTTTTATAAGATTATAAAATAAATTGCATTTCAGTCCGTAAATTTTGTTGTTGAACTACCATTTAAAGTTGACTATTTATTCAGAGGGTTAGTTTTATTTAATTTCAATGGTAAAATGGGTTAGTTTTATTTAATTTCAATGGTTTAGTTTTATTTAAATTAATTCCGTGTTTAGAATTCGCAGACTTTTCAAATATATCTTCCAACTTTTTTTTTAATTTGATTTTTTTTGACGTAGTTTACAATTCATTTGGAAAGCAACATTTTTTTTTTATAATAATATTATTTCATACTATTGTTAACTTGAATTTTTTTTACCCCATACTCAAACTCAAGTGATATTGGAGTGTCAAACTTGCGTTTTATTTACATTAGTAAAATAAAATATAGAAGCAAAACTATCACCAACGTAGGCGGTGGTGGATCTGCGTTATTATAGTGCATTTTAAATATAAGGGACCATAGCTGAATCAAATATTTTATTAAAGTAGCCCTCAATGAAAAAGGTAGCTATAAACAAAAAAAAATATTAATTTGAAATAATTTTTTAGATAAGTAACGAATTTTAGATTAAAATAAAACACATTTATATTAAGATTGAAGCCAAATTTTTTTTATCTGAAAGATAATTTTATGACATTTAGGTTTTAAAAATAACTGGTTTTTTTAAATTATTTTCAACATAGTTTTATCAACACACGAAATTCATTTTTATCCATTTTTAAAAATACACTGAGATTGACTTGTTTAAAAGACTGTTCACGTAAACTAAATAAGATATCGACTTTAAATTTTATATATAGCCTAGAAAATGATTTTAGAGGTTAAAAAAACCAAATTCATACCTGTGCATTACCTGCATCACAGGTAGTCCACGTAATTATCAATCAGCCCTCGTATTTGTGAAATGTAACAGTTTTATCAGAACGATTTGAATAGGTTTTTTGAAAGGAGTTCAGAATCAAACTTAGATACAACATTGAAATTTTGAAACAACATACGACAGTCATTGATATAAAATGCCCTTATAGTTTTGTTGCGTTCATGTAGTTATCTGCACTATGTTTACATTTATTTTCTAAAACCGATATTTTGAATATTTGCACATAGTACATATATATTAATTTTTAGTTATAAATATTTCATTATTTCATATTTATTTTCCTTATACATTTTGCTGACATTTATAAAATACTTATGAGTTTAATAATTTTCTGCTTCAGTAGACTTGCAGCTGGAGAGCATAATTCTGACTAAGTTACCTATTATATTACAGAACCGTTAAAAATATTTTTGTGTGTATAGTTTAATAAAATAATATTTATAATTTATTGAATTTAGTTCCCTAAATTTTACTTCCTGTTTCATAGTCAAACAGTCCGTATTTTACATATTCCTACTTAACAGGATCCAGTCTTCGATGGGTTACATCCATTTATGTTTTACTTTGTCACAGTTCTTAATAGCTTTTATGATTATGTCTCATTTGAAGATAATTATTTATATAATACTTTTATTTGTTTATTAACTTTATTTAGTAGTTCTTTTAATAATATTTTAAAACCAATTTTCCAATACTTTCACCATCAAGTTTCCCACACCATCAATATTTATTTGTCTGGTTTAAAGCATTGTGTAATGATAGCATGATAAATTCTACGAGATATAATAATTAATTTTTCCAAAAAAAGAACATATTTCTGAATTACAAAAAAATTAATGTCCAATTTAAATGTAATCAGACCTCATAACCATTTGAAAACTTTATTTATTTAATATTTATTAAATAGTTCCAAAATAAATGAATTTTAAGTATGTTTAATTACATTTTCTTTTAATTATTTTACAGAAAAAGGGCTTGATCATATTGCCGAAAATATATTATCATACCTAGATGCTGATTCATTAAAATCAGCCGAATTAGTATGTAAAGAATGGTTACGTGTTATATCAGAGGGCATGTTATGGAAAAAATTAATTGAACGTAAAGTTCGGACAGATTCATTATGGCGTGGATTAGCTGAACGTCGTGGTTGGATACAATATTTATTTAAACCAAAACCTGGTACAACACATCGACCACATTCATTTTATCGTGAATTGTTTCCAAAAATAATGAATGTTAGTTTATTTTTAATTTCACCAAAAAAGATTATCATTTAATTTTGCTTGCATTTCAATTATATTTTTACATTTTATTTTAGGATATTGAAAGTATAGAATATAATTGGCGAACTGGTAGACATATGCTGAGAAGAATTAATTGTCGTTCAGAAAATTCCAAAGGTGTCTATTGTTTACAATATGATGATGTTAAAATTGTATCAGGTCTTAGAGATAATACTATTAAAATATGGGATCGAACGGATTTACAATGTGTAAAGGTAAGTTTTTTATCATTTATAACTCATTTATCATTTATAACTCATAAAAAATTAAAAGATTCCATTTTGATTTCATTCTACTCTTCCATTCCTTATAAACGTGTTTACATAATTTAATTACATTATTTTTGGTGAATTTTTGCTATATGAATTTGCATTTTGAAGTTTAATACAATTTCCACCCACTGATTGCAGAACCTAGAATTATACTAACGAGTTGTTGTACGCTTTATTATCTTTTTAACGACCTTTATTATAAATATATTTTGCACCGCCTGTATGGTCAGAAATTTGAATGAAAGGAATGTGCTACTTTATTCTATTCTTTATGCGTTCCCAACGTCCGGGTCTATTATAAATTTTTCAAAAATTCATTAACAAATACGTTTTGTCCAACAACGAATTACGCCGCTACCGGTTGCTCTTGACAATTTTTTTTAAAAAAACTAGTAAATACTAATTAGTTTTAATAAATTATACGCCAATATTCTTGTATCCGATCTCAATTATACACCAATATTATTGTATCCTATCTCAATAACAATAAATGTTACTAAAATTAATTAAAAATTTTTTAGACGTTAACTGGACATACTGGGTCAGTACTTTGTTTACAATATGATGATAAAGTTATTATCAGCGGTTCAAGTGATTCAACTGTACGTGTATGGGATGTCAATAGCGGTGAAATGGTTAATACATTAATACATCATTGCGAAGCTGTTTTACATTTACGTTTTAATAATGGTATGATGGTTACATGTTCAAAAGATCGGTCAATTGCTGTGTGGGATATGACATCACCAACTGAAATAACTTTACGTCGTGTATTAGTTGGTCATCGCGCAGCTGTCAATGTTGTTGATTTTGATGAAAAATATATTGTATCAGCTAGTGGTGATCGTACAATTAAAGTATGGAGTACATCTAGTTGTGAATTTGTACGAACATTAAATGGACATAAACGTGGTATTGCATGTTTACAGTATCGTGATCGATTAGTTGTTAGTGGCAGCTCAGATAATTCAATTAGGTAAGAAAGAGAACAAATTGTAAAAATTTATATTATACATGTGAAGAAACCAGAGTTTAAATATACGAAATTTTATAAAATTTATATTTTTAATTATAATCGATAGATTTTAATCCTACTCGATAATTTAAAAATATTAATACATTTTTTTAATTTTGGGCAAAAAATTAAAAAAAATATATAAATGCCAAATTTTATAAAATTTCATATTTTTCTTAGTTTTCTACTAAATTACTAAATTGCTGTTTATTAAATATTTATCATATGAATTAACATTTGTTTTGCACATAACTTAGTTATTTATAATTGTACATATTTCATTTGTTGTGTGGTCATTTATAGAATTTTATTTTTTTATTATCTATTTTATTTATCATATATTTTTTTATGAAAATCAAAATCGTAACAAATTTATTCATATTTTTAATTTATTATGTTTTTATTAAAAAATGTATTTCCTAGGTTGTGGGATATTGAATGTGGAGCTTGCTTAAGGGTACTAGAAGGACATGAAGAATTAGTACGATGCATACGTTTTGATTCAAAGCGTATTGTTAGTGGTGCTTATGATGGGAAAATAAAAGTATGGGATTTAGTAGCTGCTTTAGATCCAAGGGCACAATCAAATTCACTTTGCCTTAAAACACTAGTGGTAATTATAAAATTTTTATGCTTCATAAAATGATGGTTATAGTTTCAAATATGTCGTGTTATATATATAACTACAATAAGTTATTCGAAGAACGAAAAGTCATGTATATATGTTAGATGAACCGATTCAGGTTGTAAAGATAAGCCGAGTGAATAAAAAGCTAGTTAGTAATTTAAGTATTTGGTAAAAATAAAAGCATTTTATTTAAGTAAAAACATTTTATAACAAGTATTTACTTGAAATTGGGTGAACAATTTTTTTTTTTACTTGATAGATTTTGGTATTGGAAGTTTATGAATTTACTAGAAATATCTAGAACCCAAATCGAAATTTAAGGTAATAAAAAAATAAATGTTTTTTACAAATTAGATTTTTGTTAGATGGAACCTATCAATATCGATAACACCAACAACCCCCTCCCAACCACGCCCACCAACCACCATCACCACTCAGACATTCATTATCATCACCCACCACCAACCATCAATAATTTGATTCATCATCTGATCGGATTCATCAGGTGATGATGAATCCGGTCAGATGATGAATCATATTTTGATACATCCAATGTGAGTGCTTCAACTGAGACATTGTTTGTTGATCATTTATTTGTTGGTAGTCTATTTCAGATTAGTAACATTAAAAACAATCTTAATAGCAACTTTTTGAAGGTTCATTAATTCAAAAAGGAAAACATATGGTTATCCAGCAACTCTCAAATACAGGGATCAATCATGAAATGATCCAAAATCTGTTCCCAACTTTTTTTGCTGATTTCTTCAGTGAAGCTTTTACTGCTGTTGGTCAAGTACCTGACGAATCTTATTTTTCTTATTTGAGCAACACTGCTCAAATAAGACTTGAGATTCGTCAAGTACCTGACGAATCTTATTTTTCTTATTTGAGCAACACTGCTCAAAGACTTCTTTGCCTTCCATTAGTATAGAATATCATACTGTTGTTAACAAGATCTGCAAATTCTTCGGGTCCAGATGGCCTGCCTGCTATAGTTCTACAGCGATGCATGGATAGCACAACCCCTTACTACTCTTTTTCAAAGATCACTATCGACGGGAATTTTTCTAAGTCTCTGGAAAAATTCATTTGTTAGCCCTGTAAAAAGGGTCTACTTTGGAATTCGAGAATTATAGGCCTATTACCAAGTTATCTTGTATTCCCAAACTTTTCGAGAGTATTGTTTATGATACCCTCTACATTCACTGTAAATCCCTGATTTCACCTAAACAATACGGGTTTTTGAAAGACAGGTCCACGACTACAAATTTGACGGAATTTGTCTCCAATAGCCTAAACGCAATGGAAGTTGGTTATGACGTAGATGCCACAGACATTTGAAACCACTGACTTTAGTAAGGCATTTGATAAGTTATCACATAATCTGATTCTCTTTAAATTTCCAACCCTTGACTGCCCACCTTGCTTTTTACATTGGTTGAAATCGTATCTTATTAATAGGAAATACAAGGTACTATTTAGGTCCGCTCAATCTGATTCATTTGCGGCTAAGTGTGATGTACAGCAGGGTAGCCACCTTGGCCCAATAATTTTTATATTAACAATTAACGATGTTTCGTCAATAATTAAATTTTCAGAAACTAATATATTTGCTGACGATATGAAAATATACAGGATAATTAACATCTTATCTGACAGTGCGGTTCTTCAAGAAGAACTGACTAACTTTTTGTTTGGTAGTCCAAAAACTTTCTTGAACTCAATGTTAGCAAATGCCGGATTATTACCTTTACTCGCAAACGTTCTTCTTTTGCAGCACGTAATTATTATCTTAATGGTTAGCCTGTCCCGAAAGTTACGACCATTCGTGACCTTGGTATTCTCTACGACAGCCAATTAAACTTTCACTCCCATTTTCATAACATTGTGAATAGAGCCAGTTCTATGATTGGGTTTGTCAAACGCTGTTCTAAGGAGTTTTTTGGCCCATACGTTACTAGAGCTGTATACATGACCTTTGTTGGACCGATACTCGAGTATGCCAGCCAAGTTTGGTCCCCGTATCATTAAGTACATATTAGTAGAATTAACTCTTACAACGTTCCCAAATATTCAAGATGGTAATTAAAAAATAAATGACAGAATTTATCAATATTAATAATATAATTTCAAAAGAAGAATTTAATTCTACATCTCACCAAAATTTACATATACATAGATAACAAAAATAGTTTCAATTATAATAAAAAAAATCTACAACAGTCTTCCTCTTCCCTCGAATATAATGCGGCGCATTTTATTCGAATCGAACTTTTCTGTTTTTTTTTTTTTTTATCATGGGGAACGCGATTATCACATTCAATAATAATTCGACAAGAAGGCTGAAACGTTTAAAACCATTTGACTTGGTTACCAATGCAATGTAGTAAATGTGAAATATTCCGATTAAATCCTAGGTAATGGGTTACCTAGAAGCATATCAAATGTAACTTTAAGAAATTCCAGATTTAAACTGATGGTTGGTCTTCTTACTAAACATAACCTTATATTTCAATTATTTTGCATGAAATGACAATCTGATTTGACAACTTGGTTTTCTTAGACAGAGAAGTACCTTAATATGTGGCTTCATTTCAGAAATACTTTTTAGGTAAATTAAATTTTTAATGAGTTAGATAGAGATAGAAGATTTATGTCCTCTCCATCTATTACATAGACCAAATTTCTAATTCTATGAGCCATATAGAATAAAAATAATAAATTAGATTGATTTATATTAATTCACTTAGTTCATAATATTACATTTGTTTTAATTCACATTTTGACATTAATGTTTTTTGTTAACCTATCTTAGATTGGAATATTTTGACTAAACCTTCAATAGAACTTAGAACTTATATTTACATGATACATTCGCGTAGAGATAACTACTTTAATATGGCATAAACATTTCTTGAATTCCTGCATTTATCTGAAAATTTTTTATTAAAAATTATATTTACATTATATTATAAATATCACTATTAATTATTATATTTACATTAATTGAAAAAGTTATATTTACAATTTTCATATCAGAGGTAGCTAAATATTAGGCCAAAACACATTCCATATAACGTTCACACGTAAATTTTTCCTGTATATTTTTACACACTTTAAGAAGCGTTCCATGTACCTACTTGCAAGTAATTTTTTAAAAGTAACATAAATAAATGTGAAAGGAACAATTTTCATATAAAATATATGGAAGTACAAATGTACCACTCAGATATGTTGTATCTCGGAGGTGAGGTGGAAGGATTTTTTAGAAAATGTTCTATATTGTACAAGTATTTCTTTAATAAATATTATAAAAAAATTAACACTTTGTTTTTGCTGTTTTGAAATTATAATAGTTAAAAGAAAAAATGTAGAGATACAAAAACGTAACAGATTTAAAAAGACATTCAAAGTTTACGGCACTCCACTATCTTAGCGACGATTTACAGTTATTATGAAATAAATTTATATTTAAATTAAATGAACACCATTTTTAAATTATATCCATCAAATATGTTATATAATATTTCTAAATCAATTAAGAGTAATAATTTGTTGTATTTTTTGTTCTTTCATTTTAATTTTTTTATATAATTTATCATCAAAAATAAAACAACACAAAATTTACTCCCAAGGAGCATACTGGACGTGTATTTCGTTTGCAATTTGATGAATTCCAAATAGTTAGCAGTTCACATGATGATACAATACTAATTTGGGATTTTTTGAATTTTACTCCCCCAACTGAAAATAATACTTCATGTAGAAGTCCGTCACGTATGTATACATTTTTTTTTATTTATTTATAAATTCTCATAATCGAATCATTACAAGTGATCGGAGTATGAGAAAGTAATGTATTTATTTCAATTATTCATAATTAATCATAATTTTTTTTTTTTTTCAGCTGCACTAATGGAACATTAGTTAAAATATTTTGAAAATGGCATAAGATAAACATCAATGGAAATTTATTTAAAAAAAATGACACAATAATAAAATACTTATAAAATTATACATTTTTTTATAAAAACGATCTCCAGATTGCTTTGGGTGATAATGATTTCGATTAACAAAACTGATGGCAAGAAAATTTAATGGCGCGTATATACATTTGAATAATTAAATAAAAATAAATAATTAAATTATATATAGATAAAAAAAATACTGAGTTACTATAAAAACCCAACCAATTATTTTATATTTTTGGTGATAATGAAATAAAATTAAATTAGAAAAGGAAAAAAACGTTAGATATAGATATTTACCGTTTTTTTTAAAAAAATAATCTAAATATATATATATGTAATTTTATTAAACAAATTTATTATAATATAAAATAGAATTTTGTTCTTTGATTGTTACCCCATCCATTAAGCTATTGTCGAAAGCATCAATAAATAGAAAAACTCAAGGGATAATTTGTTATTGCACGGCAATATTTTGATATGATATAAAACACTGTAGTGTCTAGTATACAATATGGTGGTGCATTCTCATGATTATGCTCTTCAAGGTGCATTATAACTTCGCGGATGTTGTAAAATTGGGTAACCCTAAATATTTTAGAATTTTTCAATACCGGTGCACATTTGTACAAAGTAAGTTGTAATTGTACATGATCAGTGCCCAGAATAATTAATTTTGTTTCAGTACGTGAAGAAATATATTATTAAATAAATAATTTTATTAGATCTCTATTTCAGTGAAAAACCCAATACAAAAATAAATATCTGTAATTAATTTTTCACTAATTATGTTTTTTTTATTTTCAATATATATTTATTTTGTACTTTGGCAAAAAAAAAAAAATAAATAATAATAACTATTTGCATAGTGTTATTAAAAAATTTAAAAGATCTTATCATTCGATTTAAAATATTTGTATACATATTATTAATTTTCTTATCTTTTAGATATAAATAATTGTAATATTTCTTTTTTAATTTAATATTGTTATTCTAATTGGTTTTTTGCTCTTTTATAATAATTTAAAGTTTTGTATCTAAATATTAATAACGAAATTATTTCTAATTTGGCAATTATTTATCCACAAGAAATGTAATATCAATAAATATATAATCAAATCATTCTTAAAATAATATAGCTAAAACTCTTGAAGATGTATTTTTAAAAATATATTTTACTAATTTTTTTTTTTATGGCTGTTTGCTTTGTGCTAAGATGATGTGGAAATATCATTTCTGCTACCTAACTCAATGTCTCTTAAAGATTTAAATTGTGTATTTCTAAAAATATTGAATATAAAATATAAAAGAATACATTTTCAAGATTTTGCTCAGGCCTGTTATAACATTTTAATTTTATTAAGAAATTTAACAACTATTTTATTATATTTCTTTTTTATCAGTGCTTAAAGATTAAATATTTTAATTTTTTTTCATATTTATATTAACATACCAGAAAATGTGAAATCTCAATTATATATATAAATATTTTTAACAAATGGTAAATTATTATAGAAAGAGAGTTATTGTAAAAATTATTGAAAACTGTTTATATTAAAACAAAATTTAAATAAACTTTAGTACTAATAAAATAAGATATCTATATAACAAAAGTTTATTATCAAAATATTGCATAAAAATTAGTCAAAAGCAAAAAATGTCTTTTGTCTTTAATAATTTTTATTATTGATGTGCTTAACCATAAATTGAATAGTTAAATAAGATACTTCCGTAGAACTTGATATAATAAGTTACAAATTTATTCAATGTTCATACATAAAAAATAATAAGGATTTTTAAATAATTGCCTTTAATATTATTTTACTTTTAATATAAAAGGAAGTTAATGGGAGAAAATGTATTTTTAATTTGTCTTTTTTAAAACTAAAAATCTGTAAAGAAAACGATAAAATCCAAGAAAGTAAAGCAAAAGAGGAAATATTTTGCAAGACTGATTTGAAGAAAATATCTATTT
The DNA here is from genome assembly GCA_963932195.1 of Empis livida. NCBI lineage: Eukaryota > Metazoa > Arthropoda > Insecta > Diptera > Empididae > Empis > Empis livida. The sequence goes on from OZ010645.1 coordinate 40,559,870, forward strand.
TAGATAACAAAATCCAAAACAAGGCTTTAAACAAATTTTTAAAAAAAAACTATTTTGTAGTGCAACATTTTAATCTATCTAAAATTGTTCTAATTTTTAAGGAATACTAATTAATATTTTGATTTTTGAATAAATAAAAAAAAATACAAATTTTAAAACACATACAATTTTGCAGTAAAGAAGTTCAAAATGTAGGTTTGTATATCAGCCGTTTATTTCAAAATGTTAATGTTTTGGATTTTGACTGCACATACAAATATTTATTCTAAGTATAGAGAAATTTCATTTATATTATTTCTCTATAATTAAAATAAATATTTTTTAAAGGCATTAAAATGCAAAACATTCAATATCTTGCAAAACATAAAAGTGTGATATTTACGATTTTTGCAATAAACGACATATATATATATATATAACGTGTCTGTCACAAAAACTTTTTTACTGTAATTATTCTTCAATATATCTCTTATAATTATAAATTCAATTTTTGTTGGATTTAGTACGGCAAAGCCAAGTCAGAGCTTATATGTTTATTGTCATAATTAAAATAATTTGCGATTTACAATATTCAGTTTACCCCTGTTTTAATTCTTTACTTTAAAAGTAAATTTAATAACAATTGATTTAATAAAATCGAAAACTTCTCAAAGTAAAAAAGTTTTTCGGGAAGACACGTTATATATATTTAAATTAAAATGTGTCCGTTAAATACTATAATTTATATTTTTAAACGTGTAACAAGTACTAAATTTTTATTTGCAAATTTTGAATGAAAACTAATATTTAGTAAAATAAATATAATAAAATTTAAATTATATTTAAGTGAAAGGACAGTAAAAAGTATATAAATGTAAAAATAAAATATTGAGTTATTATATATCTAATATCAGTATATAAAACTTAAAAATTTCAATAATGGATATTTTTAAAGAATACCGTTAAAACAATAAAATAAATAGTATTTAGTATAATGAATAAATAAATAATAGGAATATTTAAAACAATGTTTTTATTTAGCAAGTCAGCAAAGAAGTATAAAAGAAATTGTACTCAATAGGAAAAAACGTTATGGCGTTTTTAAAAATATCACGTTTCCGTATACGCCCAAAAGAATTTTTTTTTTCTTAATATCGTATTTGCCGTAACATTCGACTAACATATATATGTATGTACTTAGTATTGTTTTTATAGTTAAGTTTTACAAGATCGCTTGAAAATTTCGAAAGTGTAAGCGCAAAATTTACTGCAACTGTAATAATTCATATGTAATCAGTATGTAGAAATAAATTTAAAAAATTGGGATATAATTAAGAAGTGTATATCATAGTTTATTTCAAATCAAAAAATTCTAAAACACTAAAATAGGATAATAATTAAACCAAAGCTAGAGTGATGTTGTGGGTGATTAAAAAATCAAGAGAATTCGTTGTAGATTTTTTTGTCGAAATAATTATAAATACTTATTTAAAGACGAGATTTTGATGGGTAACATTTCGACCCCAAACCATGTTATACCTAGTTTCAAGAATTATATTTATAAATAACTGTTCAAAATGTGAAAATTTTTACAATTTTTTTTATTAGAGAAATCACATATTTTGAAGAGTTATTTATCTCATAAATAACTCTTCAAAATGTGAAAATTTTTACACACAAAAATCATCAAAAACAGTGATAGATTCTGCTAATCTAGATAGATGACTTATCTAAAACAAATTAGATGTTTTTAGAAAATTAAATCTAAACCTTTTAAATCTAGACCAAATTGGAAATAAGCATTTTCAAATTGGAAATAAACAATATCAAATTGGAAATAAGCATTTTCAAATTGAAAATATATCTATATTATACTATACTATACTTTTTCATTTCATTATATACTTCCATCATCTTTCCAGGTTGCATCATTGTTCTAATATTCCATGTCGCGAATTTTATATCATAGTCCTTAGTTCGTAGCATAGTTTGTTGCCGTGCATTCAATCGTCTCCGAGGCTCATTTCTAGTTGTAATCGTCATGTTGTTAACTGTTCTTTTTTCCATGATGGACTCGTCACTTCGTCAGCCTTTTTGGTATTAAACGGGTTTTACCAACTTGCAGACATCACTTATTAAGCTGTAACAGTTTTGTCGGTCCTGCTCGCAACAATAAAATATTGAAAGTGGAAAAAGTATATCTTATTTTGCAAAATTTTATATACGGCCAGTCTCATTTAAACAAAAATATGGACCGATTATTCCACCAGCCCCTAAACCACACCAAACTGTTATTTTGTCTCGATGTAATAGCAGCTCTTGAACCTCTACGGGTTGCGCTGAAACGGTGACTATTCGGAACGATGGCCGTTTCGCGATGCCCGTGAAACGGTGACGATTCGGAACGATTGATACGGTGACGATTCGGTCGATCGGCTTCAATTCTTGTGCGAGTTGAATTTTGTATATTTTTAAATCAATATCCTTGCGTAAAATACGCAATTTGTTGCATTTACTTATCATTAATATTTTTTATGATTTTTATGTATGTATTATATTAAAAATTATAAATATATATGTATTTCAAAGAAAAATAAAAAAAAATCATTTTACAGAAAAAATAAAAAAATATTAAACATAATATTTTAAATTTATTTATGTGAGAGCAATATTTTATGCAACATTATTTAAAAAGTATAGTTTGTCTTGGCTATTTCTACTTTCGCAACCTTTAATTATTTTATTGCTTTTCTCAACTAATTTTAGTTTAAATTGTGGAGACTCTCCAGATTTCATTTTGGGAATCCGTGTTGTAGCAATTATTAGCTCGTTTTCCAATATTTGGGTGATGGACGTGTTTGAGATTTTCTATTTTTTGATAAGACTCCTGTTCCGTAATTTTTTTTAAACCATGTCCCAATTTTCTTTGCGTCGGGATCAATGGTTTTTTTTAACTCCTGATAGTAAATTTCGATTTCTTCTGGCGAAACCAACGATAAACTTTGTTTTATTTTAAAATAATAAGGAAATGACTTATCGTAGTAAGTCCATTTTTTATCGTAGTAAGTCGATTTTTGAGTCTATAAATTTAAATAAGTGAAATGCAGTAACATCTCACAATTACTTAGTTTTGTGCATAAAAGTAACATGAGTAATTATATACTTTCATTATATAAATATGTAAGGAACTACATATAACATTTTTCAATTATTTACTCAAAAAGACTTAATTAATTCAATTATTTAATTATATATTACTAAAATTGCATGTAAATTAACTATAATGATGATATGCTTTTTTAGGTAAAAAGTTATGTAAAAACAAAGAACTACTATTTTGGAAGAATTCCCGGGCGCCTCAAATTAATGAAAATATTTTCTTTTGTTTCAAAACCGGGATTATGAGATCCAGGATCAGGGGAAAAGAAAAAAATTATTGCGTAAAATTACTTTATTTTTTATCTAGTAAGTTTTGGTATTTACTTAAATTTTTTTCTGGTATGTTTTGGTATGCAGATTTTGTATACAAATACTGCATACAAATTATTGGAAAAAAAAATTTTATATAAGAAAATATATACAGTATACATGAAAACTGTAATTTAATTTTGAATGATTAGACCAATATTATGATAAAAGATATAAGGTAAAAACAAAACATGGTTATAAGAATTTCTTTTAAGGAACAATTTTAAAGAGGCAATTTTTGTAGTAGTTTTAATTTCAGAAAAATAAAAATGCAATTCAAATTTACAAATCGTGTTAAATCAAAACCAAATCGTGTAAAAAGAAAATAGAGTGTATTTATAGTAAAATGTTAGAATGTGCTGGACCTGATAAAAATTTTGGGACATAATTTAAGATTTTAGGTAAATTATATTTTATTATACTCTTAGTTGAGTAAATTTAACATATAAATAATTAGGTAGAAATGTAGCTGTTATATTTTATAATAACGAGTGGTTTGGATTCGGAAATTGCTGCAGCATGCTTGGCGTTAAAACCATCCCCGTTATAAATCTTATTGTACCTAACCAAAGAAATTCTTTACAGATAGGAACCATAACACAGATTTCGGAAATTGAAATGAAATGTGTGCGTTTACTTCTAAATCTTTAGTTGGCATTGGAATTTATCACTGCAGAATTAATTTCAAAATCTACAAAACTTTGTGGTTTAAGATAATCTGGCGTCATTCATTTTCCAGTTTTTTTAATTTATCCAAGAAGCGCTAATTTTAACTAAGAAAATTACTTCATTCGGTAACGTCGTCTACATCTACACTACATACTAATTATATATTCAAAAACAGTGGTAATTTTCAAATTTTATTCCCTTTATTTGATTATAACTACTTATATTTGTACAAAATATAATAACTTTATATTTATTTACACAAAAAATCCCCAAAAATAAATTAACTTTTAGAAATAAAAAAAAGTTTATAGAATAGTCAATCCGAAATTCTCTTTTCTCTAATCATGTGTGTAAAAGGAAAATATTGTATATTGGTAAAATTCTCTACTTCTTAACTTGAGCCGCTAATCCCGTTAAATTTGGATACATAGACGATGCTGTCGTATTAATATTACTCCTATTATTTCGTGCAGATTGTCGTCGATAATCTTCAATAAGTGCATGACCAGTATTTTTAGCTGTTCTTTTAGCAATACCTTTTGGTGTCATATAATTTATATTTTGGCTGAGATTAATTACATTTCCAACAGTATCAAAAGTACCTAAAGCTACAGAACCAGCAGATGGTCCATACCTACAAAGAAATTTTTTTAAAAATAAATAAATAAAATTTAATTCCCTAAAAACCAATTTTATATTTTATATAACTTATGTTCAATAATTTTAACAGAATTGTTACTCAAATTATTTCCCAAAATCTTAGCAGAATTTTCTAAACCACAATAAACAGTACCAAAACCTTCAACAGCTCCTGCAGCTATTGTTAATACATCTGTCATCTTAAATAATAATAGATAAAAAATAACGTATTTCATTCAAATTAATGAAATTATACAACCTTATTATTAGCATCTTCTTCAGATAAGCCAAATCCTTTAGATAGTAAAGTAGAGCCATGTTTTTGTACATGTGGTGCCATAAATCTACCCAACGCCATTGTCGCTGAACCAACTTTATTTGCTATATAACCTGTAACAGTAGCTGCAGCACCAGTTACATTTTTTACAACTTTTATAGTTGTGTTTACACTTTCTGAAACAGGTGGAGTATTGAGTGGTGCTGGTTTTATTTTCGAAATTAAATATGGTGTAGAATATGTCATTAATTCTCCAGCTTTTTCGGCACCTTTTACAATATTTTGTGAGATACATTGTGCACCGCGTATAATATTGTCGGAAACAGATGAACTCATATCATGAATTGGTAAATCTTCACTTTTACTGGCAATAACAACACCATGTAATATAGATTCAAGGATTTCAAGTACAATTTCATCAGCATTATTTGTAGTTGGTATCATAATGCCAAACGATGAACCACTTTCTTCTAAAACTGCCTCTAAATCAGGAAATATAAATGCACCATATTCGGTACGAAAACAAGGGGACACGCCTGGTATTAAAGGATATAACCATGATGAATGATTCTGCCCATCAAAATTATCTCTTGGTTCATCTGGATGTGGAATAATGCAAAATGAACTAGAAGGACTGTGCAACAATAGATCTAAATCATCAGTTACAGGTGATTTTATTGGGACAGCAGTTGTTGATTTTATAATTTGTATAAAGAATGTTGAGTTTAGATGTTTATTTTCATCCTTTTCTAAACGTACAATTCGTAATATCGAATCTTCCTGAAATTTTAAAAGAATACACAGCTAATTAGATTAAAATGGAATGCAGTGGTAATTAAATATATATATATATATATATTTTAGTTTACCGAAGTTGTTGTTACCACTCCATTTGGTTTAATATAATATAATCTAACACCATCACAACAAAATAGAAGTTCAAGAGAATTTGTACCATTTTCAGTGCATTGCATTTCGCGCAAAGCTTCTGCTAATTCTGTATAAGTTCTTGGACGACCATTTTGTATATGTAATTTCTGTTGACTTGATTCAGATCCATATTTTTGATTTAAAACCCCAACACGTTGTATAACTTCGGCACGAGCTCTTTTTAATTTATGTATCATTTTACATGCTTCACTCCATTGACCTTGAATTGCTTCCATATTATCAGGTAACCCAACTGGTGTAGCTAATGCTTCGTCTATTATTTCAACACCTTTTTTATATTCATTTAATGCCTCGACAGGATTTTCTTGTTCTTCGCATTGTACAGCCATGTCGATAACACGAAATGCATCATTATGAAATGTTTTAATTTTTTGAAATGTTGATAAAAATTCAATTTCCGATACCATAACTGTGAATTAAAAAAGAGATGATGCAGAATAGTACCCCCGAAAAATTATAACGTAAATAAAAACAATAAGGTGAAGCTCTAGTTATTTGGCATTGGAAAAACAAGATAATTTCAAAAAAATTTGTTTATACTTAATTAGTATTTCGATGTCCTATAACCTGTATTATAATATTGCATAAATTGGTTCAAATTTTATTTTATTTCATTTTTATAGAGGAACCTTTAATTAAGAATACCAAAAAAAATAATATGCAATTCCAAAAAAATGCGAAAACATTTCTTTTATTAAAATTTTATCTGAAAGCCAAATTCTGTACTCAATATATGTATTTCCCCATTTTTTGTTCAACAGTATTTTAAAAGCAATCAAAAAATGTTTATACGCAAATAACATAAAAAATTGACATTTAAGGAAATTAGTTATATCCCAGCAATTTTTAATAAGTAAAATATATTTTAAAGTATATTTTAGACTTGTTTACATATTACATAACAAATTAGTAGCTAAATATCTTTTATTTAACAAAATTTTATAGAAAAATTACTCACTAGATGTTGACAATTGAAAAAGCCAAAGCACAGCTGTGAAGTTTCAATATAATAATTAATATGGTAAAATAAATTCATAGAAGACAAAACAAAGAACAAAACAAATATGGAAGTTAAAATTACATATATGAAATCATAACCCTCTAAGCTTTAATTCCACTTTTCCTATTCCAAATTCTGAATCCAAATTTTTATATGAAATCTTATTTTTTTACACAATTCGTACATACACATTTTTTTAAACAATGTGTATATTAATAATAAATGTAAACAAAGTAAACCTTAAGGATTAATCTTTAAGCCATAGTTTTTTTATTCCTCTTAATTTAGTATTCTAGTATTAATTTTAATTTGTGAACAAAGGCGTCATGCTTTTTTTGAATTTTTTTTGTTCTTGTGCCAATGGTATAATTTCTTAAAATAAAAATTATTAGAAACTGCCACTAAAACTTTTCTAACGGTGAGAACTTGCTATATTTTAACGCAGTATCTCTAATTCTAATTTTTCAGTGTGGCTTCAATGCATCACTACACACAAAGAAGTTAAATTTGCAAACTTCTAAATAAAAAATAATGATTTTGACAATTGTTTTAAATAAAAAATAATAAGGGTGTTCACGTCAACTAAAATTTATTACGTGCTTTTATTTTTTAGTAAAATATTTTTAATATTATTTTTAATTTAAGATGAAATAGACGCATAAGATATACCATAAGTGAGCCGCAACCGTAAATGTTAGAATAAGAACAGTGGAAAAAGGTATTCGCCAAGAGCTTAGTTTCTATGTAATATAAAAATGTCTGTTTATGAAGCGCCGAAGTGATCCGTTTTGTTAGTTCAAATATAGGACATTTACGAACTAATTTTCTCCATTGAAAAACATTTGTAAATTTATATGCAAATATTTATTTTATATTTTGTTCTTTATTATAAGTATTGCTTGTATATTACTTTACAATTTTAATGAATTAATTTTGTATGCTTTTGCATTAGTAATATGTAACAGCAAATACATATTTATAAAATACAGTATTTGCCTTTCACCCATGTTGTAAAATTCGTTGTTCAGCACTTGGTTCTTGGTTTGTTCTGAAATAATCGGGTAAAATATTATATTATTTTATTAAAACACTAAAATATATAATTAACATTTTTATTAATATAACCATATTTCTATAAATATTATTTAATTACTTTTTATTAATACTATAATATATTAAATAATACAAAAATAATGTACTCCATATCTTTTGGTGTCGTAATTTAATTTTTTTAAGCATATACAACCGTACCGCCACGGAAGTTATAAGAATTCGTAAACGCAAGAGTCGTAAACGCGTCATACAAAAGTTCGTTTTTAGATTGTAAATGATCCGTAAACGTAAATGAGCACTAATATAAATGTTTGAATTAGAAAAGGGGATGGAATTATTAAAGTGATTCCAGCCCGGTAGAATGGCTCCACAATGGAGTGAACACGGGGAAAACAATTTATACCGGTATTTCCATTTCATTTCAAAAAAATGTTTTCAGAAAGAAAAAAAAGTTGAGAAAAAAAATTAACCATTACAAATTACCATATGTTTAAAAAAATTTATTTAATTAGTAGTTTAAGTCCCAAATGTTATGGATTTCTAACATCTACATGAAAGTAGCTTACAAACTAACAAAATTCTGGTACTAATTTCACAGCAGAGAATAATTTTATTTTCACTTCCATGTTTTCAGGAAATCTGAAATATATTATTACACTATCTATAAAATTATATAAATTGAAAACTCTTTCGACATTTATTAAATATTTAAGCGCATTTATTTATTATTTTCGTTTTATAATTTTATATATTTTCATGAATTATAAGTAATATTATTTAACTTAAATTTAACAATTAATAAGTTTGTAATTTTAAAAATAATTTTAACTTTAATATTAACTTATTACATTTTCTATATTTAAGTGTAAACTAGAACCGTTTAAATTTTCCGTTAATTTCCACATTTAATAAGTTTTAAACCCTTGCACAAAACAAGTGTAATGAAAATATATCAAGTGTAATGAAAATGGTACGGTTGCTATACTATTTTCGAAAAGGTTAAACAATAATTTTTGGTGCAAATGCGGTTCGTATGCGGTTCAATTTGGATTTATAAAATAAAATTCGGTTATGGCCTATAGGGTACATTTTATAAACTGTCACATTAGAGCGTTTTCATTGCTTTATTTATATTGTTATTAAATTTGGAGTATGGAGAGTAGTTCTTTGTTATCTAGTCAAACTTATTATTGATTGAATAATACCGCTAGGTAGTACATAATATAGTAGTATTACTTTTAAATTAATTACTTTTATAATTAATATTAATACTACTTACTACTTAACGTAGTAGGATTAGTTTTATAATTAATTTAATTTTAATATAATATTAATTTTAAATTCCTTCAAAATTATTTTGAAGATTTTTGTAGTCGAAAATTTAAAATGCATTAGCAATATAATAATAACAAAATGTGGTAGAAATATCCCAAGAAACATATATATGTGCATATGTATAAAAATATATTAAAACTATAAAAAAAAATATGTTTACGAATAAAAATAAAATATCAATATTTTCCGAAAATAGTCAGAATAAAAACGTAAATAGGATAAACTCAGCTGGTGTTGATGATAATAACAAAATACCTAATTGTACATATGCAAGAACAATTGTTTGTTTTAAAACTCCAGTATTATTTTCAACAAATCAAGGAATATTTTTAAAAAAAATTCAATTTGAAAGTACGAACCAAATATGTCTAAATATAAATAATTACGATATAAAATTTTGTGATTTAGAGAGATGGGTAAGATGGCGCAAAATATTAAAGAAAAAATTGTTATTTATAACTTTACTATTTCAGTCTACAAATCGAGCTAACACGGTTAGTTTGTTGGATGATTCTGTACAAAATAGAAATAAATCTGTCAAATTTGGTATAGAAAAAGGGCAATTTTTTTAGATAGAACAAGTTGGTAAGTAAATAAATATGAAAAAAAAAAACTGCGTAGGCCGGGAATCGAACCCGGATCAACTGCTTGGAAGGCAACTATGCTGACCATTACACCACCAACGCTATGTATTCGTTTTGGAAAATTATGGATTTAAAATTATGAAATCTCCTGTATTTTTTATCTTTGATTTTACAATATTTTTTTTTTTATGGAGAAATAATGTTCCGCAATTTCAAGTTCTCTATGTATAATTGTGCTGTGTTCCCAGTACAGGCTGTTTTTCTCATCCATGAGCGTGAGAAAAACATACTCTACATAAAATACATCATTTGGGAAGAAATTTGTAAACCTAACATAACTGAAAATAAATAATTAAAGTTTTCAGTACATATATGTAAACACTAATAATTATTATATATAGTCCCAAAAATTATCATATATGTATTTTAAAAACGAAAAATATTGTTATGTGGTTTTTAGTATTATTCATGTTTGCATATAAAACAAAATAAATATATTCAATCCTATTTTTTTTTAAATTCAAAAATGTTGTATCAAGTTCACAAAAATATTGAAAATATATTCTTCACTATTTTATTTTGTCTGGAAAGCCAAATTTTATAGTCGAGATAATTTTGTTTTATAATTTTTGTAATCCTCTTTTTTTTTTCTTGAATCCGTTTAAATGTTTCTACATAAAACTTCAAATTTGTTTGCGTGCATCATTATTTATGAACCTCGGCTAAATGTATAAAATCTTAATTTTCTATAAATTGTAATAGTATTTCCAATATGTTCGTTGATCACGTTATATAATTAATTGTGGTTTATTAATCGTTATATAATATTTTTTAGAGTAAATTTTTCTTTTTAATACTATTTGTGCAAACCATTTATTTGATATTTTTAATACGCTTGTCTTTCTTGGGTTGTAAAATATAATTTTCCAATATCATAAAACATTTTCTTAAGCTATTTTCCGCCGCTGTGGTGTAGATTATGTACCTTATTGGCCGTAGCCGCATCACCGCGTTGGTGGTGTAATGGTCAGCATAGTTGCCTTCCAAGCAGTTGATCCGGGTTCGATTCCCGGCCTACGCACTCTATTTTTTTATTTAAAAATATTTTTTCAATTTGTAAGCACTTGAAAAAAAAATATTTATTTATTACTTTTAATATTGTTATAAAAGTAATACCTCCAAGAATAGTCTTAACTTAAAAGAAATTAAGGAAATTATTTTTATTTATTTTTTTAATTACGTTTATTTCTAAATTCATTATTTTTCATTTTTTAGTCTTAAATAAAATTTTATAACAAAAAACTATCGATTACAAATAAATTTTTAACTGAGTGATTCTAATTAACGCATTCTCTTCTAAGCTATGTATTTTTTTCTTTGAGGTAAATTTGTTCTTAATAAATATTTAATTTTTTTAAATTATATATTATGTATGTTAATTATTTCGTATTTGTGATTAATTGCAAAAAAATGTTTCAAAAAACTAAACATTAATGAAACCTATAACTAAAATAAATAAAAGGAACGTGAAACATCTGTAATAAAAAAAAACTAAACCTACTTATATCCCAAAGAATCCATTTTTTATTAATGTAACCACTAGTATTTGGTTCAATCTATTATTTTGTTTTTATCTTTTTTTGAAATTTCCAAATTATAATTAAAATTATTCGGATTTCTGGTATCTTCTACATTCATTGGATGATAGGTAATTTTTTTATCTGTTGCTCTTCTTCTATATGATAAAGAATTGGCAATATATTGGATAAAACCTTCTTTGTCTAAATATATATATATATATATATCCTTCAGTAGGAATAAATCCTGTATTTAAACAATATTTTATGTATTCATCATCTGGTCAGACTGAATGGCTGATCAGTGAATTAAGATAAATGAGATGTTCTCGCAAAATGATTTCTTATTATATTTATTATAAAATTATTTATTCTAATTAAATTTGAAAATTTGTTTCTTGTTATACGCTATATATTTCTTGTTATACGGTATATTATACGGTACGTACATATATATAATATGTATTCTTGTTATACGGTATTATAATATGTATTAGTTTGCGGCATTCTATTTATACCTAAACATATTCTTAAACATTTTCTTTCATATTGTCTTAGTTTTTCCATCAATGATGAGGATACATTGTATGTTGTTTCATATGAGGCAACATGACAATATAGGCCTTATTAAACTTTGATAAGCAATTACTTTATTCTAGGCAATAATAAAACAAAACCTGGCCATGTATAATGCTATACGTTTGTTCTTTTTATTTGGTTATACGTTATACGTATAATGCTATAAGTTTGTTCTTTTTAACATATAACAGTTCACCAAATTTTAAATTAAATTTTTGCAAATTCCCAGGTATTTAACACTCTTTATTGATGTAATATTTATATTGTTGTCTCTTATGACAAATTTTGTTTAAAAGAATAATGACAATGTTCTATGATATTGTTTCGTATCTATGATATTGTTTCGTATTTTAAAAGAATAATGACAATGTTCTATGATATAAAATTGTTTCGTATTTATGATTAATTTTTAATCTCCAAGTACAGATATAATTTACAACAACTTTAAACATTTGCTTTATTTTTAATTCGATATTTTTTAATTCTCTATCTGCTGTGTAGTCAATAATATCATCACCAAATGCTATTGAAATTTTATTATTTGTATCTTTATTTAAAATTTTTGGTAAATCATTTAGATATAATATAAATAAGTTTGGTGGGGTGACAATCCCTTGTTGAAGTCCATTTGTTATTTTGAATATTTTATCAGTTTTAATTCCATTTAAAAAATATTTATTAATTCCATTTAAAAAATATTTAAATCAATTAATTCCATTTAAAAAATATTTAAATCATATTATATGTAGTTAATTTTTATGACATGTTTAGGAAAATGGTAATTTATTAATTTGTAAATTAATCCTTTTCTGTAGTAAAGACATCTGAAAAATCAATTAATAAACCTCACACACATTCTCTTTTATTTACATGCCAACTGATATCTGACACTAGTTTTTTTACAGCACGAACTGTTGCATGTTTTTCTCTTAAACCAAACTGATTTGGTGTTAAAATGTCATTATTATTATTCAGATTAAAATATTTATTGCAATATTTATTACTTTCTCAAAAACGTCGCTGATATTTGGTAATAGACTTATTGGTAAATTATTACGATTTTCCGTGTCTTTTATCGCAAAGGTATATTTTCCAGCAATTTGGAAAATCGCCATTATTTAAACCTTAAATACATATACGTTGTGGCAAATGGAACAAGATGCTGAGGCGCTATTATAACTAATCGTGGATATGAAATTAATTGAGCACACCAGAAATTTTACAAACTCGATGTTTCATATTCCATTTGATTACGTTCATTTATTCGTAATTTTTATTAAATCACTGTCATCATTGAGTCCAGATTAAAAAGAAATGGATCTAATATCAATTTTTCTGACATATCAATATCTCCAGTAGCAAAATATCCACCAAAGATTCGCTTAACTTTTGCAAATGATCTCTAATTTTGGTGACAACAGTGTTTCTTTCATCATCCAAACTAAGAACTGCAAGGAAAGGAAAGTTACCGAATTTTATCTTGGCAACACGGTTAATCCAAATGGAAAGTTTTCAATCGACCGCAGTCTACTTCGCTTTCGCTGTTATAGTGTTCACGTCAAATCCTTGCATTGAAATATTTAATTCGTTTAGGTGCTTGGATATGTCTGCCATGTACGCTAGCTGAATTATAGCCTTTCTCTGCAATGTACGCTAGAGAAAAGCTATAATGCCTTGATTATTAAGAGACTGCATTATTTCGCTTCGCATTTCGTACACAATATCAAGCATACGTCCACGCGATAGCCACCTTACTTCTGTGTGAAATAGAAGGACAGTATGATCGACGCTATGTTCTTCGCATAAAGCACGGAAGAGAGAGACTATGCTTTAAACCTTGGCTGAAGAGAATGTTTTCTTTATTTTTTCAGGAAACGTCTTTGCAGCTAGCGCATCTCGGTGCAAAATACAATGGATAATTATAAAGTGAGGCACGTCCTTTTTTACGTACGCTATAAATCCAGAATTTTTGCAAACGTGGAAGGGGCTTCATCGGTGCAATTTGATCCCATTTTGTTCAAGGTATCTCATATTGTAACAGAAAGTCGTTGATTTTATTAAATATATCAATTCCTTTTGTAGTCAATCAATTACACTTGCACTGGTTCACAAAAAAAAAATTCTTCAACAATTTCTTTTTCCTGTACATATCGTACAAACACCATCAGCTGAGAACAATTTTCAATTGAATAACCATTGGGACTAACTTTGATATCTTCAATGTTGTTCTATATCTTTAATTATATCAGAAATTCTAGTATGGATTATGTCATTTGAAAAAGGAATTTGTTGAAACTTTTTTTGTGGTTCTGTACCCAACACTATATATATATATAAGATATTCAGAAAATCAGAAAAAATATCGCTTTCAAATTACTCTTTGAAGGCGATATATTTCAGATTTCTGTTGACCAGTATTTACTGATTACGTTTCTGATATTTGGTCTAATTAAATTGTTTACATTTTTTATAATTGATTTTATTTTAACTAATCTTTGATCCGTTTTGTGATAATTTGCTCTATACAATGTGTGTAATGCGCTTATAAGATAAGTTTGGAATTTTTGCAATTTTGATCACGTTTTTTTTATTTTTAAGTAGAAGAAATATCAAAAAAAGAGGTAGTAGGTTTAAGAACTTTACGTTCGGGTGGCATACATTTAAGGGTAGGACCAACTAAGACATAAAATTTTATGTCTTAGTTGGTCAAACAATCTTGATCATAAAATTTTATGTCTTAGACAAAAAGTAAAACAATCTTGATCATTAAAAGCAAATACGACAATGCTTCCATCACTCAAGCCACCATCTTTTAATTTCCAACTTGCTGGACCATCTGGCCTCAATAATAATGAAAAATTAAACTCAACACCAAATCAACATAGTATACTAAATCCACTTAACCTTACTACGACGAATCCAGTTTCCAATTTACGACAAGTGCCATAAGTACGATATGTTCCCACAGTTGAAAATCATTTTAGCCAGGATGAATCGTATAACTTCGATACAATGTTGCTACCGATAGAGAAAATTATGTAAACATTTTTGACACAGATACCAATATTTTCTGGTACCGGGGTAAATATCGAAAATGATTTAATTAATTTCCTGGCGTTAGTCAAACAAGCTCATGACATGACGAAAGAAGACCAGCGTGACATACTAATAAAAGTAATAATTAATAGTAAGTTAACAGGCCGAGCTAATACGTTATTCGAACACATTTCGGTTAATTCTTTCGAATATTTTAGGGGGATTCTAAGCAATCGTTTCTTAGAAAGTAAAGATATTGCTACATTACCTTCAGAAATTTTAAATATGTATCAATTGGAAGATGAAACAGTGGAATTATTCGGCGGAAGACTAGCGGAGAAGTTAGCTGCGTATAAAACCAGAGTAAATGAGCAATATCAGCATGGAGGTAAAGCGCTGGTAAATGAAATGGAAATTACTGCGAAATACGTATTTTTAGGGAGATAACGCTCAGAAGAAGTTAAGCAATATCTGCTTTTTAAGAACCCCGAAAATTTAAGAGTTGCTATAGGAGCTGCAAGATAGTATATAAGAGAGACCTTATGTTTAGGGGGCTCGCCAATTGCCAATAATACTTCAATAAATAATCAAGCCGGCCCGGGGGACCAAATGATGTTAATGTTGACAGAATTAATGAAAAAACTTGACACGCATTTTAGCCCTCAACATTCACAAGCCAACAGAAACTTTACTAATAATTATAGTAACAGCCATAATAAACCGTATAATAGTAACAGTAATAATAGCAATAAATTAGGGAATGCTGCAGGAAATAATAATTTGTTTAATAATGATAATAATAATTATAATACTAACACATCTAATTATAACAGTACGGCTTTTGAAAATAGGGGGATAAATCGGAACTGGAACATTAAATGTTTTAAATGTGGAAAAGTTGGCCACATTACTTGGGATTGCCGTAACAGGACAAATGAGGGTAATAGTAACAGTGTATGAATTTGCTCAATCTGTGGAATGAGGAGACATGAGTATACGCAATGTAGACGTTCGCAAGTTGCAAGCGGGGAGCAGTTCATGCATTTGAAAAAGGAACTAACAATTATATTAGGATGATATAATTGATATGCTATCCGAATGGTGCGGACGAGACGAACATCAAATATTAACATGTCCATAAAGACAGAATTTTGAACCCGCAAGTATATTACAATCGGGAAACGGAGAAGGAATGAATTAAATCAGCCCAATTCATTCCAAACTTAAGACAAGGGGGGCGTAAAGTCGATACGAAAGCTGAAATAAGTTTAAATAAAGTAAAGTTAGACTTAGCAAAACTCGTAAAAGCTAGCACAAACTAAAGGTATAAACTTTATAAAGCATTTAAAAATTCAACAGTAGAAGATAAAAAAAGAGGAAGTTTGTAGAATGGAGACAGAAAGGGGTAATAATACCGAAAACAAAAGTGTAGGTAATAGAATACCGAAGAAAAAACAAAGATTCAAATACATATTTAAGAAATTTACATATGAACAGTTTAGTAAGAAAAAGA
Organism: Empis livida; assembly: GCA_963932195.1. Taxonomy (NCBI): domain Eukaryota; kingdom Metazoa; phylum Arthropoda; class Insecta; order Diptera; family Empididae; genus Empis; species Empis livida. The sequence continues at coordinate 40,576,530 of OZ010645.1, forward strand.
TAAAAATGAAATTAAAAAAACTCTGGAAAGCCAAATTTTATAGTCGAGATAATTTTGTTTTATATTTTTTGTAATCCTCTTTTTTTTCTTGAATCCGTTTTAATGTTTCTACATAAAACTTCAAATTTGTTTGCGTGCACCATTATTTATGAACTACGGCTAAATGTATAAAATCTTAATTTTCTATTGACTATAAATTGTAATTGTCTTTTCCAATATCTTCATTGATCACGTTATATAATTAATTGTGGATTATTAATCGTTATATAATATTTTTTAGAGTAAATTTATACTTTTTAATACTATTTGTGCAAACCATTTATTTGATATTTTTAATACGCTTGTCTTTCTTGAGTTGTAAAATATAATTTTCCAATATCATAAAACATTTTCTTAAGCTATTTTCCGCCGCTGTGGTGTAGATTATGTACCTTATTGGCCGTAGCCGCATCACCGCGTTGGTGGTGTAATGGTCAGCATAGTTGCCTTCCAAGCAGTTGATCCGGGTTCGATTCCCGGCCTACGCACTCTATTTTTTTATTTAAAAATATTTTTTCAATTTGTAAGCACTTGAAAAAAAAATATTTATTTATTACTTTTAATATTGTTATAAAAGTAATACCTCCAAGAATAGTCTTAACTTAAAAGAAATTAAGGAAATTATTTTTATTTATTTTTTTAATTACGTTTATTTCTAAATTCATTATTTTTCATTTTTTAGTCTTAAATAAAATTTTATAACAAAAAACTATCGATTACAAATAAATTTTTAACTGAGTGATTCTAATTAACGCATTCTCTTCTAAGCTATGTATTTTTTTCTTTGAGGTAAATTTGTTCTTAATAAATATTTAATTTTTTTAAATTATATATTATGTATGTTAATTATTTCGTATTTGTGATTAATTGCAAAAAAATGTTTCAAAAAACTAAACTTTAATGAAACCTATAACTAAAATAAATAAAAGGAACGTGAAACACCTGTAATAAAAAAAAAACTAAACCTACTTATATCCCAAAGAATCCATTTTTTATTAATGTAACCACTAGTATTTGGTTCAATCTATTATTTTGTTTTTATCTTTTTTTGAAATTTCCAAATTATAATTAAAATTATTCGGATTTCTGGTATCTTCTACATTCATTGGATGATAGGTAATTTTTTTATCTGTTGCTCTTCTTCTATATGATAAAGAATTGGCAATATATTGGATAAAACCTTCTTTGTCTAAATATATATATATCCTTCAGTAGGAATAAATCCTGTATTTAAACAATATTTTATGTATTCATCATCTGGGCAGACTGAATGGCTGATCAGTGAATTAAGATAAATGAGATGTTCTCGCAAAATGATTTCTTATTATATTTATTATAAAATTATTTATTCTAATTAAATTTGAAAATTTGTTTCTTGTTATACGCTATATATTTCTTGTTATACGGTATATTATACGGTACGTACATATATATAATATGTATTCTTGTTATACGGTATTATAATATGTATTAGTTTGCAGCATTCTATTTATACCTAAACATATTCTTAAACATTTTCTTTCATATTGTCTTAGTTTTTCCATCAATGATGAGGATACATTGTATGTTGTTTCATATGAGGCAACATGACAATATAGGCCTTATTAAACTTTGATAAGCAATTACTTTATTCTAGGCAATAATAAAACGTTATACGTATACGTTATACGTATAATGCTATAAGTTTGTTCTTTTTAACATTAATTAGTTCACCAAATTTTAAATTAGATTTTTGCAAATTCCCAGGTATTTAACACTCTTTATTGATGTAATATTTATATTGTTGTCTCTTATGACAAATATTGTTTAAAAGAATAATGACAATGTTCTATGATATTACGAAATAAAATTGTTTCGTATTTATGATTAATTTTTAATCTCCAAGCACAGATATAATTTACAACAACTTAAAACATTTGCTTTATTTTTAATTCGATATTTTTTAATTCTCTATCTGCTGCGTAGACAATAATATCATCACCAAATGCAATTGAAATTTTATTATTTGTATCTTTATTTAAAATTTAGATATAATATAAATAAGTTTGGTGAGGTGACAATCCCTTGTTGAAGTCCATTTGTTATTTTGAATATTTTATCAGTTTTAATTCCATTTAAAAAATAATTATTTGAAATCATATTATAGATAATTTTTATGACATGTTTAGGAAAATGGTAATTTATTAATTTGTAAATTAATCCTTTTCTGTAGTTTTTTTACAGCATGAACTGTTGAACAATATTTTTTTTATAGCATGAACTGTTGAACGTTTTTCTCTAAAACCAAACTGATTTGGTGTTAAAATGTCATTATTATTATTATTCAGATTAAAATATTTATTGCAATATTTATCGTCGCTAATATTTGGTAATAGATTGGTCTTAAATTATTAGGATTTTCCGGGTCTTTTTTTATCGCGAAGGTATATTTTCCAGCAATTTGGAAAATAACCATTATATAAACCTTAAATACATATACGTTGTGGCAAATGGAATAAGATGCTGAGGCTCTATTTTAACTAATCGTGGATATGAGATTAATTGAGCACACCAGAAATTTTACAAACTCGATGTTTCATATTCCATTTGATTACGTTCATTTATTCGTAGTTTTTATTAAATCACTGTCATCATTGAGGATCTAATATCAATTTTTCTGACATATCAATATCTCCAGTAGCAAAATATCCATCAAAAGATTCGCTTAACTTTTGCAAATGATTTCTAATTTTGGTGGCAACAGTGTTTCTTTCATCATCCAAAGTAAGAACTGCAAGGAAAGGAAAGTTAGCGAATTTTATCTTGGCAACACCGCAGTCAACTTCGCTTTCACTGTTAGAGTGTTGGAAAGTTTTCGACCGAACGCAGTCAACTTCTCTTTCGCTGTTATAGTGTTCACCCCAAATCCTTGCATTGAAATATTTAATTCGTTTAGGTGAAATATTTAATTCGTTTAATTATAGCCTTTGTCTGCCATGTACGCTAGAGAAAAGCTATAATGCCATGATTATTAAGAGACTGCATTATTTCGCTTCGCATTTCGAACACAATATCAAGCATATGTCCACGCGATAACCACCTTACTTCTGTGTGAAATAGAAGGAGAGTGTGATCGGCGCTAAGTTCTTCGCATAAAGCACGGAAGAGAGGGACGATACTTTAAAGCTTGGCTGAAGAGAATGTTTTCTTTATTTTTTCAGGAAACGTCTTTGCAGCTAGCGCATGTCGGTGTAAAATACAATGGATAATTATAAAGTGAGGCATGTCCTTTTTTACGTACGCTATAAATTCAGAATTTTTGCAAACGTGGTGGGGCTCCATCGGTACAATTTGATCCCATTTTGTTCATGTTATCTCATATTGTAACAGAAAGTCTTTGATTTTATTAAATATATCAATTCCATTTGTAGTCAATCAATTGTACTGGTTCACAAAAAAAAATTCTTAAACAATTTTTTTTTCCTGTACATATCGTACAAACACCATCAGCAGAGAACAATTTTCAATTGAATAACCATTGGGACTAACTTTGATATCTTCAATGTTGTTCTATATCTTTACTTATATCAGAAATTCTAGTATGGATTATGTCATTTGACAAAGGAATTTGTTGAAGCTTTTTTTGTGGTTCTGCACCTAACACTATATATATATAAGATAGTCAGAAAATCAGAAAAAATATCGCTTTCAAATTACTCTTTGAAGGCGATATTTTTTCAGATTTTTGTTTACCATTATTTACTGATTACGTTTCTGATATTTGTTTACCTTTTTTATAATTGATTTTATTTTAACTAATCTATGATCCGTTTTGTGATAATTTGTCTATACAAATTATCACAAAACCGATGTAATGCGCTTATAAGATAAGTTTGGAATTTTTGCAATTTTGTATTAACAGATTGTCGTAGTTTTTTAATTGATCACGTTTTTTTTATTTTTAAGTAGAAGAAATATCAAAAAAAGAGGTTGTAGGTTTAAGAACTTTACGTTCGGGTGGCATGCATTTAAGTGTAGGACCAACTAAGACAAAAAAATTTAGGAGACGAAATGTCAAACAATCTCGATCATTAAAAGCAAATACGACAATGCTTCCATCACTTAAGCCACCATCTTTTAATTTCCAACTTGCTGGACCATCTGGCCTCAATTATAATGAAAAATTAAACTCAACACCAAATCAACATAGTATACTAAATCCACTTAACCCTACTACGACGAATCCAGTTTCCAATTTACGACAAGCGCCGTAAGTACGACATGTTCCAACAGTTGAAAATCATTTTAGCCAGGATGAACCGTATAACTTCGATACAATGTTGCTACCGATAGAGAAAATTTTGAAAACATTTTTGACACAGATACCGATATTTTCTGGTACCGGGGTAAATATCGAAAATGATTTAATTAATTTCCTGGCATTAGTCAAACAAGCTCATGACATGACGAAAGAAGACCAGCGTGACATACTAATAAAACTAATAATTAATAGTAAGTTAACAGGCCGAGCTAATACGTTATTCAAACACATTTCGGTTAATTCTTTCGAATAATTTAGGGGGATTCTAAGCAGTGGTTTCTTGGAAAGTAAAAATATTGCTACATTAGTTTCTGAAATTTTAAATACGTATCAATTGGAAGATGAAACAGTGGAATTATTCGGCGAAAGACTAGCGGAGAAGTTAACTGTGTATAAAACACGCTAATAAATGAAATGGAAATTACTGCGAAATACGTATTTTTAGGGGGATAACGCTCAGAAGAAGTTAAATTTTCGGGGTTCTGCTTTTTAAGAACCCCGAAAATTTAAGAGTTGTTATAGGAGCTACAAGATAGTATATAAGAGAGACCTTATGTTTAGGGGGTTCGCCAATTGCCAATAATACTTCAATAAATAATCAAGCCGGCCCGGGAGAAGAAATGATGTAAATGTTGACAGAATTAATGAAAAAACTTGACACACATTTTAGCCCTCAACATTCACAAGCCAACAGAAACTTTACTAATAATTATAGTAACTGCCATAATAAACCGTATAATAGTAACAGTAATAATAGCAATAAATTAGGGAATGCTGCAGGAAATAATAATTTCTTTAATAATGATAATAATAATTATAATACTAACACATCTAATTACAACAGTACGGCTTTTGAAAATAGGGGGATAAATCGGAACTGGAATATTAAATGTTTTAAATGTGGAAAAGTTGGCCACATTACTTGGGATTGCCGTAACAGGACAAATGAGGGTAATAGTAACAGTGTATGAATTTGCTCAATCTGTGGAATGAGGAGACATGAGTATACGCAATGTAGACGTTCGCAAGTTGCAAGCGGGGAGCAGTTCATGCATTTGAAAAAGGAACTAACAATTATATTAGGATGATATAATTGATATGCTATCCGAATGGTGCGGACGAGACGAACATAAAATATTAACATGTCCATAAAGATAGAATTTTAAAGCCGCAAGTATATTACAATCGGGAAACGAAGAAGGGATGAATTAAATCAGCCCAATTCATTCCAAACTCAAGACAAAGGCGTAAAGTCGATACGAAAGTTGAAATAAGTTTAAATTATCCAAAGTTAGAGTTAGCAAAGCTCGTAAAAGCTAACACAAACTAAAGGTAAAGCATTTAAAAATTCAACAGTAAAAGATAAAAAAAAGAGGAAGTTTGTAGAATGGAGACAGAAAGGGGTAATAATACCGAAAACAAAAGTATAGGTAATAGAATACCGAAGAAAAGACAAAGATTCAAAAACATATTTAAGAAATTTACATATGAACAATTTAGTAAGAAAAAGATAAAAAAGAAATTAAAAAAACTAAAAAGTAAGACAGATTTAAATACTAAGAATATAATAAGATATCGAAATAGTGTAAAAGAAAAGAATAACATAAATGAGATTAAAAGTGATAGTTATGAAGATAATGAAATCAAGATAGAAAATATTGAAAAAGGTAATGAAGAAGTTAATATTTCAGATATTAAATTGGTAAATTGTATTGATAGTTCAAATAATGTGTATTATTTTAGTGTGGAGAATGAAATATTAACAGATAATTCTATTGGAGCTTATTATAATGAAGTTAGAAGAGTTAGTGGAGAATAGTTTTAAAATTAAGAATGTTGTAGCAGAAATAGATAATATTATTAAAGTTGACGTTGATTATAGCGCTAAAGTATTGATAAAGTAGAAGATATTGATAAAGTAGAAGTTATTGATGAAGTAAATCAGAAAGTACATAGGCAATAAAGAATTAGAATATAATGAAGTAGTAGAGAATGATGAAGTAATAAAAGCTAACAACAAACTTAAGGAGGGAGTTGAATGTAAGGAAAGAATTGAAAAAGACAAAGAAAATTAAATTGAGGAAGAAGAAAAGAATGTATTAGTTGATAATAAGCTTTACAATAAGTTTAACGTTAGATTTAATATTGATAAAAACATTGTAAAAGTAGGAATAATAAGATTACGAGTGGAAGGGGTTAAAACCTTGTTAATAGGTTACACACAAAGGAAAAGACAATTACGGACTGGACAGTGACGATAAACCAAAAGTAAAATATTTAAATAAATAACTTTTATTCTTACTTTTAATAATTATTTTCATTTACGTAAGCAACAACGATGAGAATACCATTTATTATAAACTGACCTGCCGCAAATTCCATAAGTAGATAAACAAAAGTAAGAATGAAATACGATATTCTTTATTAAATACATTTGGAATTGTGTGCAATTAAGCATTACTAAAATAATAGCACATTAAATACCGTTATGCTAATTTAGCATTAACTATTATGTGCTAATATTAGTTTGAGTAGTTCACCCATAATATGTATTATTTATTACACAACATATTGTTTGGCAATCAATATATGCTGAAAGGGCATTTATTACGTATAAAAGGGTTTCGATTTTGGTAATTCTGGGCAAACTAATTCTGACTCTAAATTAAATAAGTTGTTTTTATTTAAATGTAATTATATTTCTTGTTTCGCTTAATAAAGGGAATTTTGAATGAAACATAGAAGTTCTTATTAATTAGCAGTCAAATTCAAATTAAGTACTGCGTATTATATCAATATAATTGGCATATCATCACAGAATTATTATATTAATATAACAATCACTTTTTTCATTATAAGTCACCTATGCAAAAATTATGAGGAAGAAATTAATTTCAGGGCTAATGTGAATAACAAATATTTAGAAGTTATTGTATGTTTTAGTAATACAGTAGAATGGGCTGAAGAGCAAAATTGGCCGTTGAATGAAATTTTGTTGTGTAGAATGTATAGAAAACTTGTTTGCAATTTGCTGTTTAAATTAATGTTATTTAATATAAAAAAATGAAAAATTAATAAAATGGGTAAGCAATTGTTATAAATCACTTAAGCTTTTATTTCAATTAATTTAATTTATTAAAATACATACATAGAAAAACTATTTCCCAAAAATTTGGTCTTTAAATAAAATTTTTTTAAATTTATTTACAAAATTGACACTAAAAAAAATTGGTTCCCCATTCGTTATAAGTCACTGAAATTTGTATATATGGCACTTTAAAAAAAATTGCTTCCTAAAAAGTTACTAATACATATATTGAAAATTCACTATATTTTTTAATTCAGAAAAAGAAAAATAAGTACAAATAAGAGGTTGAACTGTGTTATGAGCTTATCGAAAACCAAATTGCTGATGCAGGTCATACTGGTAGTAAATATGTGCTAATAGATGAATTTTATGGTAGAAATCAATTATGCGGTTGTTCTATGGCTTTGGGAAATATACATTTCAAATACTTAAAAAAGAATTTTAGTAAAGTTAATAAATGGGTACAAAGATAGAATTAGCATATTAATTTTATTAACAATATGACTAAAGTAAGTTTTTTATCTAAATTTATACCTAAATATTTAACGTAGCCCGTCGGCATTTTTAATTAAAATTTAATTAATTTAAGTAAATTATTTAAAATATTTTGTGGTAGTAAATCAGAACTGATAATACCGTTTCATCAGGTAAAATCGAAGAATCTGTGTTTACTAATATCGAAACACTTGGTGTATATTTATATAAATTTGCAGATTAACATAAACCCTGAGCGCATTCACTTTAATATTAACTGAAAAACGCCGATTTAATTGGAAAGTATTAATAATTTTTTATTAAAGGAATTGAAAGTCTAAGAAAAGCGTTTTCTGATCAACATATCATGCCAAACTGTGACAAAATACCACCTAAATGTCCAAAATTACCATAGCTGTAGGTTTACTTATTCCGAAAATACTTATAATTAATTTTCATATAACAAAATTAATTTTTATTTTCAAAACTTTTTCTAAAATACAAAATTTGAACTATCACATTTTCTTTGCATATGATTACTCAAGAAGAGAATAATAATTTTTATTAAAGTAAATTAGGTAGGAAAATAATATACCAACAACAATATACTTATACATATAAAATTGATGCCTTCGTAGCATTTTTCGTATACACCTAAGAGTTATAAAGATTGTTATTCTCTTCTCGGGTATTCATATGTAAAGGAAAGAAATGCGGATACAGAAATTAAAAATATCTCATCAGCAAATAGAGTTAAATAATTTGTTATTATAATCTCGGGTATTTATCAAAGCAAAAAATAAAGAAAATAGGAATAAAATATAGTATTCACAAATATAATTATAATAAATATGAATATGGATTGTATTATGAGACACAATACAACCAACTCGAACCAGAATATTTAAATTTTTCTAAAAAAAAATGTACAATAAAAAGTATATAGAAAAAACACATCTGGGATTATTCTTAATCAATGATTATACCTGTTGAAATTGTTAAGTCCTAAATAATTCAATAACTAGTGTAACTCAATTGGATAATATTATTTCCAGTTTTACAGCACTAATTAAAGAATCTGATCGACTCTTAAAAAAATAAAAAAAAGCTTTCACCTTTTCCATAGCATATAAAAAAAGTTATCGTGTCGAAATAATACTGGAAGCTCTAAAGAATCAAATCTTTCAAATTTAATATGAATCATTTGAATCTTTTAATTAAGGATGAAATTTTTAGGTTTAGAAATACAAAATGAATTAATTAAAAGCTTAGACACAAACTCCGTTCCCTTTTGGAATAATACTAAAATTATAAAAAATAAATATAACATTATGTAAGTATTTCAGCTTTTAAGGAAAATAATATAAAATATATAAGAAATGCTAAAATATGAGCTGATAAATTTTCACTTAGTCATACTTTTTCACATCATCTCAGTAATTTATTGTACATCTCAGATTTTAGTTGATTAAAACACATTTTCTTTTATGGAAAATGCTGTGGTTGGAAAATCTAAAAACTATTATATTTCTGATAAAATTATTAAAAATGTCATATTGGTATAAAATATTTAACTTTTATTATTAATTGTTATTTAAAACTGGGATATTTCCCACGATGCTACAAGCAAGCTACAGCTACAGTACTAATTGACCTTAGCAATAAATACTCCAGGAAAATTAATCGATAGTCCAAATTTTGTATTGCTAAGCTCACACTTGCTAATTAGTAAAATTTTACTTTTACTAATTAGCAAGTGTGAGCATTTTTTCTTTTACATATGAATACCCGGAAGAGAATAACAATCTTTATAACTCTTAGGTCTATGCGAAAAATACTACGAAGTTGATGCCTTCGTATAAGTATATTGTTTTTGGTATATTATTTTCCTACCTAATTTACTTTAATAAAGATTGTAATTCTCTTCTTGGGTATTCATATGCAAAGGGAAAGTGCGAATACAGAAATTAAAAATATCTCATCAGCAAATAGAGTTAAATAATTTGTTATTGTAATCTCGGGTATTTATCAAAGGAAAAAATAAAGAAAATAGAAATAAAACATAGTATTCACAAATACAATCATAATAGATATGAATATAAATTGTATTATGAGACACAATACAACTAACTCGAACCAAAAGTATTATGAGACACAATACAACTAACTCGAACCACAAGAAATGAAAGGGGTCTCTTATTGAAAAGTTACTCTGGAATAGAGTTACAGTATGCAGTATACGACTATGTAATTGGAAAATTAGGAAATAAATTTTAACTCAAATAATTAAATTAACTTATTTATTTTTTTCCTCATTTGGCGCCCTAAGATTTCAGGGCCCCGACGAGCTGTTCACACTTGTTCTATGGGAAGGCCGACCCTGCTAAATAATCAAATGATAATTCAAAAGTTGAATTGAAAAAAAAAAAACATTTTTTTTCTTATGTTTAAACAGAAAAGAAAATTTCATGATTAGATATAAAACTAGATACAAAAACTTTTTTTTACTGAAGTGTTTCCAAAAGAAAAATAATGAACCTTTTCGAGTTGTCTACACTTATATTTGCTTATAAATTTAATAGTAGTAATTTTTAGTTTTTATGTAATTTTTTTTATAAATGTACACAAGAAATATAGGAACAAGAAATCTAGAACAGAAGAAATATAGGGCCTTGTAATTTCTTCTCTTTCCTTTTAGTTTAGTTAGTTTTTATAGAATTTTCATATTTTAAAAATATTTGTTGAAGTTATTTATTAAATAATTTTTAAATTTTAATAATACGGATTATTCTGATGATAAATTGAAATAGAATAAATTTGAAAACAAGATAAATGGAATGAATTTGTTGGAAAGGGAAAAAATATAATACTTTTTTTTTTGTATTGACCCAAAAGTCCTGATTAGGAACATGTGGGTCCCGGATATTATTCCAATCTTAGATTCTTGATGCAGGTCCAAGATTCTTTATGTATGTTAATGTCCGAGATTCTTTATGGTCACATTCTAAAGATTACTAACATCATAATTATTAAAATCATTTAATATTTATTCTAGTTATTGATGTAACCTTAAAAATTATTAAGAGTATATACTAAGTATTCCATACCATACCAAATGTCATTGATCAGTAAATAATTTTCCTAACAAATATTTATGTTATGTTTATTTTACAAAATTTTACTTGGAGTTTTATAAGAGAATGTTAATATTATTTTTTACTTCAAATTTATATTCAGTTTTTAAACTCCAAAATGAAAAATAGTTTTCCTACAATTTTCTATTTTTGTGATAAACGTTCTGATAATCCAACACTCACTTGTAATCTTTTTGCTTCAGTTTTTAAATCTGTTTATAGTAATGATAATTCTATTAGCTTAGTTCTTGATGATATCCGGTAGGAAAAATAAAATAGCTAATAATCGAGGTATCTGCAAAAAATCTGCTAACAATCAACATAGATTCGTTCAAAAGTGTTCTACTGTAACTAACTTACTTGTTGTTACTAACTTCATTAGATCTGAATTTGATAAGGGGAATGGTTCATCAAATGGCTTTCTTCATTTTTAAGTGAAAGATATCAATTTGTTAGCTTCGGCAATTGTATTTTATTTCAATTGAAATACAATTGTCGAAGCACTGTGATTTATTCTCTATATCAATAACATTAATAATTTAGGAGAAACCACGTTTCTCCTAAATTATTAATGTTCGCCGATCATCATGTGACGTAAAAACAAAAATTGTTTTCGAAACTTAAATGCTAGACTTCAAAGATTTTATCAAAGGTGTATAAAGAATCATCTACCATTCAATGCCAGTAAATGTTTCTATTAAATATATTTTCTATGCAAATTAATCTGTATGTTAGCACATATATGTTTGGTGATGAAAGAGTTAAACCAGGGTTTTTAATGTCAAAGATCTAGGTGCTATACTTAATCCTTGAATGTTACATCAATAACTTCTTATAATGCAGATATCGAATATATAGTAAATAAAGCAAACCGAACATGGATAATCGTTATTCTGTCGCTATTCTGACGACTTCTTCAATGCATATGTAATAAATTTATTGTATGTTTCATTTGTTCGTTACATTATTCAACATATAGTTGACACATTTTTTGGAAAGGTCCCCAAGTATCGGCGTCGTGGGTTATGAGCTCTTTTATAAGGACTCGGTGATAATTTTCTTTAAAAGAAATAGTTTTGTATATTTTAATTTACAAATGATATATATTTGTATATTTTAATTTTCGTAAACATCAATTTGAATGAAATTTTTATATTCCCCTCCGTGCCTCTGAAATTTCCGTAATCGAACATCGCAGGTAATTTTGACCTTAAAGCGCTGGAAATGAACTTATATATGCTATAACATGAGAGCCATCTATTTTATTACTTGGAATATGTAGTCCCCGATTGTCTTTCATATCTTCCTTTGTACAACAATTGTATTTTGATATTGATAGCCGTGTAATCTTTTTAATTTTTCAGCATTTCGATGAAAAAATTAAGTTATTTTCGTCGTTTCACGATATATCGAAATCGAAACGATTAACTGGTCTTGAATAAGGATAAAGATAGACGCTATCCTTTAAGATAGGCGGTGTAGTGTCCTACATCGTTTCGAAATCGAAATTTTTAACGCGTCTTGCATAATGACACTGCAGCGCCTATCTTAACGAGTCAGTAACATTCTATTGCAATTTGGAACTACTAATTTTATATGGATGCCGAACCATACATTTCTTTAGAATAAACTTTTAAGCAACAAGCTAATTGGTGAAACATTTGATAAGAAATGGCCTAGAGCCAATCTTAAATACCATTTGTTGTAATTTTATTACTGGTATTCATATAAAGCTGATTAAATTTGGAGTATAACTTAGTAACTGGCACTGAACCACCACCAGTTTAACTTTATTACATTACTGATATTAAAATTTAATCTAATCTTTTATTTGTTATTATATTTTTATTTTCGTAAAAATCTAATTTTTGTTACACACACTCAAGACATTTTTTATTCATCCCAAATTTTGTCTGAAATTATGCTTTTAACATTTTTAATTTATTTCCAAATATCTCATCTTTACACCAAATATTTAAATATCCTTTTATATGTTTTTATTTCCATAATTGCTTAAACTATTTTAATAGTTTTTTCCTTAATGAAAAGATAAACCGTTGTCAGGATCATAATAAAATTTATAACACAAGTTTTAATTTTATTAGCTTGCATACTTACGTCCATAATATATTAAAAATGTTTTCTATATATATATATAAGTAACATTTGGATGGTGTATCCCTAAAGTCCTTAAATATTGCAAACTCTCCAACTATACCAAAAGTATATACATATAAAACTTGTTATATTCTAAATAAATAGTCGAAAATTTTATTTTTGTTGACAGCATAAACTTTACGCAAAAATGATTCCAATTGAAAGAGGATAAAAAAAGAGGGTTGTAAAAACATTTAGTGTTTTCCTCTATTTTATATTTTGGTTTCATTTGATGTTTTATAAATTTGGTTAGATTGGATGTTTTTTTATTTTGGTTGCATTTAATTTTAATAAATTTTCATACAGTTTCTATTGAAAATTAGAAAGGAATTTTTCAAGCAAATGCCTAGTTTTGTTGTTCTGGTAATATTGTTATGAGGTTACAAGATGGCAAAATTAACAAAATAGAAACATTTGTTTGGTCTACTTAAAAAACGAACAACATTGTCGAAGAATATTTCGGTTTTTCATTTTTTAAGTAAAAATAAAAAAAAATTAATATCTACAAAATATTTTTGCAATTATTTACATGGCAAAAATGTATTTATATATATCCTGCCCAGTTCTTACTAAATATTAGAGAAAAATTTCTATATATATACATAAATAATCACATATATATTATAATATGTTTTATTATTTGGCACATGCGAAATGAAAATTTGGATGCTGCCGTTTGCCGTACATTAAAGCTTTTTTCTGTACACTTTTTTTTTTTTATAAAAAACAATCCTTTTCTTCTCCTTATTACACGTTGCTGTTGGGGAAGTTTCTTTCAGCTATTGCTGCTTGCCAGAATATATGTATATATAAAGACTTTTACTTTTCCTACGGCCTTTTTTAATTTTTGTACTGGATACCGCAGTGTCTCTGTTGTGACAAATGTTATTCAGTTTAAACCTTTCAACATACGATGTTGTATAAATTTCTTATATTGTTTACTTGATTTCATAAATACGGTTTTACATTCCATTTTCTATTCAAAAGTTTAATAATCTAGTTTAAAAAAAAAGATAATAAATTAAATTGACTTGTAATTTTGTATTTATTTTTAAAATAAATAACAAACATACCTAAATAATAATTTAAGTTAAAATTTATTTTGATTTCCAATCTGTTTATTTTTTTTTTAATTAAAAAATACGTTAAAGTGTAATATTTTGTATATAAATTATTTAAAAAGTAACATGGTAGATAAAAACTAAATTTGTAATATGTCCTTCCTCCAACATATCATCACCTACTAACTTAATTTTTGTGTATTTATGATATAAATTTTTATTAATATGTGTGTTGTGCGTGATTGTAGCTATATAAATGATTAGGTTAAATTAATGTGATAATTAAATTTATAAATATTTGTTATATATATATCTATAGAAAATTATTATATCCATTTAAGATTTTATTTAATTTTTTTGATTTATTTATATGTACAATTAAAGTAACAATTTTCTGTTTATATTAAATATAATTGAAAAAAGAAGTTCTTTAAATAAATTGTGATAAAAATTAATTTGCTGGTTTCTTGGTATTATACTAAAAGCATATTGAAAATTTAAGTGTTAATACATTTGTGTGTTTTTGGAATTTTAGTGAATCGTGTAATAAATGATCATAAAAGGTAAAATTTAATAAAATTTTGATATTACTGCAGTAAAAAAATTGATGTATTACACGGTAGATTAATTTGTTAGTATAAAACAGATATTTAAATTATAGAAAAATAGTCTGAATGAATTTTTATACATTGGCTAATTAGCTTTAATGCAGATATTATATAAAAGATTATATGATGCACATTGGTAAATTTAGTTTAGATTTTTTTTCCGTAAATGTTAAATTTCCATAAATGTTACCTTTGTTCTAAAATGTGTATAATTACACTGTATAAAATTCAAAAAATTAATATCTTTATATATGTCAATGTTGTAAAAGAAATGAATATAATATAATTATATGTATTATATTCATTGCGATCTTCCAATTAGTGACACGTTTAAAAAATTAAGGACAGCATAATTTAACTTTGTGTACACTATTATTGCAATCAATCTTATTATTTAGTTTCTGTCTATTCAGACAACTCATTTCATATAATTTTATATTATATTTATTAATACAAAATTAATATGTCAATACCGATTTCATAATTTTTTTAATAATCCTTTAGTTTTAATAAGTTTCTTGGGTTTCCATTTTTATAATTTAATTATAGTTTATTGCTAAAAAGGACCTAATAAAAAAAATCTTCATTAAGATTACATAATTTTCAACAACAACAAAAATCATCAACAAATATTGTGGTTAAAGTTTAATTCCAATTTTTCCCCTTTTCGGTCCCAAGAGTCATATCAGTTAATTAGTTATTATTAAGGAAAAAACAGAAGATAACTTTCTTAAAGATATCTGAATAGAAAAAATTCAATCTTTTTGGTTATATAAACTGTGGAAAGTTCAAAAAATCGTACTAGAATTTTATGAGTTTTGATTTTACTAGTTAAATTAGCAGTTTGAGTATAATTTAATTTAAATTTTCATAAATTTGCATTAAATCACAGTATAAAATAATTTTATCATCGATATAAATCATATTAATATGTTATGGTATGTTTTTATGCAAATATAAATATTAAAATAAATTTTTTTATATTGATATGTATATATCTTTATTGTTTTTTTTTGTTGTAAATTTATTGGTTTTTAAATATAAAAAAATATCGGTTAAATATCGTTTATTGGCAGCAAAAATATAAAATTTTATATAAATTTAAAATATTATAAAGCACAGACCTATATAAAAAAAATATAATTGAAATTTCTGTTCGTTAAGGTAAAATAAATAAATATGAACCAAAACGGCTTAAAGCACTTATATTTTTTTTAACAAAAATCTTCTTAGTAAAACAAATATAAAACATTTTAAAATGTTGCTAACAATTTTCTATATTTATTTAAGATTGCTATATATATGTAGTATAAAATTTTTTCATATTTTAAATAGACTACTTACTGTACCAGTAATATCATATAGTAATAGGTTTTTTTGGGTGTCGACAGTTTTCTTTATATACGCGCTATGAAAATCAATTTGAATATCAAATTCTAGTTGAAGATCAAAATCCACTCTAATCACAATTTACTATACGTTACGAATGAAAGGAAAAGGACATATTTTCTAAATTAAGTTTTCATTAAACAAATACCTTTTAAGCGAAAAATTTATGAAATAAATTTATAATTTTCATATTATTATGCTTGAAACTTTCAAGAACGCAATGTTGCTAACAATTTTATCTAACCATAAACCGACTGTTGAATATGATTACATACTAATCAGCAGATCAAAATTTCGTGGTAATAGGGTATACAAAGCACTGCTGTGTGACAAAATACCTAGCTTCCATTCATTAAATAATTTATATCTATAAACTTTTAATTTTTTAAAATAACAATTTGAAAATAAAATACGAACAGATACATCGAAAAACATTACAAGTACATTTTTGTATGTTGTTCTCCAAAAAGGTACTAATAATATGCTGGTATAATCGAAAAATACATTATAAAAAGTAAAAATACATTATATAAAGTAAAAGTATTTTATGATTTTTCTTAAGAGCTAAGCATGAGTTTTGAAAATAAATGAAATATACAGTGTAATTTGTAAGTAGCACTGTATATTTCATTTATTTACAGTGTAATTTGTAAGGGAAATTCTGCCGTATTTTATATAAGCAGTTAAATTTGCTTGAAATTACAAAACTCATATTGCTAATATGATATGGGGCATTTTATGTTGTTTATTACGTGTCATCTCATCGTGGAGCGTTTTCTGTCAAGTGATTACTGGAGATCAAAGTCCGTTCTTTATGAGAATATTAATAGTAGAAAACTTTACTGCAAACCTGAAACGTTGTCAATAAATATTGCAAAACCTAATATTTATTCATTAAAGAACAGTGCTTCTCTGTGGGATAGAAAGGATCATGTGTATTACGAGTTTGACAAACTGTCAAGGCGAATGTGTACTGCAACCAGGGAAATATATTCGTTACAGCTATCAAGGAAAGAAGGCTACTATTAGGGTCCAGAAAAGGGATTGTATTCCACCTTGATAATGCTAGAAAATAATAGAATGCTAAGAGAATTGTGTTCCACCATGATAATGCCAGAACACAAATCCTTTTGTTCACCATATAATAATGGTCACACTTAAAACACATTGAGATGGGACGTTCTTAGTTACTCACCGTATTCATCTGCCATTACTACATATTCAGATCTCTTTAAAGTTTTCTAATGGGAAATATTTAGTTCTTCTGAAAGTGTCTTGTAACCAAATATTAAATAAATTAAATACTTTGGCAAAAATAAATTTCAATTGCAACCGATAATAGTAAGATAAATTTAGTCCGAAAAAAAAACTTAAAACAACCCTGTTGCTAAATTAGCTATTTGTAGTAGATTTACAAAACTCTTTTCTCGTCGATCGACTGAATTTAAATTCAAGACATTCTAACAAAAGTCCTCGATCGGGTAAAAGGTGATTTTATTGTCACAAACAAAAAAAATATATGAAAGAACGAGTAATCGACTTTGAATTAATTTTTCAATAGTGATACAAATAAAATGTATTTAAATTTGATCATCGAAATTAACAAATATATTTGGTGCATTTTGTTTGTTTGTTTATTCTTCAAAAAGTACGTAACCACGTGTTGGTGATTTTAAAGCTTTCCTCTTGGCAAAATTGAATAAGGCGATCGCCTATTACATTTCTTGTTCCTAAGATGGGTGCATATACCTGAATGACATTTAGAACTGTTGGCTTTGCATTGAATTTTAACATAATTGACCTATCTGAAAATGGTATAAATTCTGATACACAATTTATTAGTGGCCGTAAAATAATAATTCCGACGCCTTTTCGGTGTTGTGTAGTTCGTTGCCTGAGTAAAAGAATTTGGCATCTTGCATTTGACATTGACCCAAATTTGGCCAGAAAGTTTCACTAATGCCTAGTATTTGTACGTTTAATCTTTTCGTTTCCTGGATTGTGTTGGTAAGTTTTCCAGCTTCAAAAAGACTGCGCACATTCTATGTGCAGATATTTAGGTGTTGTTTTGTTTTGTTTTATTTTACCTCCGGGGATTTTAGCACCCTCGTATTGTCGGAGACTGAAGGCCATGTGTTGATAAGTTCTTCCATAAGATTTTTACTTTAGTGGTTTCCCTTGCCTTCTGTAGGCATTACTTTAGTGGTTTCCCCTTGCCTTCTATTACTTTAGTGGTTTCCCCTTGCCTTCTGAAGGGTACATCAATTAGATGAATATCCAACAAATAGGGAATTTATAGAAATAATATTAGAAAATTTAAATGAGACAATGTATAATGTAGCACGCACAGAAAATTTCCGCGATCTGAATTACTTTTAAAGAAAAAAAAAAAATGGGTTACAAGATACAAGATAAATGTCATCAATCGACCTAAAAGATGATTTTGGCAAATTCCATTGGAATTGGCATCGCGTGACAAAACATAAATTTTTGCACCTGGTAGAGGATTATTTACATACAAAAGAATGTTTTCTGGTTTAAAAATTGTCGCGTAAAGACTAGAACAGTTGACGATGAAAGTTATACCATCAAATTTACGACATCGAATTTTAGTATATCTTGATGATTTACGGGCGATATTATTTGGTTGTTCATAATCATATTTAGCTTCAATATATAAAATTCTACGTAAATTAGATAGCGTAAATGAAGATATATCGGTATATTCCAATTCTGATAAATTACAATTAATAAGATCTAAAGTAATCAAACATATTGAAAAGCCTCATGAAACACATGCTAAACAATACAATAAACGAGCTAAAGACATAAATTATTTACCGGGACAAGAAATTTATTGTAAAAATCATATACTTAGTGACGCGACAAAACATCTTAACAAAAAATAACGTCCTCGATACCGAAAATGTCGAATAAGGTCAAAAGTGGGTCAAAAATTATACGAAATTGAAGATCGTACAGGAAAATATATTGGCATAATGCCTGCAAATGATTTAAAAACATATTTCATTAACATCAATAAAAAATTGTTTTTTTTTATTGATGTTAATGATAATCTATCTTAGTATCAACATTAGTTTTTATATAAAAAATCATTAATTTCAGGAATATAGTTTGAATTATTGATAAGAGCATGAGATAGTAATATATATAGGGTCGTGAGACGTGCGCCACGTATTTAAAATATTACAATTGATCAATTATCAAAAGATTAACTTTAAATAATTGATCAATTGTAATATTTTAATTACGTGGCGCATGTAATTTTAATTACGTGGCGCACGTAATTATATTTCTTTTTTTATTTTTCTTCTTAGGTAGTTTTTGAAGATTTTTCTAATATTTTTATGTACAAATTCGATATCACTTTAATATGTAATATATATGCAAATACAATTTTATTCTTCAATCCCCCAAAAAGTTTGTATTACAGTTAATATAAGTAATATATAAAAAAAATTTATTGTCTAAAAAATTACAATATTTTTTGAAAGAACTGTCTATAAAATCTTCCATGTAATACGTAAATCACAAAAAACCAGAGCTGTGAAATAATATTTTGTTTCTAAAAGAATTATATTATTTTTGGTAAAAAATTATTCTCCTTTTTGTTTCTATAATAATGTAGTGAAAACAAACTTAATAAAGTCTTATAAATTTTGTAACATAAAACACCTTTAAAGAAAACTTGTTACATACAATTTTACAAGATTTGAAGGACTAAAATGTCTGAAACAGAAAACTATTTATTGCATAGCTATATCTAAAAATAAAAATACTTTTCATTTTTGAAAAGTTTTTAAATATAAGTATCTTTTCATATAATATATAAAATATGGGATCTTTTAACACTAGAACTACGAACCGGTCAAAATGACCGGTTGCATCAATTATTTACAACATTCCCTCTTTAAGGGCCGAATTAATAAATCACACTTGAATTTAGTTGGACTTCAGTGTATGATTTCGTATTTATAAACAATACTTAAGAGCCATTTAAGTAATGATCATAGCACACTTAAGAGCCTCTTAAATTTCATTGGCAGTATTGTCAGCTTTAAATAATAAAATTTGACACCTGTAAATTGTCAAATTAAATGATTATCAAATAATTATAAATAATTGTCAAATAAAAAAAAAATAAAAATATTTGTCTAAATTAAATTTTTAAAAAAATATATTTTTTATCTGAAATAATTTAATCACTTCTGCTGTCAATTTGTTTCGCTTATGACGGATTATTTTTTAGATTAGTGTTATCAACATAAATAGAAAAATCATATTACCAACATTTCAATTTAAAATTATGTCAATACTACCAACAAAACTGAACAAAAATTGTACAATATAAGTGTGCTTTATTAATACGAAAAATAATCGCAAACTTATTCAAGTATTTACTTAAGTATTCACTTAAGTGTGATTTATTAATTCGGGCCTAAATCTCATTTAATATTTTATGATAATATTATGACTTTTATTAATATTTTTTTATATATACAACTAACCGGTCATTTTGACCGGTTAGTAGAAATAGGTATATGACAAATGTCCGTAGTTCTAGTGTTAAAAAGTAATCCAATAAAAGATTTTTTTTCATTGCTTTTTAAAAGATCCAACAGTTTATATATTTACCTTGCATGAGTTGATAGTAGTAGTTAAAAATAAAAATACAATGATTTTAAATTGATTTGTAATGACCAAGTCGATAAAAATGAGTTACATTTATTTTAATTTAATATTAAACAATGTCGTATTGAAAAATTGCAAAAACTTTTAAAATATATTTTCCGACTTTGACGTATACTCTTTCGTCGTCCACTCTTGACGTATAGTTTTTCGATCTACAATCAATGTATATTTTCAAAACAAAAACTGTTAATTTGGTATTATTTTTTATGTTAACTTTGTTTTTTATGCAAACATTTACGAACCGAAACTCAAGCGCCTTTTAAAATGGAGTGTTAAAATGTGAAGTAAACTGGCTGTACAAGCAAGAGTGTCACCAACGTAGTAGATTATCTTAGCAGTAGTGATGCCCTAACACAGATGATAAGAAGCAAAATTAGAGATATTTCCGATGAAAGTAATAAATAAACATTTTAATTATATTATAGTAATAGCATAGATATATCTAAATAATAAGAAGTAAAAATTATAATAAATGATTAAGTAAATGTTATTAAAATATACTAAATTACAAAAGAGAAAAAACATAGTAATTATATATATATATTGAAATTAATATCCGGTCAGTTCGTAGAAAAACACTGCACACATTATGTCAAGGACTAGTACCGTGACATAGAAAAGACAGTCCTAGTTTAACTTTAGAGCTACGGAAAACCAATTTACAGAAAAATAATTCTTAGATCAAGTATAAAAACCAATTCACAGAAAAACAATTCACCTGAAAGCAGAGATAAGAATGAAAACTATATCATAGTATAGTTAAGTGAATTAAGATTAACAAATGAATACAACGAAGATGCAGAGTTTGCTTAGAAGATTAAAATGTTATGAGCACTTGCGTTTGTTCGTTCTGAAAAAGTTATAAAAGCATTTCGAAGAATTGATGGGCTAAGAGCATCCTTCAGTATGGTGTTTTTTTGAAAAAGGGACAATTGGAACAATAAAAAAATGAAATAACTTTACAACCAATTTTTTTTAGCATGCCTATGCATGCTTATATCAAAGAGTACAACAAATTGTATCTTCTTATTCAAGAATGTACATAACTGTATTCTTAAGTGCTGTTGCGCATAATCTAATATAATTATATTCTCAATTATAAATAAATATTTACCTATTGAAATATTTAACAACTATATTAGTTGTTAAATATTTCAATAGGTACTTTATATAAAATAATTTCTTGAAAGACAAGAAATTATCTTTTCCGCAAAATCTGTTTCTGTAAATTGTGTTTCTTTGAATTGTGCTTCTGTGAATTGTTTTTCTGTGAATTGCTTTTCTAGGAACTGATCTTAATTCGTTGAAATTCCTTATATTATTTGTCATCAGAAAAATATGTGTTTATGCAAAGTATCTTCATGACATGCGCCGTTATTGCTTAAATGGAACAAAAAGATAAAATGTAATGTCAAAGACTGGTACCGCGCCATAGAGGAGACAGTCTTAGTATCACTTAGAGACTCTAAAATTAATTTGTATGATTCTGTAAAATAAGTTATCGATTTGTTTATATTTGAAATAGTATAATATTTGTATGACTACAAGTTTAAAATGTTGTTTAAGTAAAAATGAATTAATTTATCGACATTTAGTCATTTTTGTTTTATATTTATATTCCTATAAAATTAAATGTTAACTAAAAATAATCCTTTCCTTTTATATATCTCAACTTTTTTCGAATTTTATGATTTTCATTTAATGTAAATTATGATTTCCATAAAGATACATTTCCATTTTCCTTAATAAATTTAAACTACATAATAAAGAAACCGTAAAAAAGTACTTTTAAATTCATAAATTTTCCCAAAATGAACTAAATAGGTAAAAATATATAACTTTTCTCATATATTTTCAACAAAATTTACATACCGTAGTTCTTTTTTTAATCTAAAATTCCTTTCTCAGGAAACATTCACATTCTAACTACTAATTTCTATATGTTTCTATTAGTAGTTTATAAACTGTTTTTTTCTAAATATGTTTTTAAGTGGTTTCCTTGTCAATATCATTTTTACAATCAAAATTTCTATTCTATTAAGGAAAAGTCTGCAATTTTCCTTTTAGCCTAAATAAGTGAAAACTGTTAAATAATATACATAAAAACATTTATGTAAAATGTAAACGTATTAAAGATAAAGTCTTATGTCTTTCTTTCTCCTTTTATTCTACATATTCTTAGTTTTATGGAGGGCAAATAGATATACGTATACTACGTATAGAGAAGTATACATACTAAAAACTATAAACCTATGAGGATGTCTAAAAAGATGATTATACAATTAAGAAATGAAGGAACATTTTTATACTAATTTTGAGGAAAATTGATAATAACATAATTCCGTAAATGTCTTTTTAGTAGGTTAAGGAAATTTTAAATTATTTAAGACATGACTTTATAGGAAATGTTAATTTTTACGGTGAAAATGTTTCTGTGTTGAAAATGTGTTGGGAGACTTTAGATATTTTGCTGTTGTTTTGGATGTTTTCCTATTTAACCCATTAAATACACGTATAGTATAATATTTGTATGACAATTATTTTAAAATAACATATAACATTTTTTTTTCAAAATGAGCATAAACGGAGACAGGCAGCAAATTCTACACTTTATTTTTGAAGAAATGCAAAAAAAATTAAACAAAATATTTTTATTCTTAGCTTATATACTACGGTGGAGTTGAGTTAATATATCGTTTTTATCGGTAGAACATGGGAATCCAAAAATTTAAAAATAAATAAAATTTACTAAAATTTGTTTATTTTTTAAACCCTCAGTGCAAGCGGCAAAAAATGGGTTAAAGTTGATCAAATTTTAGAATGGCTTCAGGTGGTCTTTTAATCATCTTAGTTTCTTGATCCAAGTAAATCTTCCTTTAGCAGAATTCTTACAGTGGTGTCACGTTTTTCCTTGTTTTAGCAAATTAACGTGTACTGTTTTTATACATATGTACTCCATATAAGGTATAGGTTATCCATTGAAATTGGGTGCTGCTGGGGTATTAAACCATGTTAATAGGAATTTCAGACACTTTTTAATTAACATATATAAATCCACTGTGTGTAAAACTGTTTCATATTTAAATTGTTTTGTATTTAAAAAGAAAACCAAATTATCTTATTACAAATCAAAGAAAAATGTTGCAAGATGTTTCAGTTTCTAACAGATTCAATTATGATAGTAATTATCGATTAGTTAGAGTGAAAATTATGATAAATCACGTTACAAACGAGTACCATTAAAACATGTTAAAAAAGGGATATTACAACAATCTGAACAAATGCGGAAAAGATTTATTTCATATACTCATCAAAAATGAAAACAAATTGTAACATAGAAAGACTTAACTTTTAAACAATTTCAAATGATAATTTCCAAAAAGCAATTATTGAAACAGCTAATGTAACAATAATCTAAATTATACCACCAAAACCGAATAAATTATCCGTGAATACTTTAAATATAATTTGAAAATACACTCTTCAAAATAGCAATAAATAGTAAAAGATATTATAGAAGAAAACAAATCAATACAAAATGTAATGAAAGATTGTTCAAGTACTAAAGAATTGGATAGTAAAATTTTACACTATTAAAGTAATTTGAAAGGGAAAGAGAGTATAAAATCCTCGAAATGTTAGTAATTTAATAAAAAAAATATCTTGCTTTTAAGGCATATATCCATATATATTTATTAGACTTCTAATAAATATTATATTCATAAATATGTATTAGAGTTCTGAATTAATATCTTAATCGTAACCAATATTGTATGTATCTATAATAAATAGTATAATATATCTACTATAATTTGTTAATGAACTTTGTGTTTCTTAATAGACTTGACTGTGTCTATGATTATTTTGTACAATTGACAAAATAATATTCTTTGCAATCTTACGTTTCTTTTAATCCATGTACTTAGTGGATTCTAAATAATATTTAAAACACTTATGGCCACAAATGATATACCGTATCATAAATGGCTTTATCTTTGTCAAAATGATTGAGAACAACGTTAAAAAAATAATTTATTCATCGCTGAATTTCTTACCAAAACTCAAATACAATATAACCGACGACTTTGAAATAGGTTTTCTTAACCTTGTGTTAACATTTGTACCAAATTATTATGGGGAAATATTATAGTTTGGAAAACCCTTCAAATAAGACAGCTAATTACAATTGCTTATGCGTTTAATATGGCGATGTAATAGTACATACTATGTAATGAACCATTAATTATAAGTAATAATTGCATTATTTTATGTACATATTATTTGGTAAATTAATTATCAAAATGAAATATTCTTCCAATTACAGATGCGATCTAATATTTTAATATTAATTTGGCGTCGAAAATTATCACTACTTCTATTTACATCAACAGTAATTTTAATTGCGTTATGGTCTTGGGCTATTTACAATTCAACATACATCGGAACTAGAGATAAATTCATTTTAATAAAAGTACACAAAAATTCAATATAAAAAAACAACAGTTTAAACTTTTTATTTTTGTTTAATTTTGCTCAAAGGATTATAATACAAATACAAAACACGAATACTTTTTACAAAGATTAATTTCACAAGCAAACCAAATACTCAAATATCAACGACAACAAAAAAATAGTGATCGTGAAATTGGTGGTATACAAACAGCATCATTGTCAACATTCATTGGAGGTAGTTAAAAATATATCTTTAAATTTAAAAAAAAGGATGGTGTTAAAAAAAATTTGTTTATATTGAAAATTTTATCTTTTTGTCAGTTTCCAAACAACATAAAAAGGCACCAGCAATGGAAAATAATCCATTTGAAGAAGAACGATTAAGGATTTTACAAAATCAACAACAAAAAGGTCAAAATATGGATGATGTAATGGAGTATGAAAGAATATTATCATCATCTGAACGGCAATCACAATACGAACACGAATTACAAAAAATTGGTGTACCAATTATATCTGGCATTGGTCCCTATGGCCCAAGAGCACCGCATGAACGCTTAGTTCATTTGGATTTAAAAGGAGCACCACCAAAAGTAAAAAGTGTTTTTTATATTTTGTTGTCGTCATTGTATATTTTTCTTTTTCCCGGAATATATATTTTTCTTTTTTCCGGAATATATTTTAGTTGTCATTTTTAAAACGACTATTGCCAGTATTAAAAACTTTAGGTGCTACTGGACTATTAATCGAATATGAAGATATGTTTCCATATACTGGATCATTGCAAATGTTAGCAGCTAAAAATGCTTACAATACAGAAGAGTTAAAGGTATTTTATTACTGATATAATATTAAAAATATTTAAAGTTAACTTGTTATTTTTTAATTATCAGGATTTTCTTGAATCAGTAGTTCAAAATGGTCTTAGTATTATGCCATTAGTACAAACATTTGGGCATCTTGAATATGCACTGAAACTTGAAGGATTTGAACATATGCGTGAATTACCAGAAAATCCACAATCAATATGTCCAAGTCGAAAAGTATCAATGTTATTCCTCCAAGATATGATTACCCAAATTGTTGAATTTCATTTGGAATTTAATAAGAAATTTACGATAATGCAGCATAATAATCCAGAAGAGCATAATCCTGCTTCATCATCAGCTACAACAGACGAATTACATAATCCTCGTCGTAAACGGAAATTGACTCCAAATTTTACACATCTTCATATTGGTTGTGATGAAGTATTTCGTATGGGTGAATGCGATAAATGTCGTCAAAAATCACGTAATGAATTATTTTTGTCACATGTAACATCTTTGGCTAGTTTTATACGTGAAAAATGGCCTGAATTAAAACCAATTATATGGGATGATATGTTACGAGATATGACTTTAAGTGAAATGCAACATTCACAAATTGGTACTTATGTTGAACCTATGATTTGGGTTTATGTTAATGATATATACCATTTTATACAACCGCAACTTTGGGATATGTATTCTAAAGTTTTTCCAACGGCATGGGCTGCATCTGCTTTTAAAGGTAAAAAGTCAGTGAAAACACATTTGTTGCAAAATTCCAAACGCTAAAAGATCATTTTTATTTGCATTGTAATGGTAAAAGCGCATTCACAAATCACAAGTTTCTTCTTTTTTTCTTTTTATATTTTTAAAATGTTATTTAAAAACTGACAGTTTTGGGTATTTTTCGTTTTTGGATATTGTTAAATTTTCCGATATTTTCTTTTATTTTGATATTTTTTAAATGTTATACCGTTCACAATTCTCCTGGGGGGGCCTTTCACACAATTGTCCTATATTTTTCTGCATTTTCCTTATTTTCTTTGTTTTAAAATATTCAAAACATTACAGGCATATTTTCAATTGCAGTTTAAAGGTAAAATGTCAGTGAAAACCGTTTTATAGGAGACTATGAGCCAGTACAAAAAGAGCGGTTACATTTCAAAAACTTTCTTTTTTAAATTTAACTTCATTTTTATTAAAAACATTTGGTTGATACCAGGGTTCAAACCATTCCATTATAGCTTTGGAGGTGCAATTGTTTTATTACTATGTTTTGTTAATACAGTAATAGATTTGATTGCTCCTCATCGACAAAACACAACTTGATCTGTATAATATAACCTCGTAAACGCTTCACCACAACATGTATTTATTGTTTTTAAAATGTATTTATTGTTTTTAAAAAACTTTCAATATCTGTGTTTAATTGTGTTTGATTTTGTGCATGTAATTGCCGTCGATTTTTCAATTTAGCTTCCCGTTGGTGTGGTGTTTCTACTGCTTTAATTTCGGATATCCTTGCATCACATGTATGGCTTCCAGCCTACTTTCATATATTGTGATTATCCGTTTCTATAGTTTGACATTAATACAAACGGTCATTTCTAATCTATATTGCCCATATTTTGCCCATATTTTATTATTTATTCACAAATATTTTACAATTAGAGGAATATATTTTAAAATATTTTATACCTGTACTTACCTATCACAATATAAAATTGTCAATATGATTAACCTTAATACACCTATCACTAAATTTACACGGTACTTTTTTTACTAGAAAATTAATTTGTAATAATAATTAATATGATAATAATTCTCCAAATTCGATGTTTTGAATGAAAGGCAGATTTAAAACTGAAAAATTTAAATTTTTTACAACCATAAAAAAGGACAGAACATTTAGAAGAAAAGTAAAACAATACAGTTAATGGTCAGATAGATAATTTAATTAAGAGACCCATAATAAACATGCGGAATTTCTATAATAATTTGTATTTGTTCATAATAACATAAAATAAGTTATTTTTGACAATTTTTTTACTTTTGACAATTTTCAGTGTTTTCTTTTTCTCTCTACAGACTCTAAATCTTCAGAATTCTCTTTTTAAAAAAATCATTTGAAATACAAAATACCAAATACTATTATTAAGTAAATATTTATTTATGCAATAAAATGGTATCAGCTTTCGATTGTATTTTACTGTAGTAAAAAATCGATATTTATTTGATATTGATTGTTTATTAATTGAAATAAATAGGTAAAAATACTTTTAAATGAATTAATAATCTAATATTGAAATTGGTTGTCGTCTTGTGGTCTTCCAATATAAAAATCTTCAAAATAATCTACAACTGGTGTGGTGGAGGTATAAATTCGATCAATTCCTCAAAGGCACCGAGCATTTGTACTGACAGACTTATAAGACTTTATCTGTCGGTACAAATGCTAGAGCCGGCACCATTCGTAATTTCGTCGCAAAAGCGGAATCTTGTTGATAACGCTGTTGCAGACCATTTTCCTGATCTTTCGATAAATATTCTCGCTTAGATGAAAAAAGTTTATGACTGCTAATTCAAAATGGTACTTGTTGGCTTTAAATTGCTATTAAGCAAAAATAATTTTTGAAATAGCTTAAAATAAGCATCCTGTGTTTATTTTGCGTAAACACATAGAATGGTTCGTCTATTAGCCAGTGCATGAATGGTGTACAGAGCGTAGGAGCTCTTGGAAAGTACCATCCATAAAACGGTGGCGTGTTGTTTCCAATCTGAGATTGTTACGAGTTCCAAATCTTAAAATTCCAGTACATATAATTTTCTGAACCGGAATCGAACAGAAAAAAATCTTTGGAGA
This sequence comes from Empis livida, assembly GCA_963932195.1. Taxonomy (NCBI): domain Eukaryota; kingdom Metazoa; phylum Arthropoda; class Insecta; order Diptera; family Empididae; genus Empis; species Empis livida. The sequence continues at coordinate 40,605,617 of OZ010645.1, forward strand.
AAATAATAAAATACCAATGCCAATTTGGAATTTTTATTATCATAGTAAAAATAATCCTTAGACCGACGGTGGCTTAAGTGGTAGTGTGCTAAGCTGTCGTGCATTAGGTACTCCCTAGACATCGATGTTGTTCTAAGTTTTCTCAGCTTTAAATGAGTACCAGTAATAAAATTTCAATAAAATGTCCTTTAAAACAGGGAAAAATGCTAACAGTCGAGGCCATTTCCTAAAAACAAATGTCGCACTAGTAAAGTAATTAGCTTGTTGCAATTAAAAGTTTCGTCGCTATAAAGAAATTTGTGGTTCGGAATCCATATAAAATTAGGAGGTTTGCAATACAAAAATGTTAAAGAAATAGATAAATCGGTAATTGTTGCCCTATGCTCCCCAGCCGAGTGAACAAGGAAAAATCTAGCTCCATACAAATTAAGTTTTTAGCACAAATTTAGTTGTTTGAATATATACACATATAGAGTTAGACTTAACTGTCTAATTGCAATTTTTTAAAAATTACAAAAAAAAACCAATTGTTACGCCACCACGTCCACGGCGCTGGTTCTGGATCGCGCTAAGAGTGGGTTAAATTGATAATAAGAATATTAATAGGAAATAATATAAACCCTATACTAGGAATGTTTTAACCGGCTGCCCCTGAAAAGAAAATTCCTAAATTTATTTACTATAATTGAAAAATTAATTTTTCCAAATTTATTTATTCCATATTTCCTAAATTTCACAAATCTAAATAGGCAATTTTGTATATTATTTATGTATGTTTATTTATTAGAAATATACTGTCGAGGACGGTACGTGCATTCCAGAGCGTAAACATAAATTTGGTGACAAAAATTATATACAAATATAATTGTCTATATAGTTCATTAATTTATGGTTTTTTAAATTATGTTATTTCACTAAATTTAGCTTAACTAATTTTGCTATAATATTTTATACGAGGGTTTCGTCGTTCCGTATAGAAATTTGATACGTATCAAATATTTGTTATTTTTAAAAGTTTGAATTTGTAAACAAGTATTTAGGAAGACGCTTGTTTTATTGAAAATCTTATTGTCACGGTTAAAAATACAATGCCATATATATTAAAAGGAGTAAATATTCATAATAAAGGAAAATATTTAAAAATTTTCATTTAAAAATTCTTTTGCGTATTGTATATTTTCCATATTTTTTTAAAGGTGCATTTGGTGAAAGTTTAATGATACCACCAATTCAAAGACATTTAGAGAATAACATTAGATGGTTGGCTGTTATTGCAAAAGAAGGGGGAAGGTATTTAGTATAGACAATTATTTAAAAAAATAATTTCATATATTTGTTGTAGATTTTCTAAAGGATTTCGTGGCCTTGTTTTGACTGGATGGCAACGTTATGATCATTTTGCTATATTATGTGAATTATTCCCTACTGGTATACCAAGTCTAATATCAACCTTATCAACAGTATCAAAAGGTTATTTTAGTGTTGACCCAAAGGATAATGAAATAATGAATGTTTTAGAGTGTCCAATCCGTCCGGATTATAGGTAAAAAAAAACTATAAATATATAAATTTATATGAATAAATACATATATTGTTGCATTATAGACGATCTGGACATGCTTGGATTGAATTTGAACCAAATTCACGACATAGCCAGTTATTTTCAATATGTGCCTTTCCGGGCAGTTTTACATATACATTTATCTTAAGATTAGCTGAAAAATTAACTGAAATACAAATATATTTAACAAATGTACGAACAAAAAGTGCTTGGATGTCAGATTATAATGTTCGGCATCATTTTAGTTCACCACTTCGGGTTAGAGATTTATCTGCTCATAGTCAAAGTTTTGTCAACGATTTAACTGCAATGACAAAAGAATGCCAGACAGTGATGTATGAAATTTTTGATGAAGTAAGAATATTTAAATTATTAAATGTATACATATTTTTTAATATACCATAATTTACTTATTTTAGTTTACTATAAATGAATTTATTGAACAAAATATTTATCCAGTTGCTAAAGAATTACATGATCATATACAAAATAGTGAAACATTATTAGCACAGAAAGTTTGGCCAAGACGTCCACTTCCTTATTCTCAGGAATTAGTTAAATATAAACTTATTCCTGGAAGTGATGGAGGCAATAATAAAAATTAATGTAATTTATGAAATTATAGATATTTTGTATATTTAAAAGAAATGAGAAAATTTTAATATATAAACATAGTTGATTTTTGTAAGGCTTTTTAAAATTATACTTATTATGGAAATATATATATATATTAGAATAAGAAAAGTATATTAATGTGATATATATTTAATTTTTTAAATAATTAAAAAAAAAGTAAGTGCGTAGGCCGGGAATCGAACCCGGATCAACTGCTTGGAAGGCAACTATGCTAACCATTACACCACCAACGCTGGCTTCAAATATTCAGAGTAAATATTTAACAAGGATTTAATTTAATTTTTGAAAATATGTTTGTAAATATATGATTAAATTTAAATTTATAATAGTTATTGCAATAAATTTAAATTTTCTCAAAAAATTTAGAAAATCTTGTTACAAAAAGTGAGTATATATGACAGTTTAATGGATTTAAATAAATTTAATCTCAACGTTAATTAGATTTATGGATTTTTTAAATAGGTTTTATGGTTTTGGTTTACTATATTTTATGACGGTAATATCTAAAACAGCGTCATCATCTATAGGATTTGATATTAATTTCTCTCATCAAATAATTTTGGGTACATAATCTATTTACATAAATAAGTAATTACATTATTTGTTATTATTTTTTGTTATATATATTTCTTTTTATTTTATAATAGAACTTAGCAATTCTGCTGAAATTAATAAACAAATTTTGATCAATTTAAAAATAACACATAAAGATGAAATTGCAGATCAATAACTTTTTGCAATCAATTATTGCTCTAAATTTAATTTGCAATAAATAAAACTGAAAACATATATTCATTTTACATGGAAATAATAATACTTGCTTAAAAAGGAATAAATTTAATTGTCAATGTTAATTGAATATTTAACCCTTTCCCTTTCTAAATACTTAAATTATGACCAATTTAAGATCTTGATTTAATTATCAGAATTTATGCATCATAAAAAAAGCTGTTATATAATTGAATTTCCAATATAAAAAGAACCCCTAATTACAATTTAATTCGTTGGTATGATTCATTTCAGTATTAACATTTTAAAAACCTTAAGACTATCCTGTATTTAAATCTATACGAAAATAATCATTGAATTATATGAAGTTAATAATTTGAATTATCCAATTGCAAGTGACACCAACTTGCTTAAATTATATATTAAATTCGTTTGAAGATGCTACTAACTTCGGAGAAATAAATAATAAAGTTTTAATTAAAAATGACAGTACTACTGTCCATAAACTATATATACAAAATATATAGATATATAATATAAGTACCTATAAGATTTTAGTATGTATAAGATAAAGTAGTAAAAAAACATTTCAAAATAATTTGGCAGAGTAATTTCTTTTAGTATTTTATGGACGGCCTAGAGATAAAGACGCGTAAAATTTGTGTAAATTTAATACAAAAAAAAAAATTAAATGACTTATTTTTTATTTTAATAATAAAGAATTATTTGTCTTAAAATATTTGAAATTTTTGAATGAGAATTTTTGCTTTACTATTGAAAAAATCAATATCAAAACTTTTTGATTAAATGATTTTCTTTAAAACATATGAATGAAAATAATAATTTAATAAATTTTTTAAAATGGGTATTAATGAAAGAAATTCAAATATACAATTAACTCTAGATACTTTTCAAAATATTTTTGGAAAATTAGAACCAGGAGTTATAATTGAATCATTTGAAGTAAGTAAATTATTTGTCAAATATCTTTTAAAAAATTAGTTTTAATTTAATTAATATTTTTTATTCTAATTTTAAACATTCTATTCATAAATCAACCTAACAATGATTATAAAAATTAAATGGCAAATCAACGTATTATTAATAACAAATATGATTATGTAACCAAATCCTTGCTGTGTACTTTACTTTAAAGACATGTGTTATGTGTTTTGTAAATTAATTATATTTATTAAGTCGGTTTATTTAATAAAATTATTTCGGTTAACATCTGAATTGAAGAAATTAAATATGCATTATTCTAGTTTTCGATTAAACAGAAAATATATAGAAGTTTTACGAGTCGGAAATTTTTGGTATTGCAGTTTTCGAGGGAATAGAAATATTTTTCAAAAATGGAAAATCGTCCGAGTTGGAAATTTTTGATATTCTCGTGTTCGAGTGAATGGAACTTAATGTCAAATTTGTTCATTTTGAATTTTTTCAGTTGAATCTATGTTATGCATATAAATTATCATAAACATTTTTAATTTTACTTGTTAAAAATAGAAAAAAAAAAATATTTGAAATTAATTTCATATAAAAATAAAATATAATTTCGAAAATTTGATTAATCTGGTAATAATTAATTGGATTCGACAGAAAACTAGAATACCAAATAAATCCGAGTGAACAAAAAGTTCTCGAACAAAATGTATGTGATACCGAGAATAGGGCCGAATAATTTTTGTTATTGAATATTTTGTTATAAATTAATAAATTTCAATATTTAATTGAATGAACAAATTAGTCATTCTATTTAAATTACGTACGGCCGCAACATATAAGAATTGACTTAGTGGGTTAATTACAATCAAAATATTCACAAATAATATTGCTGATTAAATTATAATGTAACTTTAATTTAAACTTATTTAAAAAAGAATAACAACGCATATAAAATATTTATTTAATTTTTTATAACGTTTTTCTTATTTTTGTCATTCTTTTAACGATTTGGAATGAAATTTAATTTTTTAAGAACGGAAACGGTATGGTCATTGTAGTATTTTGTTTGCGACATAATTATGACTATTGTCGACCTATTGAATTATAAATGATTTATTAAATTAAATTATTATTTAATTCATTCTGTTGTTATTAGGAGGCACAAGGATCTGGTCGTGGTGATAACTATACAGCTAGTTTATATAGAGCACATTTGACTGGATATAAAATTGAAAATAAAAATGGTATAAAATTGAAATGGGAAAAAAGTGTAATTTGTAAACGTTTACCAGATAATTTGGCTAGACGAGAAGCTTATAAAAGTGTACAATTATTTCGGTAAGATTTAATAATTAAAAAAGAATTTTTGACATTTGCAATTATGAAACTTTAAAAAAATTTCATAAATTATTAATAAGGTAGTAGAATTTTAGTAAAATATTAAATTAAATTAATATAATTCTTTTTGTTAACATTTAACAATTTATTAAATTTACTTTACAATTTTTAAGTAATGAAGTGGAATTTTACAACAGTATTATGCCCGAGCTAATAAATTTTCAAAAATCAAAAACATCAGATTATTTTAGAGCAATACCACAATCATATTTAGCCCGTAATGATTTGCTTATAATGGGTAAATAGAAAACTAAGTGATAAATTATGTATCATATAGTAATATTCTTCTTATTTTGTTTTTAGAGGATTTAAGAATTCGAGAATTTAAAATGCCAGATCGCAAAAAAGGTTTAACACTTAATCAAACTGAAGCAGTTTTAAAAGAAATTGCTGTATTACATTCGTTAAGTTTGGCATATAAATTTCAATGTCCAAAACAATTTGATAGATTAAAAAGTTTAATAAGTGAAGGAATATTTTGTCAATCAAATGAAGATTGGTATAAAAATTATTATATACAATTAACTAAAAATGCTATTACAATGGTAAGTAAAAAATTAAATTTAATTTTTTAATTGTTAGATAATTTTATATTGATCTTACTAAGGTTTCAGATGTTTTACCAAAAAATTCTAAATATATTAAAAAATTGGATGAATTTTCTAAAAGTGCAACTTTTTTTACACATATGATACAATTGGTATCAAAAGAATCTCCATTGTCTGTAATATGTCATGGTGATTGTTGGACTAATAATTTTCTATATAGATATGACGATAGTGGAAATGTAATTGAGGTATAATAAATTTAAACCAATCAATTAATTAAAACAAATTTATTCTATTAGATATATATATATAAATCTAATAGAATAGATATTTTTATATGTATATATATATATATTTAGTTGATTATTTTTTTTTTATGTAATATAGACAAGTTTAGTGGACTTTCAATTGATACGATATGGATCTGCAGCTTTAGATGTTGCTAGTTTAATTTACTGTTGTACAAATAAAACAATGAGAGATGAATATTTGCAATCATTTTTAAAATTGTACACTAATGAATTATATAAATCATTAAAAATTCTTGGACCTTTACCAGAATTTTGTAATTCGGAAGAACAATGCTTGGAACTGTAAGAAATTTTAATTTATTTTTTGAATTTTTAAATAATTTTTGAAATTGATCATATTTATATTTTATCGATTATAGATTTCAAACTGAACTTAAACAATATGGCAAATTTGCTTTAGGAATAGCATTAGATATAATACCAATTAGTACTTGTTCATCTGAAGATGCTCCTGATTTATTCTTACATATGGATCGTGCTGATGAACCAAGTAGTGCTCCAACATTAAATTTCCCACCAAATGATTTATGTCGACAAAAATTATCTGATGTTTTGATAGATTTAGTTGATTGTGAAATGTTGTAATTTTTGTAAATAGAATTTTTTTGGTGATTTAATAGAACGAACTATAACAATATCAGTTTTATTTAATGTTTCAGATCTTGTACATATATCAGGCATGTCAAACTCATTTCGGAATACAATTTTTTTTCGAAAATTGTATTCCAAATCCTTTTGTGGGCCACATATTCTTAGTTTTATTAAAAATTCCAATTTTGTGTGTTAAATTTACCAGAAATAAAACAAAAAACAAAATTTTTCATATAAAAAGATATTTATTAATAAGAATTTAAATTATTTTTTGCTGGATATAATGCACCGTTTTTCATTTTTCAAATCATCAAAATTTGGTATTAATTTTTGGCTTGATGTTATTTTTAATATCGATGATAAATGTTCTTCATTCAATCTGGTTCGCTGCGCAGTTTTATTCATCTTTATTTGTGAAAAAAGTTGTTCACAAATATACGTGCTACCAAACATGCATAATATGCTTATAACAAAATGTCGAATTCCTGGAAAACGTTCTGCAGGTAAGTACCCGTAAAATTCTGGAATACCAATTTCCTTATATTTTGGGTTCAATAAAGAATCGCATCGTAGCTCTATAAATTCCATTTGCAAATTTTCGTCTATATTTTCAATGTCAATAGACATCGGAGAGCAAAAAATATTGAAATGACATTTGCTACTTTGAAAATCAGAAAACCTCTTTTCGAAATCTTCTTCCAACATTTCCAGTTGTTTCTCATATTTGTCAAATTTTAATCCTGGATGTTTAAGCAAAAGAGTCTTACAACTATAAAAATTTGATATATTTTCTTTTTTTAGTTGTATTTTCCACAGTGATATCTTTTGTTTGAATGAATTTATTTGGTCATAAAGTGAAGTTATAAGCATGTTTTTACCCTGAAGATTAATATTGAGTTGACTGAGATGGCCAGTAATGTCAACTGAGAAAGCCAAATCTTGTATCCAATTAACATCTTTCAGTTCTGAGCAGTCATAATCTTAATTTCTAAAAAAAGTATGAGTTCATCCAACAGTTGTAAAAATCTTTTCAAAACTTTATGACTCGAAAGCCAACGAACTTCAGTATAATATGGCAAATCTTCGTAATCAGATTCCACATCTTTCAGCAATGTCGTAAATTCCCGATGGTTTAATCCGCGTGCTCGAATAAAATTAACAATCTTAGCAACTTTTTTAAATACATTATCAATTTTAATTACTTTTGAACATAAGACGCTGGTGGATAATGCAATGGTAGTGTTGAAAAGATTTATTATGTTCGGTTTTAACATAATCTTTTAGTCTACCAGCGACACCACGTCGCTGGTAGATCTTTTCGTTAGAATTCAATCTTTTCGTTAGAATTCAAAATATGAGATTGAAAATTGTACAAGATATGCAATAATTTTACTGTTGGGGTTGTTTTGAATATTTAAATATTTAGAACACAACTAGAAACGCAAACGAAACGTTCTAAAACTTTATTTATTTTTTATCTTGTTAATTTTTTTTGTATATTTATTAAATAATTTTTTTTTGGTATTATTTTTCAATTTTTTTTTTATAATTTTTTAATTAATACACTATAGTTGTGGAAATTTATAATGGGCCGCAAATAATTTTACAGCGGGCCGCAAGCGGCCCGCTGGCCGCGACTTTAACATGCCTGTTGTATATGCTGCAAATTTATGATTTTTATATTATGTATTTTAATAATTTAATAATAACATTCGAATGGTGTGGGTTAGTTGGTTTGGGAGGGGCCAAAGAAGCCCATTGTACACCCCCATTGGCGGCCTAATCCATCCCTCATTAAAGAGATCACCCTTTTGGAGGGTTATAACTACCAGCTTCCGAAAGATCTGTCAGGAAATGGTGACCTTCTACATCTAACAGCAGGTGTTCCACCGTTTCATCCTCATCACCACAACCTTGACGAATGGACTCTGCCGATAAATTAAGCCGTGAAGCATGTTTTCTCAGGAGAATATGTCGAGTTGCGACTCTGGTGGATAAGCTACATGTTGCTTACTCATGCTTAGGATAGATCTAGTCTTACTCACGTTTGGGGCTCCCCAAAAGAGTTTTGTACCCTTACACCCCACTTGTAATTATCCCATCTGCTTTTCTGTACTTTTCAAGTCCATTCCACCAACATATTTTCAACAGATGTTAGTGGAAATCCTACTCTTTGGCAGTGCAAAGTGGCCCAGTTTCTTGCCAACTCATCAGCTTTTTCATTACCGTCAATCCTACTATGGCCTTTCGTGGAAATATTTCTGGAGATACTATTAATGCTCTAAGAGCACCTTGGCTGTCTGAACATCTGAAGATACTCTATTTATATCCCTGTCAATTAAAACTTCTGCAGCCTTATTTATGGCTACAATTTCTGCTTGAAAGGTCGACACGTGTTTTTCGGGGCATATGCTTATCGATAAATCAAAATCTACCGAAGTTATACCTGGTACACTTCCCGTTTCTATTGTTGAACGATCCGTATAGATGGTGGATCCATTTCGAGGAATGAGATTACTGTTTTCTCATTCCATTCTGGTCGGTATTCGAATCCTGTAATTTTTCTTAAAATAATTCTCTACCACCTGCTAATTACATTCTTGCTCAAGGATTAAACTAGCCCTGACTATGCCAAAAATGCTGCAGTGTGGTAGGTGAGAATTAAACACTTAAAAAAGACTGTTTAACTTCAGGCGTATGGCTAAGTTTGTCGACATTTACTTATTTTCTCAACAATTTCCTGGTGACTGCTTTTTTAAAGATATCACCTAAATTTTTTTAGTGAACAAATCCATTTTGGAATATTGAAACACGTATGTTGCATAGGGGTCATAGGAGTTCCTCGAAATCGGCCCCAAAAGTTTGGGGCATGGCATAAATAACGTTGGGAAACACTGCTCTAAATGATATATATATATATATATATTATATATATATATATATAATATATATATATAAAAATGTGTCGAAGAACGTTGAAATGAGAATTCTTTTAATTTTTACAAAAAAAAGGAGAAGAACTATCCGGATGTTATGATTTTAAAACTGCGAGAGCTATCAAGAGGAAAAAATAATTCGATGAAGCTGACACTCAGCTGACACTCATTTTGATCGAACTACAGATTTTAGGTCATTATTGATTAACTTTTGGCTGAAATAAATAAACGGAAATCTGCTTATAACCACATTGCTCCCATAAATTTGGATTTATAATGAATTTAAAAAAAATCGAAGGCATTATTTGGGAAAAGCCGAAAATTTGGCGTAAAGAATACCATCATGATCTGGAATGCCTGAAGTTGAAAAATTTGACTTTAAAAAAATTATTTTAAAGCCTATGTAATTCGCAAAGTATTTCTATATATAACTTTAAATTAAAATCTAAGCCCAGGGCGCTCAAAATTGTAAAGGCAGTGAAATTACTGAAATTACTTCTCACCACTTCATCAGAACAATAACAACGTTATGATGTTGTTTTTAATACACCGGGACTGGCTAAGTAATATCTGCTAAACCGCAGTGAAGTCGTAATAATCAATTATAATTGTAATAAGAATTTTTTTTTAATTATGTATAATTATTATGAATGGACTTATTCCACTTTCAAAAAAAAGATTTTTGCGATAACATTTGAGAGCCAAATTCTTTTGTGTAGTTTATGAAAATATCGTACTACATTAAAATGTATGATTATAAAAACGGAGGGAAGGTTTCTATATCTTACTAAAATTACCGTTGACTCATTTTTTTTAAAAAATGGACTTATACCACTGTCAAAAATAACTGCCCATATATACATCTATATAAAAAAAAAGGATAACTCTAATAAATCAACATTTTTATTTTAAATTTTAGCAATTAATACATAATATTTTTTCAAATTATCTAATTTAAAATATATTATATACAAAACGGCGACTGTACCTCAAACGATTAATTTTTGATTAAATCGCTTCTAGTATATATACTATTTCTAAGGAAGACCACCATGTCCATCGCCGAGCTATTTTTGGTCGATCTCAAAATATTTGAAAATAATGCCATTTCTACAGTAGAAACATAACATTAAAAAAAAACTTCGAAAAAAATTTATATTTTAAAAAAAATTTATATTTATAAAAAAATTTCGAAAAAAATTTATATTTATAATTGGAAAATATTTAAAAATTTAACAGAATTTTCACTAAATTTGAATCTCATTAGTTTTTCTTTCCATGAAAACGAAGTGGAAAAATATATAAAATAATTATTACTGGCATTTAGTTTAAATTTTAATATAAGTAGGCTTTGCATATTTGGTTTACATGGTAGTTTTTTTGAAAAATATAATTTATGCGTTTTCTTATTTAAAGCAGACAAAAACAAAACATCGTTCCTGTCATACAGAATTTATGTAAATCCGCGTTTTCTTATTTAAAGCAGACAAAAACGAAATATCGTTCCTGTCATTGTCAAATTACGCTCTTGAATTTGAAAAGTTTTAATGTGATACACATGTATCACATTAAAAAAATAGTTTTAAATTCTTTCTGTTTCTGTTCAATTTCTTATTTTTTAATATTTAATTGAGTAGTTTGTTTTGTTTTTACTTTTTTATATTAATTTAATAATGTTTTTTTTTATTAAAATTTCTTAATTTGGCAGAAAAAAAATAGAACAATGTGAACAGCTTACCAAGGCGCTGAAATTTTAGGGCGCCAAAAGGGACAAAAAAAGAAAAGAAAATTAATTTAATTATTTGACTAAAAAAATGTTTTTCCTAATTTTTCAATTACATAAGAGTGTTTATACTGTCAGAAGAAGAACAGAATTTACTGCATACAGTAAATTCTGTTCTTCTTCTGACAGTATAAACAATATTACCCTAACAATATTAAACAATATTACCCTTTCTACATCCCAGTTAGAAGTATTCACGATCTGGGAATGTTTGTTACGCCAGTGACATCTATGTTACCGTCAACAACATCCGCGCTGTCGTAAATCGCCACGACTTCCGAAGATTCAGCAAACCTAACACCATCACAAGCAATATCAAGTACTGCTAATATCAAGTACTGCTAATTTAGATGCCCGTCTTCACAAAACACCAGTTCAGGTTTTTATTTCCGTTGTTTCTTACTTGTCCATCTGCCCCAACATTGACTTTCATAATTCTTCCACGTCGCCACATACCTCGGTACCTTTCATCTGCACATATTACTACTAGATCATCGATTTTTATTGGTACTACTCGTCTACGCTATTTGGTACCCCTTGTCAAAGTTGGTTTATAGATCCATCTCTTGCCTAATTTATATTTCAGTTGTCGTAAATTTTCCATAGTTTCTGCAATATGTTTTTTTCTGTTACTGTAGGTGTGACAACAGAATTCCTTGTTCTTAAAAAGAAGCGGTTACACGTAAGCGGTTCTTCTTCTGACAAAAGTACGGGTTAGTGCGTAAGCGGCCTAGTAATCTAGGCGCTTTAGTTTTGTAACGTATGTTCGAATATTTTCCTATAGTGATTAATATTTTCCTATAGTGATTATAGTGATCTTTCCTTAGAGCGGTGGTGAAAGAGAGGTTTTTGAAAGTAACGGTTTAAGTGAAATAAGCCCAAAAGCTTTTTTAAATTAAAAAATCATTCTAAAAGATTTAACTCTAAATAACTAAAATATGAGAGAGATATTTATTTTTTAATTATAATTAATTCATATTTTTATATTTGCATAAATAATATAAATAAAAATATATTATATGGGAATACCATTATTTAAAATATATTTAAATAATAGTATATTCCCATGTAAAATATAATTTGATGGGATTTGTATCTTTCGACGTTGATATCTATTTTGCCAAATATAGAAAAAATATATAATTATATATAATATAAAAGTATTATATTATATATTTATTATTATTACTTGTATACAAAGGAACATTAATTTACATTTCATTCCAAAAGTATGTTTATAGAAAAAAAATGCTGAAAAAAAGGATAGAAACAATCAGATGTTTACGTTTAGGAGTATTTGTTTAAATAGTAGTTTTTGTCTACACTATGTGGATTTCTAAAATCTTTCCATTTAACATTTTTGTTTTGTTTTTTTAACAGTATTGACTTTTTTTAACACTAAAACTGGTCTCTTGAAACCAACCATTAGTTAACATCTGAATTCTTAAATCTAAATTTTGTGATTATTAGTTAGTCCATTGACATACTAGTATTTGTTTTGTTGTTGTATGTTTTATATTCTGATAATTAGTTTATTTAGTTTCACATTATGTCTGTTGGTTTTGTTCTTTTTAGTCTTCTGATTTCGTTAGTTGTGTTAAGAAGATTTATTGCTTCAACGTTGACTATGTAATTAATTTTGATTATGTAATTAATTTTTGTATTTTGTAGCAAATTCTCTGATTTCTTCGTCAACTGTTTTGACTTTAAGATCGCTGTGCAGGTCCGAGTTTCTAATATACCACGGCGCTTGTACGATGTTGCGTAGTACTTTATTCTGAAATCTTTGGAATTTTTGTAAGTTACTTTTCGCGGCACAACCCCAGAGTTGAATTCCGTATGTCCATATAGGCTTAAAAATTTGATTGTAAATTAGTATTTTGTTTGTTGTTGAAAGTTTTGATTTGTGTCCTAATAGCCAGTAATATTTATTATATTTTAGTTTTAATTCTTTTAATTTGTTATTTATGTGTTCTTTCCATTTTAATTTCTTGTCTAGTGTCATGCCTAGGTATTTGATGAATGGTTTTTGTGGGAAAATACTGTTATTTATGTAAATTGGTAGTTCGTCGATTATTCTATTGTTTGTAAAGTTTACATGTATTGATTTATTTTCGTTAAGTTGGTTGTCCCATTTTTTGTCGATGTTTGTACTGAATTGTTGGCATATTGCAATTTTTCTGTAGCTGTTGTTAGGTTAGTATCCTTAACCATTAGAGCTGTGTCGTCTGCAAATGTTGCTGTCAATGTTTCCACGGACGTTGGAAGGTCACTCCTGAATAGGACATACAGGATCGGACCTATAATGCTACCCTGAGGGACACCAGTGTCTATTAGTGAGGTATGAAGCTATAAATTCAACATATTTTTTTGGCAGTAAATTAGATAATTTGTTAAGCAGTCCTTCATGCCAGACTTTGTCGAAAGCCTGGGCAAAGTCGAGAAATATTGCCGAGCATATTCTTTTTTTCCAGTGCTTGTTCAATATTTTTCGTTATGCGATTTATTTGTTCGATTGTGGAATGATGTTCTCTAAATCCAAACTGATAATTTGGGATTAGATTTTTTTCCTCAACTATTTCTTTTAAACTGGATAAGAACAATTTCTCCATCAGTTTGGATATGATAGATAGTAATGAAATAGGTCTGTAAGACTTAACATCATTAGCTTGTTTACCTGGTTTTAATATCATGATCATTTCCGCAACTTTCCAGATGTTTGCAACATATTTTAGTCTGAATGCAGCATTTATTAACATTGTCAACATTAATATACTTTTTTTTGGTAATTTGTTTATCATTTCTGGGGTTATCAAGTCGTATCCTGGTGACTTTTTATTTTTGAAGCCATTTTTAATCATTTCAGCAACCTGCCTCGGTGTAACTGATGGAATATTACGTTTGTCGTTTGTAGTTGAGTATACTAAATGTGAGTTTGTTGATGTGTCGTTCGGCATGAAGACTTTTTCAAGGTGGTCAGCCAAAGTATTTACTTTATCCTTGTTGTCCTTTGCCCATGTGCCGTTTGCTGTTCTTAGTGGAAGTACATGTGAAATATTTTTATGTATTTTTTTAGTGGCTTTCCATAAGGTCAAGTTCTCAAGGTAGGTAGACATTGTTGATTCTTTATATTGTTGTATTTTTTGTTTTAATTGTTGTGTTTTTCTGTTTAGTATATTTTTGTCTGATTGATCGCGTGGTTGTTACCATCTCCTTCTTGCTCTTCTTTTTTCGTCTACTAAGTTTTTAATTTCCCTAGGATATTTTAGTGCTACTGTATTCAATAGTTACACTACTTGATGTTATTTTTCAAGTAATAAAAATGTCTAATAGGTCATGTGTGTTGTTGAAGTCAGTAGGCCAATAAGTTGGGCTACCCGTGGAGTGGTAATAACAGCCTTTGTCAAGTATGGCTAGTTTTAATTCTTTTCCTTTGGTGGTAGAAAGTCTTGATCCCCAGTCTACATACTTTGCATTGAAGTCAAAATCCATATACCAAATATGGATTTTGACAAAGCTTATGTTTTTGTGAAATTTCTCGGGCAATTTTAATTATTTTTGAAAAAGGTCTTCGGTAATGAACTGGAAATTAAATTTCGAACACCTAGATACCAAATATGTGGGGATTGCTTTTGTTTTAGACTTTTTTAATTTTTTTCGGAAAAATCATGATGGTTGGTATGGATTTTTAAAAATCTTATGTTTTTGTGAAATTTCTCGGACAATTTTAATTATTTTTGAAAAAGGTCTTCGGTAATGAACTGGAAATTAAATTTCGAACACCTAGATACCAAATATGTGGGGATTGCTTTTGTTTTAAACTTTTTTAATTTTTTTCGGAAAAATCATGATGGTTGGTATGGATTTTGACAAAGCTTATGTTTTTGTGAAATTTCTCGGCAATTTTAATTATTTTTGAAAAAGGTCTTCGGAAATGAACTGGAAATTAAATTTCGAACACGTACATACCAAATATGTGGGGATTGCTTTTGTTTTAAACTTTTTTAATTTTTTTCGGAAAAATCATGATGGTTGGTATGGATTTTGACAAAGCTTATGTTTTTGTGAAATTTCTCGGACAATTTTAATTATTTTTGAAAAGGTCTTTGGTAATGAACTGGAAATTAAATTTCGAACACCTAGATACCAAATATGTGGGGATTGCTTTTGTTTTAAACTTTTTTAATTTTTTTCGGAAAAATCATAATGGTTGGTATGGATTTTGACAAAGCTTATATTTTTGTGAAATTTCTCGGACAATTTTAATTATTTTTGAAAAAGGTCTTCGGTAATGAACTGGTAATTAAATTTCGAACACGTAGATACCAAATATGTGGGGATTGCTTTTGTTTTAAACTTTTTTAATTTTTTTCGGAAAAATCATGATGGTTGGTATGGATTTTGACAAAGCTTATGTTTTTGTGAAATTTCTCGGACAATTTTAATTATTTTTGAAAAAGGTCTTCGGTAATGAACTGGAAATTAAATTTCGAACACCTAGATACCAAATATGTGGGGATTGCTTTTGTTTTAAACTTTTTTAATTTTTTTCGGAAAAATCATGATGGTTGGTATGGATTTTGACAAAGCTTATGTTTTTGTGAAATTTCTCGGACAATTTTAATTATTTGTGAAAAAGGTCTTCGGTAATGAACTGGAAATTAAATTTCGAACACGTAGACACCAAATATATGGGGATTGCTTTTGGTTTAAACTTTTTTAATTTTTTTCGGAAAAATCATGATGGTTGGTATGGATTTTGACAAAGCTTATGTTTTTGTGAAATTTCTCGGGCAATTTTAATTATTTTTGAAAAAGGTCTTCGGTAATGAACTGGAAATTAAATTTCGAACACCTAGATACCAAATATGTGGGGATTGCTTTTGTTTTAAACTTTTTTATTTTTTTCGGAAAAATCATGATGGTTGGTATGGATTTTGACAAAGCTTATGTTTTTGTGAAATTTCTCGAACAATTTTAATTATTTTTGAAAAAGGTCTTCGGTAATGAACTGGAAATTAAATTTCGAACACCTAGATACCAAATATGTGGGGATTGCTTTTGTTTTAAACTTTTTTAATTTTTTTCGGAAAAATCATGATGGTTGGTATGGATTTTGACAAAGCTTATGTTTTTGTGAAATTTCTCGGACAATTTTAATTATTTGTGAAAAAGGTCTTCGGTAATGAACTGGAAATTAAATTTCGAACACGTAGATACCAAATATGTGGGGATTGCTTTTGTTTTAAACTTTTTTAATTTTTTTCGGAAAAATCATGATGGTTGGTATGGATTTTGACAAAGCTTATGTTTTTGTGAAATTTCTCGGGCAATTTTAATTATTTTTGAAAAAGGTGTTCGGAAATGAACTGGAAATTAAATTTCGAACACGTAGATACCAAATGTGTGGGGATTGCTTTTGCTTTAAACTTTTTTAATTTTTTTCGGAAAAATCATGATGGTTGGTATGGATTTTGACAAAGCTTATATTTTTGTGAAATATCTCGGGCAATTTTAATTATTTTTGAAAAAGGTCTTCGGAAATGAACTGGAAATTAAATTTCGAACACGTACATACCAAATATGTGGGGATTGCTTTTGTTTTAAACTTTTTTAATTTTTTTCGGAAAAATCATGATGGTTGGTATGGATTTTGACAAAGCTTATGTTTTTGTGAAATTTCTCGGACAATTTTAATTATTTTTGAAAAGGTCTTTGGTAATGAACTGGAAATTAAATTTCGAACACCTAGATACCAAATATGTGGGGATTGCTTTTGTTTTAAACTTTTTTATTTTTTTTCGCAAAAATCATGATGGTTGGTATGGATTTTGACAAAGCTTATGTTTTTGTGAAGTTTCTCGGGCAATTTTAATTATTTTTGAAAAAGGTCTTCGGTAATGAACTGGAAATTAAATTTCGAACACCTAGATATCAAATAATAGGGTATTGCTTTTGTTTTAAACTTTTTTTAATTTTTTCGGAAAAATCATGATGGTTGGTATGGATTTTGACAAAGCTTATGTTTTTGTGAAATTTCTCGGGCAATTTTAATTATTTTTGAAAAAGGTCTTCGGTAATGAACTAGAAATTAAATTTCGAACACCTAGATACCAAATATGTGGGGATTGCTTTTGTTTTAAACTTTTTTAATTTTTTTCGGGAAAATCATGATGGTTGGTATGGATTTTGACAAAGCTTATGTTTTTGTGAAATTTCTCGGGCAATTTTAATTATTTTTGAAAAAGGTCTTCGGTAATGAACTGGAAATTAAATTTCGAACACCTAGATACCAAATATGTGGGGATTGCTTTTGTTTTAGACTTTTTTAATTTTTTTCGGAAAAATCATGATGGTTGGTATGGATTTTTAAAAATCTTATGTTTTTGTGAAATTTCTCGGA
Organism: Empis livida; assembly: GCA_963932195.1. Lineage (NCBI taxonomy): Eukaryota > Metazoa > Arthropoda > Insecta > Diptera > Empididae > Empis > Empis livida. The sequence continues at coordinate 40,623,461 of OZ010645.1, forward strand.
CAATTTTAATTATTTTTGAAAAAGGTCTTCGGAAATGAACTGGAAATTAAATTTCGAACACGTAGATACCAAATGTGTGGGGATTGCTTTTGTTTTAAACTTTTTTAATTTTTTTCGGAAAAATCATGATGGTTGGTATGGATTTTGACAAAGCTTATATTTTTGTGAAATTTCTCGGGCAATTTTAATTATTTTTGAAAAAGGTCTTCGGAAATGAACTGGAAATTAAATTTCGAACACGTACATACCAAATATGTGGGGATTGCTTTTGTTTTAAACTTTTTTAATTTTTTTCGGAAAAATCATGATGGTTGGTATGGATTTTGACAAAGCTTATGTTTTTGTGAAATTTCTCGGACAATTTTAATTATTTTTGAAAAGGTCTTTGGTAATGAACTGGAAATTAAATTTCGAACACCTAGATACCAAATATGTGGGGATTGTTTTTGTTTTAAACTTTTTTAATTTTTTTCGGAAAAATCATAATGGTTGGTATGGATTTTGACAAAGCTTATGTTTTTGTGAAATTTCTCGGACAATTTTAATTATTTTTGAAAAAGGTCTTCGGTAATGAACTGGTAATTAAATTTCGAACACGTAGATACCAAATATGTGGGGATTGCTTTTGTTTTAAACTTTTTTAATTTTTTTCGGAAAAATCATGATGGTTGGTATAGATTTTGACAAAGCTTATGTTTTTGTGAAATTTCTCGGACAATTTTAATTATTTTTGAAAAAGGTCTTCGGTAATGAACTGGAAATTAAATTTCGAACACCTAGATACCAAATATGTGGGGATTGCTTTTGTTTTAAACTTTTTTAATTTTTTTCGGAAAAATCATGATGGTTGGTATGGATTTTGACAAAGCTTATGTTTTTGTGAAATTTCTCGGACAATTTTAATTATTTGTGAAAAAGGTCTTCGGTAATGAACTTGAAATTAAATTTCGAACACGTAGATACCAAATATGTGGGGATTGCTTTTGTTTTAAACTTTTTTAATTTTTTTCGGAAAAATCATGATGGTTGGTATGGATTTTGACAAAGCTTATGTTTTTGTGAAATTTCTCGGGCAATTTTAATTATTTTTGAAAAAGGTCTTCGGAAATGAACTGGAAATTAAATTTCGAACACCTAGATACCAAATATGTGGGGATTGCTTTTGTTTTAAACTTTTTTATTTTTTTCGGAAAAATCATGATGGTTGGTATGGATTTTGACAAAGCTTATGTTTTTGTGAAATTTCTCGAACAATTTTAATTATTTTTGAAAAAAGGTCTTCGGTAATGAACTGGAAATTAAATTTCGAACACGTAGGTATCAAATATGTGGGGATTGTTTTTGTTTTTTAATTTTTTGCAGAAAAATCATGATGGTTGGTATGGATTTTGACAAAGCTTATGTTTTTGTGAAATTTCTCGGACAATTTTAATTATTTTTGAAAAAGGTCTTCGGTAATGAACTAGAAATTAAATTTCGAACACCTAGATACCAAATATGTGGTGATTGCTTTTGTTTTAAACTTTTTTAATTTTTTTCGGAAAAATCATGATGGTTGGTATGGATTTTGACAAAGCTTATGTTTTTGTGAAATTTCTCGGGCAATTTTAATTATTTTTGAAAAAGGTCTTCGGAAATGAACTGGAAATTAAATTTCGAACGCGTAGATACCAAATGTGTGGGGATTGCTTTTGTTTTAAACTTTTTTAATTTTTTTCGGAAAAATCATGATGGTAGGTATGGATTTTGACAAAGCTTATGTTTTTGTGAAATTTCTCGGGCAATTTTAATTATTTTTTGAAAAAGGTCTTTGGTAATGAACTGGAAATTAAATTTCGAACACCTAGATACCAAATATGTGGGGATTGCTTTTGTTTTAAACTTTTTTAATTTTTTTCGGAAAAATCATGATGGTTGGTATGGATTTTGACAAAGCTTATGTTATTGTGAAATTTCTCGGGCAATTTTAATTATTTTTGAAAAAGGTCTTCGGTAATGAACTGGAAATTAAATTTCGAACACGTAGATAGCAAATATGTGGGGATTGCTTGTGTTTTTTAATTTTTTTCGGGAAAATCATGATGGTTGGTATGGATTTTGACAAAGCTTATGTTTTTGTGAAATTTCTCGGGCAATTTTAATTATTTTTGAAAAAGGTCTTCGGTAATGAACTGGAAATTAAATTTCGAACACCTAGATACCAAATATGTGGGGATTGCTTTTGTTTTAGACTTTTTTAATTTTTTTCGGAAAAATCATGATGGTTGGTATGGATTTTGACAAAGCTTATGTTTTTGTGAAATTTCTCGGACAATTTTAATTATTTTTGAAAAAGGTCTTCGGAAATGAACTGGAAATTAAATTTCGAACACGTAGATACCAAATGTGTGGGGATTGCTTTTGTTTTAAACTTTTTTAATTTTTTTCGGAAAAATCATGATGGTTGGTATGGATTTTGACAAAGCTTATATTTTTGTGAAATTTCTCGGGCAATTTTAATTATTTTTGAAAAAGGTCTTCGGAAATGAACTGGAAATTAAATTTCGAACACGTAGATACCAAATGTGTGGGGATTGCTTTTGTTTTAAACTTTTTTAATTTTTTTCGGAAAAATCATGATGGTTGGTATGGATTTTGACAAAGCTTATATTTTTGTGAAATTTCTCGGGCAATTTTAATTATTTTTGAAAAAGGTCTTCGGAAATGAACTGGAAATTAAATTTCGAACACGTACATACCAAATATGTGGGGATTGCTTTTGTTTTAAACTTTTTTAATTTTTTTCGGAAAAATCATGATGGTTGGTATGGATTTTGACAAAGCTTATGTTTTTGTGAAATTTCTCGGACAATTTTAATTATTTTTGAAAAGGTCTTTGGTAATGAACTGGAAATTAAATTTCGAACACCTAGATACCAACTATGTGGGGATTGTTTTTGTTTTAAACTTTTTTAATTTTTTTCGGAAAAATCATAATGGTTGGTATGGATTTTGACAAAGCTTATGTTTTTGTGAAATTTCTCGGACAATTTTAATTATTTTTGAAAAAGGTCTTCGGTAATGAACTGGTAATTAAATTTCGAACACGTAGATACCAAATATGTGGGGATTGCTTTTGTTTTAAACTTTTTTAATTTTTTTCGGAAAAATCATGATGGTTGGTATAGATTTTGACAAAGCTTATGTTTTTGTGAAATTTCTCGGACAATTTTAATTATTTTTGAAAAAGGTCTTCGGTAATGAACTGGAAATTAAATTTCGAACACCTAGATACCAAATATGTGGGGATTGCTTTTGTTTTAAACTTTTTTAATTTTTTTCGGAAAAATCATGATGGTTGGTATGGATTTTGACAAAGCTTATGTTTTTGTGAAATTTCTCGGACAATTTTAATTATTTGTGAAAAAGGTCTTCGGTAATGAACTTGAAATTAAATTTCGAACACGTAGATACCAAATATGTGGGGATTGCTTTTGTTTTAAACTTTTTTAATTTTTTTCGGAAAAATCATGATGGTTTGTATGGATTTTGACAAAGCTATGTTTTTGTGAAATTTCTCGGGCAATTTTAATTATTTTTGAAAAAGGTCTTCGGAAATGAACTGGAAATTAAATTTCGAACACCTAGATACCAAATATGTGGGGATTGCTTTTGTTTTAAACTTTTTTATTTTTTTCGGAAAAATCATGATGGTTGGTATGGATTTTGACAAAGCTTATGTTTTTGTGAAATTTCTCGAACAATTTTAATTATTTTTGAAAAAGGTCTTCGGTAATGAACTGGAAATTAAATTTCGAACACGTAGGTATCAAATATGTGGGGATTGCTTTTGTTTTTTAATTTTTTGCAGAAAAATCATGATGGTTGGTATGGATTTTGACAAAGCTTATGTTTTTGTGAAATTTCTCGGACAATTTTAATTATTTTTGAAAAAGGTCTTCGGTAATGAACTAGAAATTAAATTTCGAACACCTAGATACCAAATATGTGGTGATTGCTTTTGTTTTAAACTTTTTTAATTTTTTTCGGAAAAATCATGATGGTAGGTATGGATTTTGACAAAGCTTATGTTTTTGTGAAATTTCTCGGGCAATTTTAATTATTTTTGAAAAAGGTCTTCGGAAATGAACTGGAAATTAAATTTCGAACGCGTAGATACCAAATGTGTGGGGATTGCTTTTGTTTTAAACTTTTTTAATTTTTTTCGGAAAAATCATGATGGTAGGTATGGATTTTGACAAAGCTTATGTTTTTGTGAAATTTCTCGGGCAATTTTAATTATTTTTTGAAAAAGGTCTTTGGTAATGAACTGGAAATTAAATTTCGAACACGTAGATACCAAATATGTGGGGATTGCTTTTGTTTTAAACTTTTTTAATTTTTTTCGGAAAAATCATGATGGTTGGTATGGATTTTGACAAAGCTTATGTTATTGTGAAATTTCTCGGGCAATTTTAATTATTTTTGAAAAAGGTCTTCGGTAATGAACTGGAAATTAAATTTCGAACACGTAGATACCAAATATGTGGGGATTGCTTTTGTTTTTTAATTTTTTGCAGAAAAATCATGATGGTTGGTATGGATTTTGACAAAGCTTATGTTTTTGTGAAATTTCTCGGACAATTATAATTATTTTTGAAATAGGTCTTCGGTAATGAACTGGAAATTAAATTTCGAACACCTAGATACCAAATATGTGGTGATTGCTTTTGTTTTAAACTTTTTTAATTTTTTTCGGAAAAATCATGATGGTTGGTATGGATTTTGACAAAGCTTATGTTTTTGTGAAATTTCTCGAGCAATTTTAATTATTTTTAAAAAAGGTCTTCGGAAATGAACTGGAAATTAAATTTCGAACACGTAGATACCAAATATGTGGGGATTGCTTTTGTTTTAAACTTTTTTAATTTTTTTCGGAAAAATCATGATGGTTGGTATGGATTTTGACAAAGCTTATGTTTTTGTGAAATTTCTCGGGCAATTTTAATTATTTTTGAAAAAGGTCTTCGGTAATGAACTGGAAATTAAATTTCGAACACCTAGATACCAAATAATGGGGTATTGCTTTTGTATTAAACTTTTTTAATTTTTTTCGGAAAAATCATGATGGTTGGTATGGATTTTGACAAAGCTTATGTTTTTATGAAATTTCTCGGACAATTTTAATTAGTTTTGAAAAGGTCTTCGGTAATGAACTGGAAATTAAATTTCGAACACCTTGATACCAAATATATGGGGATTGCTTTTGTTTTAAACTCTTTTAATTTTTTTCGGAAAAATCATGATGGTTGGTATGGATTTTGACAAAGCTTATGTTTTTGTGAAATTTCTCGGGCAATTTTAATTATTTTTCAAAACGGTCTTTGGTGATGAACTGGAAATTAAATTTCGAACACCTAGAAACCAAATATGTGGGGATTGCTTTTGTTTTAAACTTTTTTAATTTTTTTCGGAAAAATCATGATGGTTGGTATGGATTTTGACAAAGCTTATGTTTTTGTGATATTTCTCGGACAATTTTAATTATTTTTGAAAAAGGTCTTAGGTAATGAACTGGAAATTAAATTTCGAACACGTAGATACCAAATATGTGGTGATTGCTTTTGTTTTAAACTTTTTTAATTTTTTTCGGGAAAATCATGATGGTTGGTATGGATTTTGACAAAGCTTATGTTTTTGTGAAATTTCTCGGGCAATTTTAATTATTTTTGAAAAAGGTCTTCGGAAATGAACTGGAAATTAAATTTCGAACACGTAGATACCAAATATGTGGGGATTGCTTTTGTTTTAAACTTTTTTAATTTTTTTCGGAAAAATCATGATGGTTGGTATGGATTTTTACAAATCTTATGTTTTTGTGAAATTTCTCGGGCAATTTTAATTATTTTTGAAAAAGGTCTTCGGTAATGAACTGGAAATTAAATTTCGAACACGTAGATACCAAATATGTGGGGATTGCTTTTGTTTTAAACTTTTTTAATTTTTTTCGGAAAAATCATGATGGTTGGTATGGATTTTGACAAAGCTTATGTTTTTGTGAAATTTCTCGGGCAATTTTAATTATTTTTGAAAAAGGTCTTCGAAAATGAACTGGAAATTAAATTTCGAACACGTAGATACCAAATGTGTGGGGATTGCTTTTGTTTTAAACTTTTTTAATTTTTTTCGGAAAAATCATGATCGTTGGTATGGATTTTGACAAAGCTTATGTTTTTGTGAAATTTCTCGGGCAATTTTAATTATTTTTGAAAAAGGTGTTCGGAAATGAACTGGAAATTAAATTTCGAACACGTAGATACCAAATATGTGGGGATTGCTTTTGTTTTAAACTTTTTTAATTTTTTTCGGAAAAATCATGATGGTTGGTATGGATTTTGACAAAGCTTATGTTTTTGTGAAATTTCTCGGGCAATTTTAATTATTTTTGAAAAAGGTCTTCGGTAATGAACTGGAAATTAAATTTCGAACACCTAGATACCAAATAATGGGGTATTGCTTTTGTTTTAATATTTTTTTCGGAAAAATCATGATGGTTGGTATGGATTTTGACAAAGCTTATGTTTTTGTGAAATTTCTCGGGCAATTTTAATTATTTTTGAAAAAGGTCTTCGGTAATGAACTGGAAATTAAATTTCGAACACCTAGATACCAACTAATGGGGTGTTGCTTTTGTATTAAATTTTTTTAATTTTTTTCGGAAAAATCATGATGGTTGGTATGGATTTTGACAAAGCTTATGTTTTTGTGAAATTTCTCGGGCAATTTTAATTATTTTTGAAAAAGGTCTTTGGTAATGAACTGGAAATTAAATTTCGAACACCTAGATACCAAATATGTGGGGATTGCTTTTGTTTTAAACTTTTTTATTTTTTTTCGGAAAAATCTTGATGGTTGGTATGGATTTTGACAAAGCTTATGTTTTTGTGAAATTTCTCGGACAATTTTAATTATTTTTGAAAAAGGTCTTCGGTAATGAACTGGAAATTAAATTTCGAACACCTAGATACCAAATATGTGGGGATTGCTTTTGTTTTAAACTTTTTTAATTTTTTTCGGAAAAATCATGATATGGATTTTGACAAAGCTTATGTTTTTGTGAAATTTCTCGGGCAATTTTAATTATTTTTGAAAAAGATCTTCGGTAATGAACTGGAAATTAAATTTCGAACATCTAGATACCAAATATGTGGGGATTGCTTTTGTTTTAAACTTTTTTATTTTTTTTCGGAAAAATCTTGATGATTGGTATGGATTTTGACAAAGCTTATGTTTTTGTGAAATTTCTCGGACAATTTTAATTATTTTTGAAAAAGGTCTTCGGTAATGTACTGGAAATTAAATTTCGAACACGTAGACACCAAATATATGGGGATTGCTTTTGTTTTAAACTTTTTTAATTTTTTTCGGAAAAATCATGATGGTTGGTATGGATTTTGACAAAGCTTATGTTTTTGTGAAATTTCTCGGGCAATTTTAATTATTTTTGAAAAAGGTCTTCGGTAATGAACTGGAAATTAAATTTCGAACACCTAGATACCAAATAATAGGGTATTGCTTTTGTTTTAAACTTTTTTAATTTTTTTCGGAAAAATCATGATGGTTGGTATGGATTTTGACAAAGCTTATGTTTTTGTGAAATTTCTCGGGCAATTTTAATTATTTTTGAAAAAGGTGTTCGGAAATGAACTGGAAATTAAATTTCGAACACGTAGATACCAAATATGTGGGGATTGCTTTTGTTTTAAACTTTTTTAATTTTTTTCGGAAAAATCATGATGGTTGGTATGGATTTTGACAAAGCTTATGTTTTTGTGAAATTTCTCGGGCAATTTTAATTATTTTTGAAAAAGGTCTTCGGTAATGAACTGGAAATTAAATTTCGAACACCTAGATACCAAATAATGGGGTATTGCTTTTGTTTTAATATTTTTTTCGGAAAAATCATGATGGTTGGTATGGATTTTGACAAAGCTTATGTTTTTGTGAAATTTCTCGGGCAATTTTAATTATTTTTGAAAAAGGTCTTCGGTAATGAACTGGAAATTAAATTTCGAACACCTAGATACCAACTAATGGGGTGTTGCTTTTGTATTAAATTTTTTTAATTTTTTTCGGAAAAATCATGATGGTTGGTATGGATTTTGACAAAGCTTATGTTTTTGTGAAATTTCTCGGGCAATTTTAATTATTTTTGAAAAAGGTCTTTGGTAATGAACTGGAAATTAAATTTCGAACACCTAGATACCAAATATGTGGGGATTGCTTTTGTTTTAAACTTTTTTATTTTTTTTCGGAAAAATCTTGATGGTTGGTATGGATTTTGACAAAGCTTATGTTTTTGTGAAATTTCTCGGACAATTTTAATTATTTTTGAAAAAGGTCTTCGGTAATGAACTGGAAATTAAATTTCGAACACCTAGATACCAAATATGTGGGGATTGCTTTTGTTTTAAACTTTTTTAATTTTTTTCGGAAAAATCATGATATGGATTTTGACAAAGCTTATGTTTTTGTGAAATTTCTCGGGCAATTTTAATTATTTTTGAAAAAGATCTTCGGTAATGAACTGGAAATTAAATTTCGAACATCTAGATACCAAATATGTGGGGATTGCTTTTGTTTTAAACTTTTTTATTTTTTTTCGGAAAAATCTTGATGATTGGTATGGATTTTGACAAAGCTTATGTTTTTGTGAAATTTCTCGGACAATTTTAATTATTTTTGAAAAAGGTCTTCGGTAATGTACTGGAAATTAAATTTCGAACACGTAGACACCAAATATATGGGGATTGCTTTTGTTTTAAACTTTTTTAATTTTTTTCGGAAAAATCATGATGGTTGGTATGGATTTTGACAAAGCTTATGTTTTTGTGAAATTTCTCGGGCAATTTTAATTATTTTTGAAAAAGGTCTTCGGTAATGAACTGGAAATTAAATTTCGAACACCTAGATACCAAATAATAGGGTATTGCTTTTGTTTTAAACTTTTTTAATTTTTTTCGGAAAAATCATGATGGTTGGTATGGATTTTGACAAAGCTTATGTTTTTGTGAAATTTCTCGGACAATTTTAATTATTTTTGAAAAGGTCTTCGGTAATGAACTGGTAATTAAATTTCGAACACATAGATACCAAATTTGCGGGGATTGCTTTTGTTTTAAACTTTTTTAATTTTTTTCGGAAAAATCATGATGGTTGGTATGGATTTTGACAAAGCTTATGTTTTTGTGAAATTTCTCGGACAATTTAAATTATTTTTGAAAAAGGTCTTCGGTAATGAACTAGAAATTAAATTTCGTACACGTAGATACCAAATATGTGGGGATTGTTTTTGTTTTAAACTTTTTTAATTTTGTTCGGAAAAATCATGATGGTTGGTATGGGTTTTGACAAAGCTTATGTTTTTGTGAAATTTCTCGGGCAATTTTAATTATTTTTGAAAAAGGTCTTCGGTAATGAACTGGAAATTAAATTTCGAACACCTAAATACCAAATAATAGGGTATTGCTTTTGTTTTCAACTTTTTTAATTTTTTCCGGAAAAATCATGATGGTTGGTATGGATTTTGACAAAGCTTATGTTTTTGCGAAATTTCTCGGACAATTTTAATTATTTTTGAAAAGGTCTTCGGTAATGAACTAGAAATTAAATTGCGAACACGTAGATACCAAATATGTGGGGATTGTTTTTGTTTTAAACTTTTTTAATTTTTTTCGGAAAAATCATGATGGTTGGTATGGATTTTGACAAAGCTTATGTTTTTGTGAAATTTCTCGGGCAATTTTAATTATTTTTGAAAAAGGTCTTCGGTAATGAACTGGAAATTAAATTTCGAACACCTAAATACCAAATAATAAGGTATTGCTTTTGTTTTCAACTTTTTTAATTTTTTTCGGAAAAATCATGATGGTTGGTATGGATTTTGACAAAGCTTATGTTTTTGTGAAATTTCTCGGACAATTTTAATTATTTTTGAAAAGGTCTTCGGTAATGAACTGGTAATTAAATTTCGAACACATAGATACCAAATTTGCGGGGATTGCTTTTGTTTTAAACTTTTTTAATTTTTTTCGGAAAAATCATGATGGTTGGTATGGATTTTGACAAAGCTTATGTTTTTGTGAAATTTCTCGGACAATTTTAATTATTTTTGAAAAAGGTCTTCGGTAATGAACTAGAAATTAAATTTCGTACACGTAGATACCAAATATGTGGGGATTGTTTTTGTTTTAAACTTTTTTAATTTTGTTCGGAAAAATCATGATGGTTGGTATGGGTTTTGACAAAGCTTATGTTTTTGTGAAATTTCTCGGGCAATTTTAATTATTTTTGAAAAAGGTCTTCGGTAATGAACTGGAAATTAAATTTCGAACACCTAAATACCAAATAATAGGGTATTGCTTTTGTTTTCAACTTTTTTAATTTTTTCCGGAAAAATCATGATGGTTGGTATGGATTTTGACAAAGCTTATGTTTTTGCGAAATTTCACGGACAATTTTAATTATTTTTGAAAAGGTCTTCGGTAATGAACTAGAAATTAAATTGCGAACACGTAGATACCAAATATGTGGGGATTGTTTTTGTTTTAAACTTTTTTAATTTTTTTCGGAAAAATCATGATGGTTGGTATGGATTTTGACAAAGCTTATGTTTTTGTGAAATTTCTCGGGCAATTTTAATTATTTTTGAAAAAGGTCTTCGGTAATGAACTGGAAATTAAATTTCGAACACCTAAATACCAAATAATAAGGTATTGCTTTTGTTTTCAACTTTTTTAATTTTTTCCGGAAAAATCATGATGGTTGGTATGGATTTGGACAAAGCTTATGTTTTTGTGAAATTTCTCGGACAATTTTAATTATTTTTGAAAAGGTCTTCGGTAATGAACTGGAAATTAAATTTCGAACACCTAGATACCAAATATATGGGGATTGCTTTTGTTTTATACTTTTATAATTTTTTTCGGAAAAATCATGATGGTTGGTATGGATTTTGACAAAGCTTATGTTTTTGTGAAATTTCTCGGACAATTTTAATTATTTTTGAAAAAGGTCTTCGGTAATGAACTGGAAATTAAATTTCGAACACGTAGATACCAAATATGTGGGGATTGCTTTTGTTTTAAACTTTTTTAAATTTGTTCGGAAAAATCATGATGGTTGGTATGGATTTTGACAAAGCTTATGTTTTTGTGAAATTTCTCGGGCAATTTTAATTATTTTTGAAAAAGGTCTTCGGAAATGAACTGGAAATTAAATTTCGAACACGTAGATACCAAATATGTGGGGATTGCTTTTGTTTTAAACTTTTTTAATTTTTTTCGGAAAAATCATGATGGTTGGTATGGATTTTTACAAATCTTATGTTTTTGTGAAATTTCTCGGACAATTTTAATTATTTTTGAAAAAGGTCTTCGGTAATGAACTGGAAATTAAATTTCGAACACCTAGATACCAAATATGTGGGGATTGCTTTTGTTTCAAACTTTTTTAATTTTTTTGGGAAAAATCATGATGGTTGGTATGGATTTTGACAAAGCTTATGTTTTTGTGAAATTTCTCGGGCAATTTTAATTAATTTTGAAAAATGTGTTCGGAAATGAACTGGAAATTAAATTTCGAACACGTAGGTACCAAATATGTGGGGATTGCTTTTGTTTTAAACTTTTTTAATTTTTTTCGGAAAAATCATGATGGTTGGTATGGATTTTGACAAAGCTTATGTTTTTGTGTGAAATTTCTCGGGCAATTTTAATTATTTTTGAAAAAGGTCTTCGGTAATGAACTGGAAATTAAATTTCGAACACGTAGATACCAAATATGTGGGATTGCTTTTGTTTTAAACTTTTTTAATTTTTTTCGGAAAAATCATGATGGTTATTGTGAATTTTGACAAAGCTTATGTTTTTGTGAAATTTCTCGGGCAATTTTAATTATTTTTGAAAAAGGTTTTCGGTAATGAACTGGAAATTAAATTTCGAACACGTAGATACCAAATATGTGGGGATTGCTTTTGTTTTAAACTTTTTAAATTTTTTTCGGAAAAATCATGATGGTTGGTATGGATTTTGACAAAGCTTATGTTTTTGTGAAATTTCTCGGATAATTTTAATTATTTGTGAAAAAGGTCTTCGGTAATGAACTGGAAATTAAATTTCCAACACGTAGATACCAAATATGTGGGGATTGCTTTTGTTTTAAACTTTTTTAAGTTTTATCGGAAAAATCATGATGGTTGGTATGGATTTTGACAAAGCTTATGTTTTTGTGAAATTTCTCGGACAATTTAATTATTTTTGAAAAAGGTCTTCGGTTATGAACTGGAAATTAAATTTCGTACACGTAGATACCAAATGTGTGGGGATTGCTTTTGTTTTAAACTTTTTTAATTTTTTTCGGAAAAATCATGATGGTTGGTATGGATTTTGACAAAGCTTATGTTTTTGTGAAATTTCTCGGGCAATTTTAATTATTTTTGAAAAAGGTGTTCAGAAATGAACTGGAAATTAAATTTCGAACACGTAGATACCAAATATGTAGGGATTGCTTTTGTTTTAAACTTTTTTAATTTTTTTCGGAAAAATCATGATGGTTGGTATGGATTTTGACAAAGCTTATGTTTTTGTGAAATTTCTCGGACAATTTTAATTATTTTTGAAAAATGTCTTCGGTAATTAACTAGAAATTAAATTTCGAACACCTAGATACCAAATATGTGTATTATTTTTCGAAAAGGTCTTCGGTAATGAACTGGAAATTAAATTTCGAACACGTAGATACCAAATATGTGGGGATTGCTTTTGTTTTAAACTTTTTTAATTTTTTTCGGAAAAATCATGATGGTTGTTGTGGATTTTGACAAAGCTTATGTTTTTGTGAAATTTCTCGGGCAATTTTAATTATTTTTGAAAAAGGTCTTCGGTAATGAACTGGAAATTAAATTTCGAACACGTAGATACCAAATATGTGGAGATTGCTTTTGTTTTAAACTTTTTAAATTTTTTTCGGAAAAATCATGATGGTTGGTATGGATTTTGACAAAGCTTATGTTTTTGTGAAATTTCTCGGATAATTTTAATTATTTGTGAAAAAGGTCTTCGGTAATGAACTGGAAATTAAATTTCCAACACGTAGATACCAAATATGTGGGGATTGCTTTTGTTTTAAACTTTTTTAAGTTTTTTCGGAAAAATCATGATGGTTGGTATGGATTTTGACAAAGCTTATGTTTTTGTGAAATTTCTCGGACAATTTAATTATTTTTGAAAAAGGTCTTCGGTTATGAACTGGAAATTAAATTTCGAACACGTAGATACCAAATGTGTGGGGATTGCTTTTGTTTTAAACTTTTTTAATTTTTTTCGGAAAAATCATGATGGTTGGTAAGGATTTTGACAAAGCTTATGTTTTTGTGAAATTTCTCGGGCAATTTTAATTATTTTTGAAAAAGGTGTTCGGAAATGAACTGGAAATTAAATTTCGAACACGTAGATACCAAATATGTAGGGATTGCTTTTGTTTTAAACTTTTTTAATTTTTTTCGGAAAAATCATGATGGTTTGTATGGATTTTGACAAAGCTTATGTTTTTGTGAAATTTCTCGGACAATTTTAATTATTTTTGAAAAAGGTCTTCGGTAATGAACTAGAAATTAAATTTCGAACACCTAGATACCAAATATGTGTATTATTTTTCGAAAAGGTCTTCGGTAATGAACTGGAAATTAAATTTCGAACACGTAGATACCAAATATGTGGGGATTGCTTTTGTTTTAATCTTTTTTAATTTTTTTCGGAAAAATCATGATGGTTGGTATGGATTTTTACAAATCTTATGTTTTTGTGAAATTTCTCGGACAATTTTAATTATTTTTGAAAAAGGTCTTCGGTAATGAACTGGAAATTAAATTTCGAACACCTAGATACCAAATATGTGGGGATTGCTTTTGTTTCAAACTTTTTTAATTTTTTTGGGAAAAATCATGATGGTTGGTATGGATTTTGACAAAGCTTATGTTTTTGTGAAATTTCTCGGGCAATTTTAATTAATTTTGAAAAATGTGTTCGGAAATGAACTGGAAATTAAATTTCGAACACGTAGATACCAAATATGTGGGGATTGCTTTTGTTTTAAACTTTTTTAATTTTTTTCGGAAAAATCATGATGGTTGGTATGGATTTTGACAAAGCTTATGTTTTTGTGAAATTTCTCGGGCAATTTTAATTATTTTTGAAAAAGGTCTTCGGTAATGAACTGGAAATTAAATTTCGAACACGTAGATACCAAATATGTGGGGATTGCTTTTGTTTTAAACTTTTTTAATTTTTTTCGGAAAAATCATGATGGTTGTTGTGGATTTTGACAAAGCTTATGTTTTTGTGAAATTTCTCGGGCAATTTTAATTATTTTTGAAAAAGGTCTTCGGTAATGAACTGGAAATTAAATTTCGAACACGTAGATACCACATATGTGGGGATTGCTTTTGTTTTAAACTTTTTAAATTTTTTTCGGAAAAATCATGATGGTTGGTATGGATTTTGACAAAGCTTATGTTTTTGTGAAATTTCTCGGATAATTTTAATTATTTGTGAAAAAGGTCTTCGGTAATGAACTGGAAATTAAATTTCCAACACGTAGATACCAAATATGTGGGGATTGCTTTTGTTTTAAACTTTTTTAATTTTTTTCGGAAAAATCATGATGGTTGGTATGGATTTTGACAAAGCTTATGTTTTTGTGATATTTCTCGGACAATTTAATTATTTTTGAAAAAGGTCTTCGGTAATGAACTGGAAATTAAATTTCGAACACGTAGATACCAAATATGTGGGGATTGCTTTTGTTTTAAACTTTTTAAATTTTTTTCGGAAAAATCATGATGGTTGGTATGGATTTTGACAAAGCTTATGTTTTTGTGAAATTTCTCGGATAATTTTAATTATTTGTGAAAAAGGTCTTCGGTAATGAACTGGAAATTAAATTTCCAACACGTAGATACCAAATATGTGGGGATTGCTTTTGTTTTAAACTTTTTTAAGTTTTTTCGGAAAAATCATGATGGTTGGTATGGATTTTGACAAAGCTTATGTTTTTGTGAAATTTCTCGGACAATTTTAATTATTTTTGAAAAAGGTCTTCGGTAATGAACTGGAAATTAAATTTCGAACACGTAGATACCAAATATGTGGGGATTGCTTTTGTTTTAAACTTTTTTAAATTTGTTCGGAAAAATCATGATGGTTGGTATGGATTTTGACAAAGCTTATGTTTTTGTGAAATTTCTCGGGCAATTTTAATTATTTTTGAAAAAGGTCTTCGGAAATGAACTGGAAATTAAATTTCGAACACGTAGATACCAAATATGTGGGGATTGCTTTTGTTTCAAACTTTTGTAATTTTTTTGGGAAAAATCATGATGGTTGGTATGGATTTTGTCAAAGCTTATGTTTTTGTGAAATTTCTCGGGCAATTTTAATTAATTTTGAAAAATGTGTTCGGAAATGAACTGGAAATTAAATTTCGAACACGTAGGTACCAAATATGTGGGGATTGCTTTTGTTTTAAACTTTTTTAATTTTTTTCGGAAAAATCATGATGGTTGGTATGGATTTTGACAAAGCTTATGTTTTTGTGTGAAATTTCTCGGGCAATTTTAATTATTTTTGAAAAAGGTCTTCGGTAATGAACTGGAAATTAAATTTCGAACACGTAGATACCAAATATGTGGGGATTGCTTTTGTTTTAAACTTTTTTAATTTTTTTCGGAAAAATCATGATGGTTGTTGTGGATTTTGACAAAGCTTATGTTTTTGTGAAATTTCTCGGGCAATTTTAATTATTTTTGAAAAAGGTCTTCGGTAATGGACTGGAAATTAAATTTCGAACACGTAGATACCAAATATGTGGGGATTGCTTTTGTTTTAAACTTTTTAAATTTTTTTCGGAAAAATCATGATGGTTGGTATGGATTTTGACAAAGCTTATGTTTTTGTGAAATTTCTCGGGCAATTTTAATTATTTTTGAAAAAGGTGTTCGGAAATGAACTGGAAATTAAATTTCGAACACGTAGATACCAAATATGTAGGGATTGCTTTTGTTTTAAACTTTTTTAAGTTTTTTCGGAAAAATCATGATGGTTGGTATGGATTTTGACAAAGCTTATGTTTTTGTGATATTTCTCGGACAATTTAATTATTTTTGAAAAAGGTCTTCGGTTATGAACTGGAAATTAAATTTCGAACACGTAGATACCAAATGTGTGGGGATTGCTTTTGTTTTAAACTTTTTTAATTTTTTTCGGAAAAATCATGATGGTTGGTATGGATTTTGACAAAGCTTATGTTTTTGTAAAATTTCTCGGACAATTTTAATTATTTTTGAAAAAGGTCTTCGGTAATGAACTAGAAATTAAATTTCGAACACCTAGATACCAAATATGTGTATTATTTTTCGAAAAGGTCTTCGGTAATGAACTGGAAATTAAATTTCGAACACGTAGATACCAAATGTGTGGGGATTGCTTTTGTTTTAAACTTTTTTAATTTTTTTCGGAAAAATCATGATGGTTGGTATGGATTTTGACAAAGCTTATGTTTTTGTAAAATTTATCGGACAATTTTAATTATTTTTGAAAAAGGTCTTCGGTAATGAACTAGAAATTAAATTTCGAACACCTAGATACCAAATATGTGTATTATTTTTCGAAAAGGTCTTCGGTAATGAACTGGAAATTAAATTTCGAACACGTAGATACCAAATGTGTGGGGATTGCTTTTGTTTTAAACTTTTTTAATTTTTTTCGGAAAAATCATGATGGTTGGTATGGATTTTGACAAAGCTTATGTTTTTGTGAAATTTCTCGGATAATTTTAATTATTTGTGAAAAAGGTCTTCGGTAATGAACTGGAAATTAAATTTCGAACACGTAGATACCAAATGTGTGGGGATTGCTTTTGTTTTAAACTTTTTTAAGTTTTTTCGGAAAAATCATGATGGTTGGTATGGATTTTGACAAAGCTTATGTTTTTGTGATATTTCTCGGACAATTTAATTATTTTTGAAAAAGGTCTTCGGTAATGAACTAGAAATTAAATTTCGAACACGTAGATACCAAATATGTGAGGATTGCTTTTGTTTTAAACTTTTTAAATTTTTTTCGGAAAAATCATGATGGTTGGTATGGATTTTGACAAAGCTTATGTTTTTGTGAAATTTCTCGAACAATTTTAATTATTTTTGAAAAAGGTCTTCGGTAATGAACTGGAAATTAAATTTCGAACACGTAGATACCAAATATGTGGGGATTGCTTTTGTTTTAAACTTTTTAAATTTTTTTCGGAAAAATCATGATGGTTGGTATGGATTTTGACAAAGCTTATGTTTTTGTGAAATTTCTCGGATAATTTTAATTATTTGTGAAAAAGGTCTTCGGTAATGAACTGGAAATTAAATTTCGAACACGTAGATACCAAATGTGTGGGGATTGCTTTTGTTTTAAACTTTTTTAAGTTTTTTCGGAAAAATCATGATGGTTGGTATGGATTTTGACAAAGCTTATGTTTTTGTGATATTTCTCGGACAATTTAATTATTTTTGAAAAAGGTCTTCGGTAATGAACTGGAAATTAAATTTCGAACACGTAGATACCAAATATGTGGGGATTGCTTTTGTTTTAAACCTTTTAAATTTTTTTCGGAAAAATCATGATGGTTGGTATGGATTTTGACAAAGCTTATGTTTTTGTGAAATTTCTCGGATAATTTTAATTATTTGTGAAAAAGGTCTTCGGTAATGAACTGGAAATTAAATTTCCAACACGTAGATACCAAATATGTGGGGATTGCTTTTGTTTTAAACTTTTTTAAGTTTTTTCGGAAAAATCATGATGGTTGGTATGGATTTTGACAAAGCTTATGTTTTTGTGAAATTTCTCGGACAATTTTAATTATTTTTGAAAAAGGTCTTCGGTAATGAACTGGAAATTAAATTTCGAACACGTAGATACCAAATATGTGGGGATTGCTTTTGTTTTAAACTTTTTTAAATTTGTTCGGAAAAATCATGATGGTTGGTATGGATTTTGACAAAGCTTATGTTTTTGTGAAATTTCTCGGGCAATTTTAATTATTTTTGAAAAAGGTCTTCGGAAATGAACTGGAAATTAAATTTCGAACACGTAGATACCAAATATGTGGGGATTGCTTTTGTTTTAAACTTTTTTAATTTTTTTCGGAAAAATCATGATGGTTGTTGTGGATTTTGACAAAGCTTATGTTTTTGTGAAATTTCTCGGGCAATTTTAATTATTTTTGAAAAAGGTCTTCGGTAATGAACTGGAAATTAAATTTCGAACACGTAGATACCAAATATGTGGGGATTGCTTTTGTTTTAAACTTTTTTAATTTTTTTCGGAAAAATCATGATGGTTGGTATGGATTTTGACAAAGCTTATGTTTTTGTGAAATTTCTCGGACAATTTTAATTATTTTTGAAAAAGGTCTTCGGTAATTAACTAGAAATTAAATTTCGAACACCTAGATACCAAATATGTGTATTATTTTTCGAAAAGGTCTTCGGTAATGAACTGGAAATTAAATTTCGAACACGTAGATACCAAATATGTGGGGATTGCTTTTGTTTTAAACTTTTTTAATTTTTTTCGGAAAAATCATGATGGTTGTTGTGGATTTTGACAAAGCTTATGTTTTTGTGAAATTTCTCGGGCAATTTTAATTATTTTTGAAAAAGGTCTTCGGTAATGAACTGGAAATTAAATTTCGAACACGTAGATACCAAATATGTGGGGATTGCTTTTGTTTTAAACTTTTTAAATTTTTTTCGGAAAAATCATGATGGTTGGTATGGATTTTGACAAAGCTTATGTTTTTGTGAAATTTCTCGGATAATTTTAATTATTTGTGAAAAAGGTCTTCGGTAATGAACTGGAAATTAAATTTCCAACACGTAGATACCAAATATGTGGGGATTGCTTTTGTTTTAAACTTTTTTAAGTTTTTTCGGAAAAATCATGATGGTTGGTATGGATTTTGACAAAGCTTATGTTTTTGTGAAATTTCTCGGACAATTTAATTATTTTTGAAAAAGGTCTTCGGTTATGAACTGGAAATTAAATTTCGAACACGTAGATACCAAATGTGTGGGGATTGCTTTTGTTTTAAACTTTTTTAATTTTTTTCGGAAAAATCATGATGGTTGGTATGGATTTTGACAAAGCTTATGTTTTTGTGAAATTTCTCGGGCAATTTTAATTATTTTTGAAAAAAGTGTTCGGAAATGAACTGGAAATTAAATTTCGAACACGTAGATACCAAATAT
Organism: Empis livida; assembly: GCA_963932195.1. Lineage (NCBI taxonomy): Eukaryota > Metazoa > Arthropoda > Insecta > Diptera > Empididae > Empis > Empis livida. The sequence goes on from OZ010645.1 coordinate 40,642,797, forward strand.
GTAGGGATTGCTTTTGTTTTAAACTTTTTTAATTTTTTTCGGAAAAATCATGATGGTTGGTATGGATTTTGACAAAGCTTATGTTTTTGTTAAATTTCCCGGACAATTTTAATTATTTTTGAAAAAGGTCTTCGGTAATGAACTAGAAATTAAATTTCGAACACCTAGATACCAAATATGTGTATTATTTTTCGAAAAGGTCGTCGGTAATGAACTGGAAATTAAATTTCGAACACGTAGATACCAAATATGTGGGGATTGCTTTTGTTTTAATCTTTTTTAATTTTTTTCGGAAAAATCATGATGGTTGGTATGGATTTTTACAAATCTTATGTTTTTGTGAAATTTCTCGGACAATTTTAATTATTTTTGAAAAAGGTCTTCGGTAATGAACTGGAAATTAAATTTCGAATACCTAGATACCAAATATGTGGGGATTGCTTTTGTTTCAAACTTTTTTAATTTTTTTGGGAAAAATCATGATGGTTGGTATGGATTTTGACAAAGCTTATGTTTTTGTGAAATTTCTCGGGCAATTTTAATTAATTTTGAAAAATGTGTTCGGAAATGAACTGGAAGTTAAATTTCGAACACGTAGATACCAAATGTGTGGGGATTGCTTTTGTTTTAAACTTTTTTAATTTTTTTCGGAAAAATCATGATGGTTGGTATGGATTTTGACAAAGCTTATGTTTTTGTGAAATTTCTCGGGCAATTTTAATTATTTTTGAAAAAGGTCTTCGGTAATGAACTGGAAATTAAATTTCGAACACGTAGATACCAAATATGTGGGGATTGCTTTTCTTTTAAACTTTTTTAATTTTTTCCGGAAAAATCATGATGGTTGTTGTGGATTTTGACAAAGCTTATGTTTTTGTGAAATTTCTCGGGCAATTTTAATTATTTTTGAAAAAGGTCTTCGGTAATGAACTGGAAATTAAATTTCGAACACGTAGATACCAAATATGTGGGGATTGCTTTTGTTTTAAACTTTTTAAATTTTTTTCGGAAAAATCATGATGGTTGGTATGGATTTTGACAAAGCTTATGTTTTTGTGAAATTTCTCGGATAATTTTAATTATTTGTGAAAAAGGTCTTCGGTAATGAACTGGAAATTAAATTTCGAACACGTAGATACCAAATATGTGGGGATTGCTTTTGTTTTAAACTTTTTAAATTTTTTTCGGAAAAATCATGATGGTTGGTATGAATTTTGACAAAGCTTATGTTTTTGTGAAATTTCTCGGGCAATTTTAATTATTTTTGAAAAAGGTCTTCGGTAATGAACTGGAAATTAAATTTCGAACACGTAGATACCAAATATGTGGGGATTGCTTTTGTTTTAAACTTTTTTAATTTTTTTCGGAAAAATCATGATGGTTGGTATGAATTTTGACAAAGCTTATGTTTTTGTGAAATTTCTCGGACAATTTTAATTATTTTTGAAAAAGGTCTTCAGTAATGAACTAGAAATTAAATTTCGAACACGTAGATACCAAATATGTGGGGATTGCTTTTGTTTTAAACTATTTTAATTTTTTTCGGAAAAATCATGATGGTTGGTATGGATTTTGACAAAGCTTATGTTATTGTGAAATTTTTTGGGAAATTTTAATTATTTTTGAAAAAGGTCTTCGGTAATGAACTGGAAATTAAATTTCGAACACGTAGATACCAAATATGTGGGGATTGCTTTTGTTTTAAACTTTTTTAAGTTTTTTCGGAAAAATCATGATGGTTGGTATGGATTTTGACAAAGCTTATGTTTTTGTGATATTTCTCGGACAATTTAAGTATTTTTGAAAAAGGTCTTCGGTTATGAACTGGAAATTAAATTTCGAACACGTAGATACCAAATGTGTGGGGATTGCTTTTGTTTTAAACTTTTTTAATTTTTTTCGGAAAAATCATGATGGTTGGTATGGATTTTGACAAAGCTTATGTTTTTGTAAAATTTCTCGGACAATTTTAATTATTTTTGAAAAAGGTCTTCGGTAATGAACTAGAAATTAAATTTCGAACACCTAGATACCAAATATGTGTATTATTTTTCGAAAAGGTCTTCGGTAATGAACTGGAAATTAAATTTCGAACACGTAGATACCAAATATGTGGGGATTGCTTTTGTTTTAAACTTTTTAAATTTTTTTCGGAAAAATCATGATGGTTGGTATGGATTTTGACAAAGCTTATGTTTTTGTGAAATTTCTCGGATAATTTTAATTATTTGTGAAAAAGGTCTTCGGTAATGAACTGGAAATTAAATTTCCAACACGTAGATACCAAATATGTGGGGATTGCTTTTGTTTTAAACTTTTTTAAGTTTTTTCGGAAAAATCATGATGGTTGGTATGGATTTTGACAAAGCTTATGTTTTTGTGAAATTTCTCGGACAATTTAATTATTTTTGAAAAAGGTCTTCGGTTATGAACTGGAAATTAAATTTCGAACACGTAGATACCAAATGTGTGGGGATTGCTTTTGTTTTAAACTTTTTTAATTTTTTTCGGAAAAATCATGATGGTTGGTATGGATTTTGACAAAGCTTATGTTTTTGTGAAATTTCTCGGGCAATTTTAATTATTTTTGAAAAAGGTGTTCGGAAATGAACTGGAAATTAAATTTCGAACACGTAGATACCAAATATGTAGGGATTGCTTTTGTTTTAAACTTTTTTAATTTTTTTCGGAAAAATCATGATGGTTGGTATGGATTTTGACAAAGCTTATGTTTTTGTGAAATTTCTCTCACAATTTTAATTATTTTTGAAAAAGGTCTTCGGTAATGAACTAGAAATTAAATTTCGAACACCTAGATACCAAATATGTGTATTATTTTTCGAAAAGGTCGTCGGTAATGAACTGGAAATTAAATTTCGAACACGTAGATACCAAATATGTGGGGATTGCTTTTGTTTTAATCTTTTTTAATTTTTTTCGGAAAAATCATGATGGTTGGTATGGATTTTTACAAATCTTATGTTTTTGTGAAATTTCTCGGACAATTTTAATTATTTTTGAAAAAGGTCTTCGGTAATGAACTGGAAATTAAATTTCGAACACCTAGATACCAAATATGTGGGGATTGCTTTTGTTTCAAACTTTTTTAATTTTTTTGGGAAAAATCATGATGGTTGGTATGGATTTTGACAAAGCTTATGTTTTTGTGAAATTTCTCGGGCAATTTTAATTAATTTTGAAAAATGTGTTCGGAAATGAACTGGAAGTTAAATTTCGAACACGTAGATACCAAATGTGTGGGGATTGCTTTTGTTTTAAACTTTTTTAATTTTTTTCGGAAAAATCATGATGGTTGGTATGGATTTTGACAAAGCTTATGTTTTTGTGAAATTTCTCGGGCAATTTTAATTATTTTTGAAAAAGGTCTTCGGTAATGAACTGGAAATTAAATTTCGAACACGTAGATACCAAATATGTGGGGATTGCTTTTCTTTTAAACTTTTTTAATTTTTTCCGGAAAAATCATGATGGTTGTTGTGGATTTTGACAAAGCTTATGTTTTTGTGAAATTTCTCGGGCAATTTTAATTATTTTTGAAAAAGGTCTTCGGTAATGAACTGGAAATTAAATTTCGAACACGTAGATACCAAATATGTGGGGATTGCTTTTGTTTTAAACTTTTTAAATTTTTTTCGGAAAAATCATGATGGTTGGTATGGATTTTGACAAAGCTTATGTTTTTGTGAAATTTCTCGGATAATTTTAATTATTTGTGAAAAAGGTCTTCGGTAATGAACTGGAAATTAAATTTCCAACACGTATATACCAAATATGTGGGGATTGCTTTTGTTTTAAACTTTTTTAAGTTTTTTCGGAAAAATCATGATGGTTGGTATGGATTTTGACAAAGCTTATGTTTTTGTGATATTTCTCGGACAATTTAATTATTTTTGAAAAAGGTCTTCGGTTATGAACTGGAAATTAAATTTCGAACACGTAGATACCAAATGTGTGGGGATTGCTTTTGTTTTAAACTTTTTTAATTTTTTTCGGAAAAATCATGATGGTTGGTATGGATTTTGACAAAGCTTATGTTTTTGTAAAATTTCTCGGACAATTTTAATTATTTTTGAAAAAGGTCTTCGGTAATGAACTAGAAATTAAATTTCGAACACCTAGATACCAAATATGTGTATTATTTTTCGAAAACGTCTTCGGTAATGAACTGCTTTTGTTTTAAACTTTTTAAATTTTTTTCGGAAAAATCATGATGGTTGATATGGATTTTGACAAAGCTTATGTTTTTGTGAAATTTCTCGGATAATTTTAATTATTTGTGAAAAAGGTCTTCGGTAATGAACTGGAAATTAAATTTCCAACACGTAGATACCAAATATGTGGGGATTGCTTTTGTTTTAAACTTTTTTAAGTTTTTTCGGAAAAATCATGATGGTTGGTATGGATTTTGACAAAGCTTATGTTTTTGTGAAATTTCTCGGGCAATTTTAATTATTTTTGAAAAAGGTGTTCGGAAATGAACTGGAAATTAAATTTCGAACACGTAGATACCAAATATGTAGGGATTGCTTTTGTTTTAAACTTTTTTAATTTTTTTCGAAAAAATCATGATGGTTGGTATGGATTTTGACAAAGCTTATGTTTTTGTGAAATTTCTCGGACAATTTTAATTATTTTTGAAAAAGGTCTTCGGTAATGAACTAGAAATTAAATTTCGAACACCTAGATACCAAATATGTGTATTATTTTTCGAAAACGTCTTCGGTAATGAACTGGAAATTAAATTTCGAACACGTAGATACCAAATATGTGGGGATTGCTTTTGTTTTAAACTTTTTTAATTTTTTTCGGAAAAATCATGATGGTTGGTATGGATTTTTACAAATCTTATGTTTTTGTGAAATTTCTCGGACAATTTTAATTATTTTTGAAAAAGGTCTTCGGTAATGAACTGGAAATTAAATTTCGAACACCTAGATACCAAATATGTGGGGATTGCTTTTGTTTCAAACTTTTTTAATTTTTTTGGGAAAAATCATGATGGTTGGTATGGATTTTGACAAAGCTTATGTTTTTGTGAAATTTCTCGGGCAATTTTAATTAATTTTGAAAAATGTGTTCGGAAATGAACTGGAAATTAAATTTCCTACACGTAGATACCAAATATGTGGGGATTGCTTTTGTTTTAAACTTTTTTAATTTTTTTCGGAAAAATCATGATGGTTGGTATGGATTTTGACAAAGCTTATGTTTTTGTGAAATTTCTCGGGCAATTTTAATTATTTTTGAAAAAGGTCTTCGGTAATGAACTGGAAATTAAATTTCGAACACGTAGATACCAAATATGTGGGGATTGCTTTTGTTTTAAACTTTTTTAATTTTATTCGGAAAAATCATGATGGTCGTTGTGGATTTTGACAAAGCTTATGTTTTTGTGAAATTTCTCGGGCAATTTTAATTATTTTTGAAAAAGGTCTTCGGTAATTAACTGGAAATTAAATTTCGAACACGTAGATACCAAATATGTGGGGATTGCTTTTGTTTTAAACTTTTTAAATTTTTTTCGGAAAAATCATGATGGTTGGTATGGATTTTGACAAAGCTTATGTTTTTGTGAAATTTCTCGGATAATTTTAATTATTTGTGAAAAAGGTCTTCGGTAATGAACTGGAAATTAAATTTCCAACACGTAGATACCAAATATGTGGGGATTTCTTTTGTTTTAAACTTTTTTAAGTTTTTTCGGAAAAATCATGATGGTTGGTATGGATTTTGACAAAGCTTATGTTTTTGTGAAATTTCTCGGACAATTTAATTATTTTTGAGAAAGGTCTTCGGTTATGAACTGGAAATTAAATTTCGAACACGTAGATACCAAATGTGTGGGGATTGCTTTTGTTTTAAACTTTTTTAATTTTTTTCGGAAAAATCATGATGGTTGGTATGGATTTTGACAAAGCTTATGTTTTTGTGAAATTTCTCGGGCAATTTTAATTATTTTTGAAAAAGGTGTTCGGAAATGAACTGGAAATTGAATTTCGAACACGTAGATACCAAATATGTAGGGATTGCTTTTGTTTTAAACTTTTTTAATTTTTTTCGGAAAAATCATGATGGTTGGTATAGATTTTGACAAAGCTTATGTCTTTATGAAATTTCTCGGGCAATTTTAATTATTTTTGAAAAAGGTGTTCGGAAATGAACTAGAAATTAAATTTCGAACACGTAGATACCAAATATGTAGGGATTGCTTTTGTTTTAAACTTTTTTAATTTTTTTCGGAAAAATCATGATGGTTGGTATGGATTTTGACAAAGCTTATGTTTTTGTGAAATTTCTCGGACAATTTTAATTATTTTTGAAAAAGGTCTTCGGTAATGAACTAGAAATTAAATTTCGAACACCTAGATACCAAATATGTGTATTATTTTTCGAAAAGGTCTTCGGTAATGAACTGGAAATTAAATTTCGAACACGTAGATACCAAATATGTGGGGATTGCTTTTGTTTTAAACTTTTTTAATTTTTTTCGGAAAAATCATGATGGTTGGTATGGATTTTTACAAATCTTATGTTTTTGTGAAATTTCTCGGACAATTTTAATTATTTTTGAAAAAGGTCTTCGGTAATGAACTGGAAATTAAATTTCGAACACCTAGATACCAAATATGTGGGGATTGCTTTTGTTTCAAACTTTTTTAATTTTTTTGGGTAAAATCATGATGGTTTGTATGGATTTTGACAAAGCTTATGTTTTTGTGAAATTTCTCGGGCAATTTTAATTAATTTTGAAAAATGTGTTCGGAAATGAACTGGAAATTAAGTTTCGTACAAGTAGATACCAAATATGTGGGGATTGCTTTTGTTTTAAACTTTTTTAATTTTTTTGGGAAAAATCATGATGGTTGGTATGGATTTTGACAAAGCTTATGTTTTTGTGAAATTTCTCGGGCAATTTTAATTATTTTTGAAAAAGGTCTTCGGTACTGAACTGGAAATTAAATTTCGAACACGTGGATACCAAATATGTGTGGATTGCTTTTGTTTTAAACTTTTTTAATTTTTTTCGGAAAAATCATGATGGTTGGTATGGATTTTTACAAATCTTATGTTTTTGTGAAATTTCTCGGACAACTTTAATTATTTTTGAAAAAGGTCTTCGGTAATGAACTGGAAATTAAATTTCGAACACCTAGATACCAAATATGTGGGGATTGCTTTTGTTTCAAACTTTTTTAATTTTTTTGGGAAAAATCATGATGGTTGGTATGGATTTTGACAAAGCTTATGTTTTTGTGAAATTTCTCGGGCAATTTTAAATAATTTTGAAAAATGTGTTCGGAAATGAACTGGAAATTAAATTTCGTACACGTAGATACCAAATATGTGGGGATTGCTTTTGTTTTAAACTTTTTTAATTTTTTTGGGAAAAATCATGATGGTTGGTATGGATTTTGACAAAGCTTATGTTTTTGTGAAATTTCTCGGGCAATTTTAATTATTTTTGAAAAAGGTCTTCGGTAATGAACTGGAAATTAAATTTCGAACACGTAGATACCAAATATGTGGGGATTGCTTTTGTTTTAAACTTTTTAAATTTTTTTCGGAAAAATCATGATGGTTGGTATGGATTTTGACAAAGCTTATGTTTTTGTGAAATTTCTCGGATAATTTTAATTATTTGTGAAAAAGGTCTTCGGTAATGAACTGGAAATTAAATTTCCAACACGTAGATACCAAATATGTGGGGATTGCTTTTGTTTTAAACTTTTTTAAGTTTTTTCGGAAAAATCATGATGGTTGGTATGGATTTTGACAAAGCTTATGTTTTTGTGAAATTTCTCGGACAATTTAATTATTTTTGAGAAAGGTCTTCGGTTATGAACTGGAAATTAAATTTCGAACACGTAGATACCAAATGTGTGGGGATTGCTTTTGTTTTAAACTTTTTTAATTTTTTTCGGAAAAATCATGATGGTTGGTATGGATTTTGACAAAGCTTATGTTTTTGTGAAATTTCTCGGACAATTTTAATTATTTTTGAAAAAGGTGTTCGCAAATGAACTGGAAATTAAATTTCGAACACGTAGATACCAAATATGTAGGGATTGCTTTTGTTTTAAACTTTTTTAATTTTTTTCGGAAAAATCATGATGGTTGGTATGGATTTTGACAAAGCTTATGTTTTTGTGAAATTTCTCGGACAATTTTAATTATTTTTGAAAAAGGTCTTCGGTAATGAACTAGAAATTAAATTTCAAACACCTAGATACCAAATATGTGTATTATTTTTCGAAAAGGTCTTCGGTAATGAACTGGAAATTAAATTTCGAACACGTAGATACCAAATATGTGGGGATTGCTTTTGTTTTAAACTTTTTAATTTTTTTCGGAAAAATCATGATGGTTGGTATGGATTTTGACAAAGCTTATGTTTTTGTAAAATTTCTCGGGCAATTTTAATTATTTTTGAAAAAGGTCTTCGGTAATGAACTGGAAATTAAATTTCGAACACCTAGATACCAAATATGTGGGGATTGCTTTTGTTTTAAACTTTTTTAATTTTTTTCGGAAAAATCATGATGGTTGGTATGGATTTTGACAAAGCTTATGTTTTTGTGAAATTTCTCGGACAATTTTAATTATTTTTGAAAAAGGTGTTCGGTAATGAACTGGAAATTAAATTTCGAACACCTAGATACCAAATATGTGGGGATTGCTTTTGTTTTAAACTTTTTTAATTTTTTTCGGAAAAATCATGATGGTTGGTATGGATTTTGACAAAGGTTATGTTTTTGTGAAATTTCTCGGGCAATTTTAATTATTTTTGAAAAAGGTCTTCGGAAATTAACTGGAATTTAAATTTCGAACACGTAGATACCAAATATGTGGGGATTGCTTTTGTTTTAAACTTTTTTAATTTTTTTGGGAAAAATCATGATGGTTGGTATGGATTTTGACAAAGCTTATGTTTTTGTGAAATTTCTCGGGCAATTTTAATTATTTTTGAAAAAGGTCTTCGGAAATGAACTGGAAATTAAAATTCGAACACGTAGATACCAAATATGTGGGGATTGTTTTTGTTTTAAACTTTTTTAATTTTTTTCGGAAAAATCATGATGGTTGGTATGGATTTTGATAAAGCTTATGTTTTTGTGAAATTTCTCGGGCAATTTTAATTATTTTTGAAAAAGGTCTTCGGTAATGAACTGGAAATTAAATTTCGAACACCTAGATACCAAATATGTGGAGATTGCTTTTGTTTCAAACTTTTTTAGTTTTTTTCGGAAAAATCATGATGGTTGGTATGGATTTTGACAAAGCTTATGTTTTTGTGAAATTTCTGGGACAATTTTATTTATTTTTAAAAAAGGTCTTCGGAAATAAACTGGAAATTAAATTTCGAACACATAGATACCAAATATGTGGGAATTGCTTTTGTTTTAAACTTTTTTAATTTTTTTCGGAAAAATTATGATGGTTGTTTGGATTTTGATAAAGCTTATGTTTTTGTGAAATTTCTCGGGCAATTTTAATTATTTTTGAAAAAGGTCTTCGGTAGTGAACTGGAAATTAATTTTCGAACACCTAGATACCAAATATATGGAGATTGCTTTTGTTTTAAACTTTTTAATTTTTTTCGGAAAAATCATGATGGTTGGTATGGATTTTGACAAAGCTTATGTTTTTGTGAAATTTCTCGGGCAATTTTAATTATTTTTGAAAAAGGTCTTCGGTAATGAACTAGAAATTAAATTTCGAACACCTAGATACCAAATATGTGTATTATTTTTCGAAAAGGTCTTCGGTAATGAACTGGAAATTAAATTTCGAACACGTAGATACCAAATATGTGGGGATTGCTTTTGTTTTAAACTTTTTTAATTTTTTTCGGAAAAATCATGATGGTTGGTATGGATTTTTACAAATCTTATGTTTTTGTGAAATTTCTCGGACAATTTTAATTATTTTTGAAAAAGGTCTTCGGTAATGAACTGGAAATTAAATTTCGAACACCTAGATACCAAATATGTGGGGATTGCTTTTGTTTTAAACTTTTTTAATTTTTTTGGGAAAAATCATGATGGTTGGTATGGATTTTGACAAAGCTTATGTTTTTGTGAAATTTCTCGGACAATTTTAATTATTTTTGAAAAAGGTCTTCGGTAATGAACTAGAAATTAAATTTCGAACACCTAGATACCAAATATGTGGTATCTTCGGTAATGAACTGGAAATTAAATTTCGAACACCTAGATACCAAATATGTGAGGTTTGCTTTTGTTTTAAACTTTTTTAATTTTTTTCGGAAAATCATGATGGTTGGTATGGATTTTGACAAAGCTTATGTTTTTGTGAAATTTCTCGGACAATTTTAATTATTTTTGAAAAAGGTCTTCGGTAATGAACTAGAAATTAAATTTCGAACACCTAGATACCAAATATGTGTATTATTTTTCGAAAAGGTCATCGGTAATGAACTGGAAATTAAATTTCGAACACGTAGATACCAAATATGTGGGGGTTGCTTTTGTTTTAAACTTTTTTAATTTTTTTCGGAAAAATCATGATGGTTGGTATGGATTTTTACAAATCTTATGTTTTTGTGAAATTTCTCGGACAATTTTAATTATTTTTGAAAAAGGTCTTCGGTAATGAACTGGAAATTAAATTTCGAACACCTAGATACCAAATATGTGGGGATTGCTTTTGTTTCAAACTTTTTTAATTTTTTTGGGTAAAATCATGATGGTTTGTATGGATTTTGACAAAGCTTATGTTTTTGTGAAATTTCTCGGGCAATTTTAATTAATTTTGAAAAATGTGTTCGGAAATGAACTGGAAATTAAATTTCGTACACGTAGATACCAAATATGTGGGGATTGCTTTTGTTTTAAACTTTTTTAATTTTTTTGGGAAAAATCATGATGGTTGGTATGGATTTTGACAAAGCTTATGTTTTTGTGAAATTTCTCGGGCAATTTTAATTATTTTTGAAAAAGGTCTTCGGTAATGAACTGGAAATTAAATTTCGAACACGTGGATACCAAATATGTGGGGATTGCTTTTGTTTTAAACTTTTTTAATTTTTTTCGGAAAAATCATGATGGTTGGTATGGATTTTGACAAAGCTTATGTTTTTGTGAAATTTCTCGGGCAATTTTAATTAATTTTGAAAAATGTGTTCGGAAATGAACTGGAAATTAAATTTCGTACACGTAGATACCAAATATGTGGGGATTGCTTTTGTTTTAAACTTTTTTAATTTTTTTGGGAAAAATCATGATGGTTGGTATGGATTTTGACAAAGCTTATGTTTTTGTGAAATTTCTCGGGCAATTTTAATTATTTTTGAAAAAGGTCTTCGGTAATGAACTGGAAATTAAATTTCGAACACGTAGATACCAAATATGTGGGGATTGCTTTTGTGTTAAACTTTTTAAATTTTTTTCGGAAAAATCATGATGGTTGGTATGGATTTTGACAAAGCTTATGTTTTTGTGAAATTTCTCGGATAATTTTAATTATTTGTGAAAAAGGTCTTCGGTAATGAACTGGAAATTAAATTTCCAACACGTAGATACCAAATATGTGGGGATTGCTTTTGTTTTAAACTTTTCTAAGTTTTTTCGGAAAAATCATGATGGTTGGTATGGATTTTGACAAAGCTTATGTTTTTGTGAAATTTCTCGGACAATTTAATTATTTTTGAGAAAGGTCTTCGGTTATGAACTGGAAATTAAATTTCGAACACGTAGATACCAAATGTGTGGGGATTGCTTTTGTTTTAAACTTTTTTAATTTTTTTCGGAAAAATCGTGATGGTTGGTATGGATTTTGACAAAGCTTATGTTTTTGTGAAATTTCTCGGGCAATTTTAATTATTTTTGAAAAAGGTGTTCGGAAATGAACTGGAAATTAAATTTCGAACACGTAGATACCAAATATGTAGGGATTGCTTTTGTTTTAAACTTTTTTAATTTTTTTCGGAAAAATCATGATGGTTGGTATGGATTTTGACAAAGCTTATGTTTTTGTGAAATTTCTCGGACAATTTTAATTATTTTTGAAAAAGGTCTTCGGTAATGAACTAGAAATTAAATTTCGAACACCTAGATACCAAATATGTGTATTATTTTTCGAAAAGGTCTTCGGTAATGAACTGGAAATTAAATTTCGAACACGTAGATACCAAATATGTGGGGATTGCTTTTGTTTTAAACTTTTTAATTTTTTTCGGAAAAATCATGATGGTTGGTATGGATTTTGACAAAGCTTATGTTTTTGTAAAATTTCTCGGGCAATTTTAATTATTTTTGAAAAAGGTCTTCGGTAATGAACTGGAAATTAAATTTCGAACACCTAGATACCAAATATGTGGGGATTGCTTTTGTTTTAAACTTTTTTAATTTTTTTCGGAAAAATCATGATGGTTGGTATGGATTTTGACAAAGCTTATGTTTTTGTGAAATTTCTCGGACAATTTTAATTATTTTTGAAAAAGGTCTTCGGTAATGAACTGGAAATTAAATTTCGAACACCTAGATACCAAATATGTGGGGATTGCTTTTGTTTTAAACTTTTTTAATTTTTTTCGGAAAAATCATGATGGTTGGTATGGATTTTGACAAAGGTTATGTTTTTGTGAAATTTCTCGTGCAATTTTAATTATTTTTGAAAAAGGTCTTCGGAAATTAACTGGAATTTAAATTTCGAACACGTAGATACCAAATATGTGGGGATTGCTTTTGTTTTAAACTTTTTTAATTTTTTTGGGAAAAATCATGATGGTTGGTATGGATTTTGATAAAGCTTATGTTTTTGTGAAATTTCTCGGGCAATTTTAATTATTTTTGAAAAAGGTCTTCGGTAATGAACTGGAAATTAAATTTCGAACACCTAGATACCAAATATGTGGAGATTGCTTTTGTTTTAAACTTTTTTATTTTTTTTCGGAAAAATCATGATGGTTGGTATGGATTTTGACAAAGCTTATGTTTTTGTGAAATTTCTGGGACAATTTTATTTATTTTTAAAAAAGGTCTTCGGAAATAAACTGGAAATTAAATTTCGAACACATAGATACCAAATATGTGGGAATTGCTTTTGTTTTAAACTTTTTTAATTTTTTTCGGAAAAATTATGATGGTTGTTTGGATTTTGATAAAGCTTATGTTTTTGTGAAATTTCTCGGGCAATTTTAATTATTTTTGAAAAAGGTCTTCGGTAGTGAACTGGAAATTAAATTTCGAACACCTAGATACCAAATATATGGAGATTGCTTTTGTTTTAAACTTTTTAATTTTTTTCGGAAAAATCATGATGGTTGGTATGGATTTTGACAAAGCTTATGTTTTTGTGAAATTTCTCGGGCAATTTTAATTATTTTTGAAAAAGGTCTTCGGAAAAATCATGATGGTTGGTATGGATTTTGACAAAGCTTATGTTTTTGTGAAATTTCTCGGGCAATTTTAATTATTTTTGAAAAAGGTCTTCGGTAATGAACTGGAAATTAAAATTCGAACACGTAGATACCAAATGTGTGGTGATTGCTTTTGTTTTAAACTTTTTTAATTTTTTTGGGAAAAATCATGATGGTTGGTGTGGATTTTGACAAAGCTTATGTTTTTGTTAAATTTCTCGGGCAATTTTAATTATTTTTGAAAAAGGTCTTCGGAAATGAACTGGAAATTAAATTTCGAACACGTAGATACCAAATATGTGAGGATTGCTTTTGTTTTAAACTTTTTTAATTTTTTTCGGAAAAATCATGATGGTTGGTATGGATTTTGACAAAGCTTATGTTTTTGTGAAATTTCTCGGGTAATTTTAATTATTTTTGAAAAAGGTCTTCGGTAATGAACTGGAAATTAAATTTCGAACACCTAGATACCAAATAATGGGGTATTGCTTTTGTTTTAAACTTTTTTAATTTTTTTCGGAAAAATCATGATGGTTGGTATAGATTTTGACAAAGCTTATGTTTTTGTGAAATTTCTCGGACAATTTTAATTATTTTTGAAAAGGTCTTCGGTAATGAACTGGAAATTAAATTTCGAACACCTAGATACCAAATATGTGGGGATTGCTTTTGTTTTAAACTTTTTTAATTTTTTTCGGAAAAATCATGATGGTTGGTATGGATTTTGACAAAGCTTATGTTTTTGCGAAATTTCTCGGACAATTTTAATTATTTGTGAAAAACGTCTTCGGTAATGAACTGGAAATTAAATTTCGAACACGTAGATACCAAATATGTGGGGATTGCTTTTGTTTTAAACTTTTTTAATTTTTTTCGGAAAAATCATGACGGTTGGTATGGATTTTGACAAAGCTTATGTTTTTGCGAAATTTCTCGGGCAATTTTAATTATTTTTGAAAAAGGTCTTCGGTAATGAACTGGAAATTAAATTTCGAACACCTAGATACCAAATATGTGGGGATTGTTTTTGTTTTAAACTTTTTTATTTTTTTTCGGAAAAATCATGATGGTTGGTATGGATTTTGACAAAGCTTATGTTTTTGTGAAATTTCTCGGACAATTTTAATTATTTTTGAAAAAGGTCTTCGGTAATGAACTGGAAATTAAATTTCGAACACGTAGATACCAAATGTGTGGGGATTGCTTTTGTTTTAAACTTTTTTTAATTTTTTTCGGAAAAATCATGATGGTTGGTATGGATTTTGACAAAGTTTGGATTTTGACAAAGCTTATGTTTTTGTGAAATTTCTCGGACAATTTTAATTATTTTTGAAAAGGTCTTCGGTAATGAACTGGAAATTAAATTTCGAACACCTAGATAGCAAATATGTGGGGATTGCTTTTGTTTTAAACTTTTTTAATTTTTTTCGGAAAAATCATGATGGTTGGTATGGATTTTGACAAAGCTTATGTTTTTGTGAAATTTCTCGGACAATTTTAATTACTTGTGAAAAACGTCTTCGGTAATGAACTGGAAATTAAATTTCGAACACGTAGATACCAAATATGTGGGGATTGCTTTTGTTTTAAACTTTTTTAATTTTTTTCGGAAAAATCATGACTGTTGGTATGGATTTTGACAAAGCTTATGTTTTTGTGAAATTTCTCGGGCAATTTTAATTATTTTTGAAAAAGGTCTTCGGTAATGAACTGGAAATTAAATTTCGAACACCTAGATACCAAATATGTGGGGATTGTTTTTGTTTTAAACTTTTTTATTTTTTTTCGGAAAAATCATGATGGTTGGTATGGATTTTGACAAAGCTTATGTTTTTGTGAAATTTCTCGGACAATTTTAATTATTTTTGAAAAAGGTCTTCGGTAATGAACTGGAAATTAAATTTCGAACACGTAGACACCAAATGTGTGGGGATTGCTTTTGTTTTAAACTTTTTTTAATTTTTTTCGGAAAAATCATGATGGTTGGTATGGATTTTGACAAAGTTTGGATTTTGACAAAGCTTATGTTTTTGTGAAATTTCTCGGGCAATTTTAATTATTTTTGAAAAAGGTCTTCGGTAATGAACTGGAAATTCAATTTCGAACACGTAGATACCAAATATGTGGGGATTGCTTTTGTTTTAAACTTTTTTAATTTTTTTCGGAAAAATCATGACGGTTGGTATGGATTTTGACAAAGCTTATGTTTTTGTGAAATTTCTCGGGCAATTTTAATTATTTTTAAAAAAGGTCTTCGGTAATGAACTGGAAATTAAATTTCGAACACCAAGATACCAAATATGTGGGGATTGCTTTTGTTTTAAACTTTTTTAATTTTTTTCGGAAAAATCATGATGGTTGGTATGGATTTTGACAAAGCTTATGTTTTTGTGAAATTTCTCGGACAATTTTAATTATTTGTGAAAAACGTCTTCGGTAATGAACTGGAAATTAAATTTCGAACACCTAGATACCAAATATGTGGGGATTGCTTTTGTTTTAAACTTTTTTAATTTTTTTCGGAAATATCATGATGGTTGGTATGGATTTTGACAAAGGTTATGTTTTTGTGAAATTTCTCGTGCACTTTTAATTATTTTTGAAAAAGGTCTTCGGAAATTAACTGGAATTTAAATTTCGAACACCTAGATACCAAATATATGGAGATTGCTTTTGTTTTAAACTTTTTAATTTTTTTCGGAAAAATCATGATGGTTGGTATGGATTTTGACAAAGCTTATGTTTTTGTGAAATTTCTCGGGCAATTTTAATTATTTTTGAAAAAGGTCTTCGGAAAAATCATGATGGTTGGTATGGATTTTGACAAAGCTTATGTTTTTGTGAAATTTCTCGGGCAATTTTAATTATTTTTGAAAAAGGTCTTCGGTAATGAACTGGAAATTAAAATTCGAACACGTAGATACCAAATGTGTGGTGATTGCTTTTGTTTTAAAATTTTTTAATTTTTTTGGGAAAAATCATGATGGTTGGTATGGATTTTGACAAAGCTTATGTTTTTGTTAAATTTCTCGGGCAATTTTAATTATTTTTGAAAAAGGTCTTCGGAAATGAACTGGAAATTAAATTTCGAACACGTAGATACCAAATATGTGAGGATTGCTTTTGTTTTAAACTTTTTTAATTTTTTTCGGAAAAATCATGATGGTTGGTATGGATTTTGACAAAGCTTATGTTTTTGTGAAATTTCTCGGGTAATTTTAAATATTTTTGAAAAAGGTCTTCGGTAATGAACTGGAAATTAAATTTCGAACACCTAGATACCAAATAATGGGGTATTGCTTTTGTTTTAAACTCTTTTAATTTTTTTCGGAAAAATCATGATGGTTGGTATGGATTTTGACAAAGCTTATGTTTTTGTGAAATTTCTCGGACAATTTTAATTATTTTTGAAAAGGTCTTCGGTAATGAACTGGAAATTAAATTTCGAACACCTAGATACCAAATATGTGGGGATTGCTTTTGTTTTAAACTTTTTTAATTTTTTTCGGAAAAATCATGATGGTTGGTATGGATTTTGACAAAGCTTATGTTTTTGCGAAATTTCTCGGACAATTTTAATTATTTGTGAAAAACGTCTTCGGTAATGAACTGGAAATTAAATTTCGAACACGTAGATACCAAATATGTGGGGATTGCTTTTGTTTTAAACTTTTTTAATTTTTTTCGGAAAAATCATGATGGTTGGTATGGATTTTGACAAAGCTTATGTTTTTGTGAAATTTCTCGGACAATTTTAATTATTTTTGAAAAAGGTCTTCGGTAATGAACTGGAAATTAAATTTCGAACACGTAGATACCAAATGTGTGGGGATTACTTTTGTTTTAAACTTTTTTTAATTTTTTTCGGAAAAATCATGATGGTTGGTATGGATTTTGACAAAGTTTGGATTTTAAAAAAGCTTATGTTTTTGTGAAATTTCTCGGGCAATTTTAATTATTTTTGAAAAAGGTCTTCGGTAATGAACTGGAAATTCAATTTCGAACACGTAGATACCAAATATGTGGGGATTGCTTTTGTTTTAAACTTTTTTAATTTTTTTCGGAAAAATCATGATGGTTGGTATGGATTTTGACAAAGCTTATGTTTTTGTGAAATTTCTCGGGCAATTTTAATTATTTTTGAAAAAGGTCTTCGGTAATGAACTGGAAATTAAATTTCGAACACCTAGATACCAAATATGTGGGGATTGTTTTTGTTTTAAACTTTTTTATTTTTTTTCGGAAAAATCATGATGGTTGGTATGGATTTTGACAAAGCTTATGTTTTTGTGAAATTT
The DNA here is from genome assembly GCA_963932195.1 of Empis livida. Taxonomy (NCBI): domain Eukaryota; kingdom Metazoa; phylum Arthropoda; class Insecta; order Diptera; family Empididae; genus Empis; species Empis livida. The sequence goes on from OZ010645.1 coordinate 40,660,497, forward strand.
CTCGGACAATTTTAATTATTTTTGAAAAAGGTCTTCGGTAATGAACTGGAAATTAAATTTCGAACACGTAGATACCAAATGTGTGGGGATTGCTTTTGTTTTAAACTTTTTTTAATTTTCTTCGGAAAAATCATGATGGTTGGTATGGATTTTGACAAAGTTTGGATTTTGACAAAGCTTATGTTTTTGTGAAATTTCTCGGGCAATTTTAATTATTTTTGAAAAAGGTCTTCGGTAATGAACTGGAAATTCAATTTCGAACACGTAGATACCAAATATGTGGGGATTGCTTTTGTTTTAAACTTTTTTAATTTTTTTCGGAAAAATCATGACGGTTGGTATGGATTTTGACAAAGCTTATGTTTTTGTGAAATTTCTCGGGCAATTTTAATTATTTTTAAAAAAGGTCTTCGGTAATGAACTGGAAATTAAATTTCGAACACCTAGATACCAAATATGTGGGGATTGCTTTTGTTTTAAACTTTTTTAATTTTTTTCGGAAAAATCATGATGGTTGGTATGGATTTTGACAAAGCTTATGTTTTTGTGAAATTTCTCGGACAATTTTAATTATTTGTGAAAAACGTCTTCGGTAATGAACTGGAAATTAAATTTCGAACACCTAGATACCAAATATGTGGGGATTGCTTTTGTTTTAAACTTTTTTAATTTTTTTCGGAAATATCATGATGGTTGGTATGGATTTTGACAAAGGTTATGTTTTTGTGAAATTTCTCGTGCAATTTTAATTATTTTTGAAAAAGGTCTTCGGAAATTAACTGGAATTTAAATTTCGAACACGTAGATACCAAATATGTGGGGATTGCTTTTGTTTTAAACTTTTTTAATTTTTTTGGGAAAAATCATGATGGTTGGTATGGATTTTGACAAAGCTTATGTTTTTGTGAAATTTCTCGGGAAATTTTAATTATTTTTGAAAAAGGTCTTCGGAAATGAACTGGAAATTAAAATTCGAACACGTAGATATCAAATATGTGGGGATTGCTTTTGTTTTAAACTTTTTTAATTTTTTTCGGAAAAATCATGATGGTTGGTATGGATTTTGATAAAGCTTATGTTTTTGTGAAATTTCTCGGGCAATTTTAATTATTTTTGAAAAAGATCTTCGGTAATGAACTGGAAATTAAATTTCGAACACCTAGATACCAAATATGTGGAGATTGCTTTTGTTTTAAACTTTTTTAATTTTTTTCGGAAAAATCATGATGGTTGGTATGGATTTTGAAAAAGCTTATGTTTTTGTGAAATTTCTGGGACAATTTTATTTATTTTTAAAAAAGGTCTTCGGAAATAAACTGGAAATTAAATTTCGAACACCTAGATACCAAATAATGGGGTATTGCTTTTGTTTTAAACTTTTTTAATTTTTTTCGGAAAAATCATGATGGTTGGTATGGATTTTGACAAAGCTTATGTTTTTGTGAAATTTCTCGGACAATTTTAATTATTTTTGAAAAGGTCTTCGGCAATGAACTGGAAATTAAACTTCGAACACGTAGATACCAAATATGTGGGGATTGCTTTTGTTTTAAACTTTTTTAATTTTTTTCGGAAAAATCATGATGGTTGGTATGGATTTTGACAAAGCTTATGTTTTTGTGAAATTTCTCGGACAATTTTAATTATTTTTGAAAAGGTCTTCGGTAATGAACTGGAAATTAAATTTCGAACACCTAGATACAAAATATGTGGGGATTGCTTTTGTTTTACACTTTTTTAATTTTTTTCGGAAAAATCATGATGGTTGGTATGGATTTTTACAAATCTTATGTTTTTGTGAAATTTCTCGGACAATTTTAATTATTTTTGAAAAAGGTCTTCGGTAATGAACTGGAAATTAAATTTCGAACACCTAGATACAAAATATGTGGGGATTGCTTTTGTTTTACACTTTTTTAATTTCGGAAAAATCATGATGGTTGGTATGGATTTTGACAAAGCTTATGTTTTTGTGAAATTTCTCGGACAATTTTAATTATTTTTGAAAAAGGTCTTCGGAAAAATCATGATGGTTGGTATGGATTTTGACAAAGCTTATGTTTTTGTGAAATTTCTCGGGCAATTTTAATTATTTTTGAAAAAGGTCTTCGGTAATGAACTGGAAATTAAATTTCGAACACGTAGATACCAAATGTGTGGTGATTGCTTTTGTTTTAAAGTTTTTTATTTTTTTTCGGAAAAATCATGATGGTTGGTATGGATTTTGACAAAGCTTATGTTTTTGTTAAATTTCTCGGGTAATTTTAATTATTTTTGAAAAAGGTCTTCGGAAATGAACTGGAAATTAAATTTCGAACACGTAGATACCAAATATGTGAGGATTGCTTTTGTTTTAAACTTTTTTAATTTTTTTCGGAAAAATCATGATGGTTGGTATGGATTTTGACAAAGCTTATGTTTTTGTGAAATTTCTCGGACAATTTTAATTATTTTTGAAAAGGTCTTCGGTAATGAACTGGAAATTAAATTTCGAACACCTAGATACCAAATATGTGGGGATTGCTTTTGTTTTAAACTTTTTTAATTTTTTTCGGAAAAATCATGATGGTTGGTATGGATTTTGACAAAGCTTATGTTTTTGTGAAATTTCTCGGACAATTTTAATTATTTGTGAAAAACGTCTTCGGTAATGAACTGGAAATTAAATTTCGAACACGTAGATACCAAATATGTGGGGATTGCTTTTGTTTTAAACTTTTTTAATTTTTTTCGGAAAAATCATGACGGTTGGTATGGATTTTGACAAAGCTTATATTTTTGTGAAATTTCTCGGGCAATTTTAATTATTTTTGAAAAAGGTCTTCGGTAATGAACTGGAAATTAAATTTCGCACACCTAGATACCAAATATGTGGGGATTGTTTTTGTTTTAAACTTTTTTATTTTTTTTCGGAAAAATCATGATGGTTGGTATGGATTTTGACAAAGCTTATGTTTTTGTGAAATTTCTCGGGCAATTTTAATTATTTTTGAAAAAGGTCTTCGGTAATGAACTGGAAATTCAATTTCGAACACGTAGATACCAAATATGTGGGGATTGCTTTTGTTTTAAACTTTTTTAATTTTTTTCGGAAAAATCATAATGGTTGGTATGGATTTTGACAAAGCTTATGTTTTTGTGAAATTTCTCAGGCAATTTTAATTATTTTTGAAAAAGGTCTTCGGAAATGAACTGGAAATTAAATTTCGAACACGTAGATACCAAATGTGTGGGGATTGCTTTTGTTTTAAACTTTTTTAATTTTTTTCGGAAAAATCATGATAGTTGGTATGGATTTTGACAAAGCTTATGTTTTTGTGAAATTTCTCGGGCAATTTTAATTATTTTTGAAAAACGTCTTCGGAAATGAACTGGAAATTAAATTTCGAACACGTAGATACCAAATATGTGAGGATTGCTTTTGTTTTAAACTTTTTTAATTTTTTTCGGAAAAATCATGATGGTTGGTATGGATTTTGACAAAGCTTATGTTTTTTTGAAATTTCTCGGGTAATTTTAATTATTTTTGAAAAAGGTCTTCGGTAATGAACTGGAAATTAAATTTCGAACACCTTGATACCAAATAATGGGGTATTGCTTTTGTTTTAAACTTTTTTAATTTTTTTCGGAAAAATCATGATGGTTGGTATGGATTTTGACAAAGCTTATGTTTTTGTGAAATTTCTCGGGCAATTTTAATTATTTTTGAAAAAGGTCTTCGGAAAAATCATGATGGTTGGTATGGATTTTGACAAAGCTTATGTTTTTGTGAAATTTCTCGGGCAATTTTAATTATTTTTGAAAAAGGTCTTCGGTAATGAACTGGAAATTAAATTTCGAACACGTAGATACCAAATGTGTGGTGATTGCTTTTGTTTTAAACTTTTTTAATTTTTTTCGGAAAAATCATGATGGTTGGTATGGATTTTGACAAAGCTTATGTTTTTGTTAAATTTCTCGGGCAATTTTAATTATTTTTGAAAAAGGTCTTCGGTAATGAACTGGAAATTAAATTTCGAACACCTAGATACCAAATATGTGGGGATTGTTTTTGTTTTAAACTTTTTTAATTTTTTTCGGAAAAATCATGATGGTTGGTATGGATTTTGACAAAGCTTATGTTTTTGTGAAATTTCTCGGACAATTTTAATTATTTTTGAAAAAGGTCTTCGGTAATGAACTGGAAATTAAATTTCGAACACTTAGATACCAAATGTGTGGTGATTGCTTTTGTTTTAAACTTTTTTTATTTTTTTTCGGAAAAATCATGATGGTTTGTATGGATTTTGACAAAGTTTGGATTTTGACAAAGCTTATGTTTTTGTGAAATTTCTCGGGCAATTTTAATTATTTTTGAAAAAGGTCTTCGGTAATGAACTGGAAATTCAATTTCGAACACGTAGATACCAAATATGTGGGGATTGCTTTTGTTTTAAACTTTTTTAATTTTTTTCGGAAAAATCATGATGGTTGGTATGGATTTTGACAAAGCTTATGTTTTTGTGAAATTTCTCGCGCAATTTTAATTATTTTTGAAAAAGGTCTTCGGAAATGAACTGGAAATTAAATTTCGAACACGTAGATACCAAATGTGTGGTGATTGCTTTTGTTTTAAACTTTTTTAATTTTTTTCGGAAAAATCATGATAGTTGGTATGGATTTTGACAAAGCTTATGTTTTTGTGAAATTTCTCGGGCAATTTTAATTATTTTTGAAAAACGTCTTCGGAAATGAACTGGAAATTAAATTTCGAACACGTAGATACCAAATATGTGAGGATTGCTTTTGTTTTAAACTTTTTTAATTTTTTTCGGAAAAATCATGATGGTTGGTATGGATTTTGACAAAGCTTATGTTTTTGTGAAATTTCTCGGGTAATTTTAATTATTTTTGAAAAAGGTCTTCGGTAATGAACTGGAAATTAAATTTCGAACACCTAGATACCAAATAATGGGGTATTGCTTTTGTTTTAAACTTTTTTAATTTTTTTCGGAAAAATCATGATGGTTGGTATGGATTTTGACAAAGCTTATGTTTTTGTGAAATTTCTCGGGCAATTTTAATTATTTTTGAAAAACGTCTTCGGAAATGAACTGGAAATTAAATTTCGAACACGTAGATACCAAATATGTGAGGATTGCTTTTGTTTTAAACTTTTTTAATTTTTTTCGGAAAAATCATGATGGTTGGTATGGATTTTTACAAATCTTATGTTTTTGTGAAATTTCTCGGACAATTTTAATTATTTTTGAAAAAGGTCTTCGGTAATGAACTGGAAATTCAATTTCGAACACGTAGATACCAAATATGTGGGGATTGCTTTTGTTTTAAACTTTTTTAATTTTTTTCGGAAAAATCATGATGGTTTGTATGGATTTTGACAAAGTTTGGATTTTGACAAAGCTTATGTTTTTGTGAAATTTCTCGGGCAATTTTAATTATTTTTGAAAAAGGTCTTCGGTAATGAACTGGAAATTCAATTTCGAACACGTAGATACCAAATATGTGGGGATTGCTTTTGTTTTAAACTTTTTTAATTTTTTTCGGAAAAATCATGATGGTTTGTATGGATTTTGACAAAGTTTGGATTTTGACAAAGCTTATGTTTTTGTGAAATTTCTCGGGCAATTTTAATTATTTTTGAAAAAGGTCTTCGGTAATGAACTGGAAATTCAATTTTCGAACACGTAGATACCAAATATGTGGTGATTGCTTTTGTTTTAAACTTTTTTTAATTTTTTTCGGAAAAATCATGATGGTTTGTATGGATTTTGACAAAGTTTGGATTTTGACAAAGCTTATGTTTTTGTGAAATTTCTCGGGCAATTTTAATTATTTTTGAAAAAGGTCTTCGGTAATGAACTGGAAATTCAATTTCGAACACGTAGATACCAAATATGTGGGGATTGCTTTTGTTTTAAACTTTTTTAATTTTTTTCGGAAAAATCATGATGGTTGGTATGGATTTTGACAAAGCTTATGTTTTTGTTAAATTTCTCGGGCAATTTTAATTATTTTTGAAAAAGGTCTTCGGTAATGAACTGGAAATTAAATTTCGAACACCTAGATACCAAATATGTGGGGATTGTTTTTGTTTTAAACTTTTTTAATTTTTTTCGGAAAAATCATGATGGTTGGTATGGATTTTGACAAAGCTTATGTTTTTGTGAAATTTCTCGGACAATTTTAATTATTTTTGAAAAAGGTCTTCGGTAATGAACTGGAAATTAAATTTCGAACATGTAGATACCAAATGTGTGGTGATTGCTTTTGTTTTAAACTTTTTTTAATTTTTTTCGGAAAAATCATGATGGTTTGTATGGATTTTGACAAAGTTTGGATTTTGACAAAGCTTATGTTTTTGTGAAATTTCTCGGGCAATTTTAATTATTTTTGAAAAAGGTCTTCGGTAATGAACTGGAAATTCAATTTCGAACACGTAGATACCAAATATGTGGGGATTACTTTCGTTTTAAACTTATTTAATTTTTTTTGGAAAAATCATGATGGTTGGTATGGATTTTGACAAAGCTTATGTTTTTGTGAAATTTCTCGGGCAATTTTAATTATTTTTGAAAAAGGTCTTCGGAAATGAACTGGAAATTAAATTTCGAACACGTAGATACCAAATGTGTGGTGATTGCTTTTGTTTTAAACTTTTTTAATTTTTTTCGGAAAAATCATGATAGTTGGTATGGATTTTGACAAAGCTTATGTTTTTGTGAAATTTCTCGGGCAATTTTAATTATTTTTGAAAAAGGTCTTCGGAAATGAACTGGAAATTAAATTTCGAACACGTAGATACCAAATGTGTGGGGATTGCTTTTGTTTTAAACTTTTTTAATTTTTTTCGGAAAAATCATGATGGTTGGTATGGATTTTGACAAAGCTTATGTTTTTGTGAAATATCTCGGACAATTTTAATTATTTTTGAAAAGGTCTTCGGTAATGAACTGGAAATTAAATTTCGAACACGTAGATACCAAATATGTGGGGATTGTTTTGTTTTAAACTTTTTAATTTTTTTCGGAAAAATCATGATGGTTGGTATGGATTTTGACAAAGCTTATGTTTTTGTGAAATTTTTCGGGCAATTTTAATTATTTTTGAAAAAGGTCTTCGGTAATGAACTGGAAATGCAATTTCGAACACGTAGATACCACATATGTGGGGATTGCTTTTGTTTTAAACTTATTTAATTTTTTTTGGAAAAATCATGATGGTTGGTATGGATTTTGACAAAGCTTATGTTTTTGTGAAATTTCTCGGGCAATTTTAATTATTTTTGAAAAAGGTCTTCGGAAATGAACTGGAAATTAAATTTCGAACACGTAGATACCAAATGTGTGGGGATTGCTTTTGTTTTAAACTTTTTTAATTTTTTTCGGAAAAATCATGATAGTTGGTATGGATTTTGACAAAGCTTATGTTTTTGTGAAATTTCTCGGGCAATTTTAATTATTTTTGAAAAACGTCTTCGGAAATGAACTAGAAATTAAATTTCGAACACGTAGATACCAAATATGTGGGGATTACTTTCGTTTTAAACTTTTTTAATTTTTTTCGGAAAAATCATGATGGTTGGTATGGATTTTGACAAAGCTTATGTTTTTGTGAAATTTCTCGGGCAATTTTAATTATTTTTGAAAAAGGTCTTCGGTAATGAACTGGAAATTAAATTTCGAACACCTAGATACCAAATAATGTGGTATTGCTTTTGTTTTAAATTTTTTAATTTTTTTCGGAAAAATCATGATGGTTGGTATGGATTTTGACAAAGCTTATGTTTTTGTGAAATATCTCGGACAATTTTAATTATTTTTGAAAAGGTCTTCGGTAATGAACTGGAAATTAAATTTCGAACACGTAGATACCAAATATGTGGGGATTGTTTTGTTTTAAACTTTTTAATTTTTTTCGGAAAAATCATGATGGTTGGTATGGATTTTGACAAAGCTTATGTTTTTGTGAAATTTTTCGGGCAATTTTAATTATTTTTGAAAAAGGTCTTCGGTAATGAACTGGAAATTAAATTCCGAACACGTAGATACCAAATATGTGGGGATTGCTTTTGTTTTAAACTTTTTTAATTTTTTTCGGAAAAATCATGATGGTTGGTATGGATTTTTACAAATCTTATGTTTTTGTGAAATTTCTCGGACAATTTTAATTATTTTTGAAAAAGGTCTTCGGTAATGAACTGGAAATTAAATTTCGAACACCTAGATACCAAATATGTGGGGATTGCTTTTGTTTTAAACTTTTTTAATTTTTTTCGGAAAAATCATGATGGTTTGTATGGATTTTGACAAAGCTTATGTTTTTGTGAAATTGCTCGGGCAATTTTAATTATTTTTGAAAAAGGTCTTCAGTAATGAACTGCAAATTAAATTTCGAACACGTAGATACCAAATATGTGGGGATTGCTTTTGTTTTAAACTTTTTTAATTTTTTTCGGAAAAATCATGATGGTTGGTATGGATTTTGACAAAGCTTATGTTTTTGTGAAATATCTCGGACAATTTTAATTATTTTTGAAAAGGTATTCGGTAATGAACTGGAAATTAAATTTCGAACACGTAGATACCAAATATGTGGGGACTGTTTTGTTTTAAACTTTTTAATTTTTTTGGAAAAATCATGATGGTTGGTATGGATTTTGACAAAGCTTATGTTTTTGTGAAATTTCTCGGGCAATTTTAATTATTTTTGAAAAAGGTCTTCGGTAATGAACTGGAAATTAAATTTCGAACACCTAGATACCAAATATGTGGGGATTGCTTTTGTTTTAAACTTTTTTAATTTTTTTCTGAAAAATCATGATGGTTGGTATGAATTTTTACATAGCTTATGTTTTTGTGAAATTTCTCGGGTAATTTTAATTATTTTTGAAAAAGATCTTCGGTAATGAACTGGAAATTAAATTTCGAACACGTAGATACCAAATATGTGGGGATTGCTTTTGTTTTAAACTTTTTTAATTTTTTTCGGAAAAATCATGATGGTTGGTATGGATTTTTACAAATCTTATGTTTTTGTGAAATTTCTCGGGCAATTTTAATTATTTTTGAAAAAGGTCTTCAGTAATGAACTGCAAATTAAATTTCGAACACGTAGATACCAAATATGTGGGGATTGCTTTTGTTTTAAACTTTTTTAATTTTTTTCGGAAAAATCATGATGGTTGGTATGGATTTTGACAAAGCTTATGTTTTTGTGAAATATCTCGGACAATTTTAATTATTTTTGAAAATGTCTTCGGTAATGAACTGGAAATTAAATTTCGAACACGTAGATACCAAATATGTGGGGATTGTTTTGTTTTAAACTTTTTAATTTTTTTGGAAAAATCATGATGGTTGGTATGGATTTTGACAAAGCTTATGTTTTTGTGAAATTTCTCGGGCAATTTTAATTATTTTTGAAAAAGGTCTTCGGTAATGAACTGGAAATTAAATTTCGAACACCTAGATACCAAATATGTGGGGATTGCTTTTGTTTTAAACTTTTTTAATTTTTTTCTGAAAAATCATGATGGTTGGTATGAATTTTTACATAGCTTATGTTTTTGTGAAATTTCTCGGGCAATTTTAATTATTTTTGAAAAAGATCTTCGGTAATGAACTCGAAATTAAATTTCGAACACGTAGATACCAAATATGTGGGGATTGCTTTTGTTTTAAACTTTTTTAATTTTTTTCGGAAAAATCATGATGGTTGGTATGGATTTTTACAAATCTTATGTTTTTGTGAAATTTCTCGGACAATTTTAATTATTTTTGAAAAAGGTCTTCGGTAATGAACTGGAAATTAAATTTCGAACACCTAGATACCAAATATGTGGGGATTGCTTTTGTTTTAAACTTTTTTAATTTCGGAAAAATCATGATGGTTGGTATGGATTTTGACAAAGCTTATGTTTTTGTGAAATTTCTCGGGCAATTTTAATTATTTTTGAAAAAGGTCTTCGGTAATGAACTGGAAATTAAATTTCGAACACCTAGATACCAAATAATGGGGTATTGCTTTTGTTTTAAACTTTTTTAATTTTTTTCGGAAAAATCATGATGGTTGGTATGGATTTTGACAAAGCTTATGTTTTTGTGAAATTTCTCGGACAATTTTAATTATTTTTGAAAAAGGTCTTCGGTAATGAACTGGAAATTAAATTTCGAACACCTAGATACCAAATATGTGAGGATTGCTTTTGTTTTAAACTTTTTTAATTTTGTCCGGTAAAATCATGATGGTTGGTATGGATTTTGACAAAGCTTATGTTTTTGTGAAATTTCTCGGGTAATTTTAATTATTTTTGAAAAAGGTCTTCGGTAATGAACTGGAAATTAAATTTCGAACACCTAGATACCAAATAATGGGGTATTGCTTTTGTTTTAAACTTTTTTAATTTTTTTCGGAAAAATCATTATGGTTGGTATGGATTTTGACAAAGCTTATGTTTTTGTGAAATTTCTCGGACAATTTTAATTATTTTTGAAAAGGTCTTCGGTAAAGAACTGGAAATTAAATTTCGAACACCTAGATACCAAATGTGTGGTGATTGCTTTTGTTTTAAACTTTTTTAATTTTTTTCGGAAAAATCATGATGGTTGGTATGGATTTTGACAAAGCTTATGTTTTTGTGAAATTTCTCGGACAATTTTAATTATTTGTGAAAAAGGTCTTCGGAAATGAACTGGAAATTAAATTTCGAACACCTAGATACCAAATATGTGGGGATTGCTTTTGTTTTAAACTTTTTTAATTTCGGAAAAATCATGATGGTTGGTATGGATTTTGACAAAGCTTATGTTTTTGTGAAATTTCTCGGGCAATTTTAATTATTTTTGTAAAAGGTCTTCGGTAATGAACTGGAAATTAAATTTCGAACACCTAGATACCAAATAATGGAGTATTGCTTTTGTTTTAAACTTTTTTAATTTTTTTCGGAAAAATCATGATGGTTGGTATGGATTTTGACAAAGCTTATGTTTTTGTGAAATTTCTCGGGCAATTTTAATTATTTTTGAAAAAGGTCTTCGGAAATGAACTGGAAATTATATTTCGAACACGTAGATACCAAATATGTGAGGATTGCTTTTGTTTTAAACTTTTTTTATTTTTTCCGGAAAAATCATGATGGTTGTTGTGGATTTTGACAAAGCTTATGTTTTTGTGAAATTTCTGGGGTAATTTTAATTATTTTTGAAAAAGGTCTTCGGTAATGAACTGGAAATTAAATTTCGAACACCTAGATACCAAATAATGGGGTATTGCTTTTGTTTTAAACTTTTTTAATTTTTTTCGGAAAAATCATTATGGTTGGTATGGATTTTGACAAAGCTTATGTTTTTGTGAAATTTCTCGGACAATTTTAATTATTTTTGAAAAGGTCTTCGGTAAAGAACTGGAAATTAAATTTCGAACACCTAGATACCAAATGTGTGGTGATTGCTTTTGTTTTAAACTTTTTTAATTTTTTTCGGAAAAATCATGATGGTTGGTATGGATTTTGACAAAGCTTATGTTTTTGTGAAATTTTTCGGACATTTTTAATTATTTGTGAAAAAGGTCTTCGGAAATGAACTGGAAATTAAATTTCGAACACGTAGATACCAAATATGTGAGGATTGCTTTTGTTTTAAACTTTTTTAATTTTTTTCGGAAAAATCATGATGGTTGGTATGGATTTTGACAAAGCTTATGTTTTTGTGAAATTTCTCGGGCAATTTTAATTATTTTTGAAAAAGGTCTTCAGTAATGAACTGCAAATTAAATTTCGAACACGTAGATACCAAATATGTGGGGATTGCTTTTGTTTTAAACTTTTTTAATTTTTTTCGGAAAAATCATGATGGTTGGTATGGATTTTGACAAAGCTTATGTTTTTGTGAAATATCTCGGACAATTTTAATTATTTTTGAAAATGTCTTCGGTAATGAACTGGAAATTAAATTTCGAACACGTAGATACCAAATATGTGGGGATTGTTTTGTTTTAAACTTTTTAATTTTTTTGGAAAAATCATGATGGTTGGTATGGATTTTGACAAAGCTTATGTTTTTGTGAAATTTCTCGGGCAATTTTAATTATTTTTGAAAAAGGTCTTCGGTAATGAACTGGAAATTAAATTTCGAACACCTAGATACCAAATATGTGGGGATTGCTTTTGTTTTAAACTTTTTTAATTTTTTTCTGAAAAATCATGATGGTTGGTATGAATTTTTACATAGCTTATGTTTTTGTGAAATTTCTCGGGCAATTTTAATTATTTTTGAAAAAGATCTTCGGTAATGAACTCGAAATTAAATTTCGAACACGTAGATACCAAATATGTGGGGATTGCTTTTGTTTTAAACTTTTTTAATTTTTTTCGGAAAAATCATGATGGTTGGTATGGATTTTTACAAATCTTATGTTTTTGTGAAATTTCTCGGACAATTTTAATTATTTTTGAAAAAGGTCTTCGGTAATGAACTGGAAATTAAATTTCGAACACCTAGATACCAAATATGTGGGGATTGCTTTTGTTTTAAACTTTTTTAATTTCGGAAAAATCATGATGGTTGGTATGGATTTTGACAAAGCTTATGTTTTTGTGAAATTTCTCGGGCAATTTTAATTATTTTTGAAAAAGGTCTTCGGTAATGAACTGGAAATTAAATTTCGAACACCTAGATACCAAATAATGGGGTATTGCTTTTGTTTTAAACTTTTTTAATTTTTTTCGGAAAAATCATGATGGTTGGTATGGATTTTGACAAAGCTTATGTTTTTGTGAAATTTCTCGGGCAATTTTAATTATTTTTGAAAAAGGTCTTCGGAAATGAACTGGAAATTAAATTTCGAACACCTAGATACCAAATATGTGAGGATTGCTTTTGTTTTAAACTTTTTTAATTTTGTCCGGTAAAATCATGATGGTTGGTATGGATTTTGACAAAGCTTATGTTTTTGTGAAATTTCTCGGGTAATTTTAATTATTTTTGAAAAAGGTCTTCGGTAATGAACTGGAAATTAAATTTCGAACACCTAGATACCAAATAATGGGGTATTGCTTTTGTTTTAAACTTTTTTAATTTTTTTCGGAAAAATCATTATGGTTGGTATGGATTTTGACAAAGCTTATGTTTTTGTGAAATTTCTCGGACAATTTTAATTATTTTTGAAAAGGTCTTCGGTAAAGAACTGGAAATTAAATTTCGAACACCTAGATACCAAATGTGTGGTGATTGCTTTTGTTTTAAACTTTTTTAATTTTTTTCGGAAAAATCATGATGGTTGGTATGGATTTTGACAAAGCTTATGTTTTTGTGAAATTTCTCGGACAATTTTAATTATTTGTGAAAAAGGTCTTCGGAAATGAACTGGAAATTAAATTTCGAACACCTAGATACCAAATATGTGGGGATTGCTTTTGTTTTAAACTTTTTTAATTTCGGAAAAATCATGATGGTTGGTATGGATTTTGACAAAGCTTATGTTTTTGTGAAATTTCTCGGGCAATTTTAATTATTTTTGTAAAAGGTCTTCGGTAATGAACTGGAAATTAAATTTCGAACACCTAGATACCAAATAATGGAGTATTGCTTTTGTTTTAAACTTTTTTAATTTTTTTCGGAAAAATCATGATGGTTGGTATGGATTTTGACAAAGCTTATGTTTTTGTGAAATTTCTCGGGCAATTTTAATTATTTTTGAAAAAGGTCTTCGGAAATGAACTGGAAATTATATTTCGAACACGTAGATACCAAATATGTGAGGATTGCTTTTGTTTTAAACTTTTTTTATTTTTTCCGGAAAAATCATGATGGTTGTTGTGGATTTTGACAAAGCTTATGTTTTTGTGAAATTTCTGGGGTAATTTTAATTATTTTTGAAAAAGGTCTTCGGTAATGAACTGGAAATTAAATTTCGAACACCTAGATACCAAATAATGGGGTATTGCTTTTGTTTTAAACTTTTTTAATTTTTTTCGGAAAAATCATTATGGTTGGTATGGATTTTGACAAAGCTTATGTTTTTGTGAAATTTCTCGGACAATTTTAATTATTTTTGAAAAGGTCTTCGGTAAAGAACTGGAAATTAAATTTCGAACACCTAGATACCAAATGTGTGGTGATTGCTTTTGTTTTAAACTTTTTTAATTTTTTTCGGAAAAATCATGATGGTTGGTATGGATTTTGACAAAGCTTATGTTTTTGTGAAATTTTTCGGACATTTTTAATTATTTGTGAAAAAGGTCTTCGGAAATGAACTGGAAATTAAATTTCGAACACGTAGATACCAAATATGTGAGGATTGCTTTTGTTTTAAACTTTTTTAATTTTTTTCGGAAAAATCATGATGGTTGGTATGGATTTTGACAAAGCTTATGTTTTTGTGAAATTTCTCGGGTAATTTTAATTATTTTTGAAAAAGGTCTTCGGTAATGAACTGGAAATTAAATTTCGAACACCTAGATACCAAATAATGGGGTATTGCTTTTGTTTTAAACTTTTTTAATTTTTTTCGGAAAAATCATGATGGTTGGTATGGATTTGGACAAAGCTTATGTTTTTGTGAAATTTCTCGGGTAATTTTAATTATTTTTGAAAAAGGTCTTCGGTAATGAACTGGAAATTAAATTTCGAACACCTAGATACCAAATATGTGAGGATTGCTTTTGTTTTAAACTTTTTTAATTTTTTTCGGAAAAATCATGATGGTTGGTATGGATTTTGACAAAGCTTATGTTTTTGTGAAATTTCTCGGACAATTTTAATTATTTTTGAAAAAGGTCTTCGGTAATGAACTGGAAATTAAATTTCGAACACCTAGATACCAAATAATGGGGTATTGCTTTTGTTTTAAACTTTTTTAATTTTTTTCGGAAAAATCATGATGGTTGGTATGGATTTTGACAAAGCTTATGTTTTTGTGAAATTTCTCGGATAATTTTAATTATTTGTGAAAAAGGTCTTCGGTAATGAACTGGAAATTAAATTTCGAACACCTAGATACCAAATATGTGGGGATTGCTTTTGTTTTAAACTTTTTTAATTTCGGAAAAATCATGATGGTTGGTATGGATTTTGACAAAGCTTATGTTTTTGTGAAATTTCTCGGGCAATTTTAATTATTTTTGAAAAACGTCTTCGGAAATGAACTAGAAATTAAATTTCGAACACGTAGATACCAAATATGTGGGGATTACTTTCGTTTTAAACTTTTTTAATTTTTTTCGGAAAAATCATGATGGTTGGTATGGATTTTGACAAAGCTTATGTTTTTGTGAAATTTCTCGGGCAATTTTAATTATTTTTGAAAAAGGTCTTCGGTAATGAACTGGAAATTAAATTTCGAACACCTAGATACCAAATAATGTGGTATTGCTTTTGTTTTAAACTTTTTTAATTTTTTTCGGAAAAATCATGATGGTTGGTATGGATTTTGACAAAGCTTATGTTTTTGTGAAATATCTCGGACAATTTTAATTATTTTTGAAAAGGTCTTCGGTAATGAACTGGAAATTAAATTTCGAACACGTAGATACCAAATATGTGGGGATTGTTTTGTTTTAAACTTTTTAATTTTTTTCGGAAAAATCATGATGGTTGGTATGGATTTTGACAAAGCTTATGTTTTTGTGAAATTTTTCGGGCAATTTTAATTATTTTTGAAAAAGGTCTTCGGTAATGAACTGGAAATTAAATTCCGAACACGTAGATACCAAATATGTGGGGATTGCTTTTGTTTTAAACTTTTTTAATTTTTTTCGGAAAAATCATGATGGTTGGTATGGATTTTTACAAATCTTATGTTTTTGTGAAATTTCTCGGGCAATTTTAATTATTTTTGAAAAACGTCTTCGGAAATGAACTAGAAATTAAATTTCGAACACGTAGATACCAAATATGTGGGGATTACTTTCGTTTTAAACTTATTTAATTTTTTTTGGAAAAATCATGATGGTTGGTATGGATTTTGACAAAGCTTATGTTTTTGTGAAATTTCTCGGGCAATTTTAATTATTTTTGAAAAAGGTCTTCGGAAATGAACTGGAAATTAAATTTCGAACACGTAGATACCAAATGTGTGGTGATTGCTTTTGTTTTAAACTTTTTTAATTTTTTTCGGAAAAATCATGATAGTTGGTATGGATTTTGACAAAGCTTATGTTTTTGTGAAATTTCTCGGGCAATTTTAATTATTTTTGAAAAAGGTCTTCGGAAATGAACTGGAAATTAAATTTCGAACACGTAGATACCAAATGTGTGGGGATTGCTTTTGTTTTAAACTTTTTTAATTTTTTTCGGAAAAATCATGATGGTTGGTATGGATTTTGACAAAGCTTATGTTTTTGTGAAATATCTCGGACAATTTTAATTATTTTTGAAAAGGTCTTCGGTAATGAACTGGAAATTAAATTTCGAACACGTAGATACCAAATATGTGGGGATTGTTTTGTTTTAAACTTTTTAATTTTTTTCGGAAAAATCATGATGGTTGGTATGGATTTTGACAAAGCTTATGTTTTTGTGAAATTTTTCGGGCAATTTTAATTATTTTTGAAAAAGGTCTTCGGTAATGAACTAGAAATGCAATTTCGAACACGTAGATACCACATATGTGGGGATTGCTTTTGTTTTAAACTTTTTTAATTTTTTTCGGAAAAATCATGATGGTTGGTATGGATTTTGACAAAGCTTATGTTTTTGTGAAATATCTCGGACAATTTTAATTATTTTTGAAAAAGGTCTTCGGTAATGAACTGGAAATTAAATTCCGAACACGTAGATACCAAATATGTGGGGATTGCTTTTGTTTTAAACTTTTTTAATTTTTTTCGGAAAAATCATGATGGTTGGTATGGATTTTTACAAATCTTATGTTTTTGTGAAATTTCTCGGACAATTTTAATTATTTTTGAAAAAGGTCTTCGGTAATGAACTGGAAATTAAATTTCGAACACCTAGATACCAAATATGTGGGGATTGCTTTTGTTTTAAACTTTTTTAATTTTTTTCGGAAAAATCATGATGGTTTGTATGGATTTTGACAAAGCTTATGTTTTTGTGAAATTGCTCGGGCAATTTTAATTATTTTTGAAAAAGGTCTTCAGTAATGAACTGCAAATTAAATTTCGAACACGTAGATACCAAATATGTGGGGATTGCTTTTGTTTTAAACTTTTTTAATTTTTTTCGGAAAAATCATGATGGTTGGTATGGATTTTGACAAAGCTTATGTTTTTGTGAAATATCTCGGACAATTTTAATTATTTTTGAAAAAGGTCTTCGGTAATGAACTGGAAATTAAATTCCGAACACGTAGATACCAAATATGTGGGGATTGCTTTTGTTTTAAACTTTTTTAATTTTTTTCGGAAAAATCATGATGGTTGGTATGGATTTTTACAAATCTTATGTTTTTGTGAAATTTCTCGGACAATTTTAATTATTTTTGAAAAAGGTCTTCGGTAATGAACTGGAAATTAAATTTCGAACACCTAGATACCAAATATGTGGGGATTGCTTTTGTTTTAAACTTTTTTAATTTTTTTCGGAAAAATCATGATGGTTTGTATGGATTTTGACAAAGCTTATGTTTTTGTGAAATTGCTCGGGCAATTTTAATTATTTTTGAAAAAGGTCTTCAGTAATGAACTGCAAATTAAATTTCGAACACGTAGATACCAAATATGTGGGGATTGCTTTTGTTTTAAACTTTTTTAATTTTTTTCGGAAAAATCATGATGGTTGGTATGGATTTTGACAAAGCTTATGTTTTTGTGAAATATCTCGGACAATTTTAATTATTTTTGAAAAGGTATTCGGTAATGAACTGGAAATTAAATTTCGAACACGTAGATACCAAATATGTGGGGACTGTTTTGTTTTAAACTTTTTAATTTTTTTGGAAAAATCATGATGGTTGGTATGGATTTTGACAAAGCTTATGTTTTTGTGAAATTTCTCGGGCAATTTTAATTATTTTTGAAAAAGGTCTTCGGTAATGAAC
Organism: Empis livida; assembly: GCA_963932195.1. Lineage (NCBI taxonomy): Eukaryota > Metazoa > Arthropoda > Insecta > Diptera > Empididae > Empis > Empis livida. The sequence continues at coordinate 40,678,497 of OZ010645.1, forward strand.
TGGAAATTAAATTTCGAACACCTAGATACCAAATATGTGGGGATTGCTTTTGTTTTAAACTTTTTTAATTTTTTTCTGAAAAATCATGATGGTTGGTATGAATTTTTACATAGCTTATGTTTTTGTGAAATTTCTCGGGTAATTTTAATTATTTTTGAAAAAGATCTTCGGTAATGAACTGGAAATTAAATTTCGAACACGTAGATACCAAATATGTGGGGATTGCTTTTGTTTTAAACTTTTTTAATTTTTTTCGGAAAAATCATGATGGTTGGTATGGATTTTTACAAATCTTATGTTTTTGTGAAATTTCTCGGGCAATTTTAATTATTTTTGAAAAAGGTCTTCAGTAATGAACTGCAAATTAAATTTCGAACACGTAGATACCAAATATGTGGGGATTGCTTTTGTTTTAAACTTTTTTAATTTTTTTCGGAAAAATCATGATGGTTGGTATGGATTTTGACAAAGCTTATGTTTTTGTGAAATATCTCGGACAATTTTAATTATTTTTGAAAATGTCTTCGGTAATGAACTGGAAATTAAATTTCGAACACGTAGATACCAAATATGTGGGGATTGTTTTGTTTTAAACTTTTTAATTTTTTTGGAAAAATCATGATGGTTGGTATGGATTTTGACAAAGCTTATGTTTTTGTGAAATTTCTCGGGCAATTTTAATTATTTTTGAAAAAGGTCTTCGGTAATGAACTGGAAATTAAATTTCGAACACCTAGATACCAAATATGTGGGGATTGCTTTTGTTTTAAACTTTTTTAATTTTTTTCTGAAAAATCATGATGGTTGGTATGAATTTTTACATAGCTTATGTTTTTGTGAAATTTCTCGGGCAATTTTAATTATTTTTGAAAAAGATCTTCGGTAATGAACTCGAAATTAAATTTCGAACACGTAGATACCAAATATGTGGGGATTGCTTTTGTTTTAAACTTTTTTAATTTTTTTCGGAAAAATCATGATGGTTGGTATGGATTTTTACAAATCTTATGTTTTTGTGAAATTTCTCGGACAATTTTAATTATTTTTGAAAAAGGTCTTCGGTAATGAACTGGAAATTAAATTTCGAACACCTAGATACCAAATATGTGGGGATTGTTTTTGTTTTAAACTTTTTTAATTTCGGAAAAATCATGATGGTTGGTATGGATTTTGACAAAGCTTATGTTTTTGTGAAATTTCTCGGGCAATTTTAATTATTTTTGAAAAAGGTCTTCGGTAATGAACTGGAAATTAAATTTCGAACACCTAGATACCAAATAATGGGGTATTGCTTTTGTTTTAAACTTTTTTAATTTTTTTCGGAAAAATCATGTTGGTTGGTATGGATTTTGACAAAGCTTATGTTTTTGTGAAATTTCTCGGGCAATTTTAATTATTTTTGAAAAAGGTCTTCGGAAATGAACTGGAAATTAAATTTCGAACACGTAGATACCAAATATGTGAGGATTGCTTTTGTTTTAAACTTTTTTAATTTTGTCCGGTAAAATCATGATGGTTGGTATGGATTTTGACAAAGCTTATGTTTTTGTGAAATTTCTCGGGTAATTTTAATTATTTTTGAAAAAGGTCTTCGGTAATGAACTGGAAATTAAATTTCGAACACCTAGATACCAAATAATGGGGTATTGCTTTTGTTTTAAACTTTTTTAATTTTTTTCGGAAAAATCATTATGGTTGGTATGGATTTTGACAAAGCTTATGTTTTTGTGAAATTTCTCGGACAATTTTAATTATTTTTGAAAAGGTCTTCGGTAAAGAACTGGAAATTAAATTTCGAACACCTAGATACCAAATGTGTGGTGATTGCTTTTGTTTTAAACTTTTTTAATTTTTTTCGGAAAAATCATGATGGTTGGTATGGATTTTGACAAAGCTTATGTTTTTGTGAAATTTCTCGGACAATTTTAATTATTTGTGAAAAAGGTCTTCGGAAATGAACTGGAAATTAAATTTCGAACACCTAGATACCAAATATGTGGGGATTGCTTTTGTTTTAAACTTTTTTAATTTCGGAAAAATCATGATGGTTGGTATGGATTTTGACAAAGCTTATGTTTTTGTGAAATTTCTCGGGCAATTTTAATTATTTTTGTAAAAGGTCTTCGGTAATGAACTGGAAATTAAATTTCGAACACCTAGATACCAAATAATGGAGTATTGCTTTTGTTTTAAACTTTTTTAATTTTTTTCGGAAAAATCATGATGGTTGGTATGGATTTTGACAAAGCTTATGTTTTTGTGAAATTTCTCGGGCAATTTTAATTATTTTTGAAAAAGGTCTTCGGAAATGAACTGGAAATTATATTTCGAACACGTAGATACCAAATATGTGAGGATTGCTTTTGTTTTAAACTTTTTTTATTTTTTCCGGAAAAATCATGATGGTTGTTGTGGATTTTGACAAAGCTTATGTTTTTGTGAAATTTCTGGGGTAATTTTAATTATTTTTGAAAAAGGTCTTCGGTAATGAACTGGAAATTAAATTTCGAACACCTAGATACCAAATAATGGGGTATTGCTTTTGTTTTAAACTTTTTTAATTTTTTTCGGAAAAATCATTATGGTTGGTATGGATTTTGACAAAGCTTATGTTTTTGTGAAATTTCTCGGACAATTTTAATTATTTTTGAAAAGGTCTTCGGTAAAGAACTGGAAATTAAATTTCGAACACCTAGATACCAAATGTGTGGTGATTGCTTTTGTTTTAAACTTTTTTAATTTTTTTCGGAAAAATCATGATGGTTGGTATGGATTTTGACAAAGCTTATGTTTTTGTGAAATTTTTCGGACATTTTTAATTATTTGTGAAAAAGGTCTCCGGAAATGAACTGGAAATTAAATTTCGAACACGTAGATACCAAATATGTGAGGATTGCTTTTAAACTTTTTTAATTTTTTTCGGAAAAATCATGATGGTTGGTATGGATTTTGACAAAGCTTATGTTTTTGTGAAATTTCTCGGGTAATTTTAATTATTTTTGAAAAAGGTCTTCGGTAATGAACTGGAAATTAAATTTCGAACACCTAGATACCAAATAATGGGGTATTGCTTTTGTTTTAAACTTTTTTAATTTTTTTCGGAAAAATCATGATGGTTGGTATGGATTTGGACAAAGCTTATGTTTTTGTGAAATTTCTCGGGTAATTTTAATTATTTTTGAAAAAGGTCTTCGGTAATGAACTGGAAATTAAATTTCGAACACCTAGATACCAAATATGTGAGGATTGCTTTTGTTTTAAACTTTTTTAATTTTTTTCGGAAAAATCATGATGGTTGGTATGGATTTTGACAAAGCTTATGTTTTTGTGAAATTTCTCGGGTAATTTTAATTATTTTTGAAAAAGGTCTTCGGTAATGAACTGGAAATTAAATTTCGAACACCTAGATACCAAATAATGGGGTATTGCTTTTGTTTTAAACTTTTTTAATTTTTTTCGGAAAAATCATGATGGTTGGTATGGATTTTGACAAAGCTTATGTTTTTGTGAAATTTCTCGGATAATTTTAATTATTTGTGAAAAAGGTCTTCGGTAATGAACTGGAAATTAAATTTCGAACACCTAGATACCAAATATGTGGGGATTGCTTTTGTTTTAAACTTTTTTAATTTCGGAAAAATCATGATGGTTGGTATGGATTTTGACAAAGCTTATGTTTTTGTGAAATTTCTCGGGCAATTTTAATTATTTTTGAAAAAGGTCTTCGGCAATGAACTGGAAATTAAATTTCGAACACCTAGATACCAAATATGTGGGGATTGCTTTTGTTTTAAACTTTTTTAATTTTTTTCTGAAAAATCATGATGGTTGGTATGGATTTTTACATAGCTTATGTTTTTGTGAAATTTCTCGGGCAATTTTAATTATTTTTGAAAAAGATCTTCGGTAATGAACTGGAAATTAAATTTCGAACACGTAGATACCAAATATGTGGGGATTGCTTTTGTTTTAAACTTTTTTAATTTTTTTCGGAAAAATCATGATGGTTGGTATGGATTTTTACAAATCTTATGTTTTTGTGAAATTTCTCGGACAATTTTAATTATTTTTGAAAAAGGTCTTCGGTAATGAACTGGAAATTAAATTTCGAACACCTAGATACCAAATATGTGGGGATTGCTTTTGTTTTAAACTTTTTTAATTTCGGAAAAATCATGATGGTTGGTATGGATTTTGACAAAGCTTATGTTTTTGTGAAATTTCTCGGGCAATTTTAATTATTTTTGAAAAAGGTCTTCGGTAATGAACTGGAAATTAAATTTCGAACACCTAGATACCAAATAATGGGGTATTGCTTTTGTTTTAAACTTTTTTAATTTTTTTCGGAAAAATCGTGATGGTTGGTATGGATTTTGACAAAGCTTATGTTTTTGTGAAATTTCTCGGGCAATTTTAATTATTTTTGAAAAAGGTCTTCGGAAATGAACTGGAAATTAAATTTCGAACACGTAGATACCAAATATGTGAGGATTGCTTTTGTTTTAAACTTTTTTAATTTTTTCCGGAAAAATCATGATGGTTGGTATGGATTTTGACAAAGCTTATGTTTTTGTGAAATTTCTCGGGTAATTTTAATTATTTTTGAAAAAGGTCTTCGGTAATGAACTGGAAATTAAATTTCGAACACCTAGATACCAAATAATGGGGTATTGCTTTTGTTTTAAACTTTTTTAATTTTTTTCGGAAAAATCATGATGGTTGGTATGGATTTTGACAAAGCTTATGTTTTTGTGAAATTTCTCGGACAATTTTAATTATTTTTGAAAAGGTCTTCGGTAATGAACTGGAAATTAAATTTCGAACACCTAGATACCAAATGTGTGGTGATTGCTTTTGTTTTAAACTTTTTTAATTTTTTTCGGAAAAATCATGATGGTTGGTATGGATTTTGACAAAGCTTATGTTTTTGTTAAATTTCTCGGACAATTTTAATTATTTGTGAAAAAGGTCTTCGGAAATGAACTGGAAATTAAATTTCGGACACGTAGATACCAAATATGTGAGGATTGCTTTTGTTTTAAACTTTTTTAATTTTTTTCGGAAAAATCATGATGGTTGGTATGGATTTTGACAAAGCTTATGTTTTTGTGAAATTTCTCGGGTAATTTTAATTATTTTTGAAAAAGGTCTTCGGTAATGAACTGGAAATTAAATTTCGAACACCTAGATACCAAATAATGGGGTATTGCTTTTGTTTTAAACTTTTTTAATTTTTTTCGGAAAAATCATGATGGTTGGTATGGATTTTGACAAAGCTTATGTTTTTGTGAAATTTCTCGGACAATTTTACTTATTTTTGAAAAAGGTCTTCGGTAATGAACTGGAAATTAAATTTCGAACACGTAGATACCAAATATGTGAGGATTGCTTTTGTTTTAAACTTTTTAATTTTTTTCGGAAAAATCATGATGGTTGGTATGGATTTTGACAGAGCTTATGTTTTTGTGAAATTTCTCGGGTAATTTTAATTATTTTTGAAAAAGGTCTTCGGTAATGAACTGGAAATTAAATTTCGAGCACCTAGATACCACATAATGGGGTATTGCTTTTGTTTTAAACTTTTTTAATTTTTTTCGGAAAAATCATGATGGTTGGTATGGATTTTGACAAAGCTTATGTTTTTGTGAAATTTCTCGGACAATTTTACTTATTTTTGAAAAGGTCTTCGGTAATGAACTGGAAATTAAATTTCGAACACCTAGATACCAAATGCGTGGTGAATGCTTTTGTTTTAAACATTTTTAATTTTTTTCGGAAAAATCATGATGGTTGGTATGGATTTTGACAAAGCTTATGTTTTTGTGAAATTTCTCGGACAATTTAATTATTTTTGAAAAAGGTCTTCGGAAATGAACTGGAAATTAAATTTCGAACACGTAGATACCAAATATGTGAGGATTGCTTTTATTTTAAACTTTTTTAATTTTTTTCGGAAAAATCATGATGGTTGGTATGGATTTTGACAAAGCTTATGTTTTTGTGAAATTTCTCGGACAATTTTAATTATTTTTGAAAAGGTCTTCGGTAATGAACTGGAAATTAAATTTCGAACACCTAGATACCAAATATGTGGGGATTGCTTTTGTTTTAAACTTTTTTAATTTTTTTCGGAAAAATCATGATGGTTGGTATGGATTTTGACAAAGCTTATGTTTTTGTGAAATTTCTCGGGCAATTTTAATTATTTTTGAAAAAGGTCTTCGGTAATGAACTGGAAATTAAATTTCGAACACCTAGATACCAAATAATGGGGTATTGCTTTTGTTTTAAACTTTTTTAATTTTTTTCGGAAAAATCATGATGGTTGGTATGGATTTTGACAAAGCTTATGTTTTTGTGAAATTTCTCGGGCAATTTTAATTATTTTTGAAAAAGGTCTTCGGAAATGAACTGGAAATTAAATTTCGAACACGTAGATACCAAATATGTGAGGATTGCTTTTGTTTTAAACTTTTTTAATTTTTTCCGGAAAAATCATGATGGTTGATATGGATTTTGACAAAGCTTATGTTTTTGTGAAATTTCTCGGGTAATTTTAATTATTTTTGAAAAAGGTCTTCGGTAATGAACTGGAAATTAAATTTCGAACACCTAGATACCAAATAATGGGGTATTGCTTTTGTTTTAAACTTTTTTAATTTTTTTCGGAAAAATCATGATGGTTGGTATGGATTTTGACAAAGCTTATGTTTTTGTGAAATTTCTCGGACAATTTTAATTATTTTTGAAAAGGTCTTCGGTAATGAACTGGAAATTAAATTTCGAACACCTAGATACCAAATGTGTGGTGATTGCTTTTGTTTTAAACTTTTTTAATTTTTTTCGGAAAAATCATGATGGTTGGTATGGATTTTGACAAAGCTTATGTTTTTGTGAAATTTCTCGGGTAATTTTAATTATTTTTGAAAAAGGTCTTCGGTAATGAACTGGAAATTAAATTTCGAACACCTAGATACCAAATAATGGGGTATTGCTTTTGTTTTAAACTTTTTTAATTTTTTTCGGAAAAATCATGATGGTTGGTATGGATTTTGACAAAGCTTATGTTTTTGTGAAATTTCTCGGACAATTTTACTTATTTTTGAAAAAGGTCTTCGGTAATGAACTGGAAATTAAATTTCGAACACGTAGATACCAAATATGTGAGGATTGCTTTTGTTTTAAACTTTTTAATTTTTTTCGGAAAAATCATGATGGTTGGTATGGATTTTGACAGAGCTTATGTTTTTGTGAAATTTCTCGGGTAATTTTAATTATTTTTGAAAAAGGTCTTCGGTAATGAACTGGAAATTAAATTTCGAGCACCTAGATACCACATAATGGGGTATTGCTTTTGTTTTAAACTTTTTTAATTTTTTTCGGAAAAATCATGATGGTTGGTATGGATTTTGACAAAGCTTATGTTTTTGTGAAATTTCTCGGACAATTTTACTTATTTTTGAAAAGGTCTTCGGTAATGAACTGGAAATTAAATTTCGAACACCTAGATACCAAATGCGTGGTGAATGCTTTTGTTTTAAACTTTTTTAATTTTTTTCGGAAAAATCATCATGGTTGGTATGGATTTTGACAAAGCTTATGTTTTTGTGAAATTTCTCGGAAAATTTTAATTATTTGTGAAAAAGGTCTTCGGAAATGAACTGGAAATTAAATTTCGAACACGTAGATACCAAATATGTGAGGATTGCTTTTATTTTAAACTTTTTTAATTTTTTTCGGAAAAATCATGATGGTTGGTATGGATTTTGACAAAGCTTATGTTTTTGTGAAATTTCTCGGACAATTTTAATTATTTTTGAAAAGGTCTTCGGTAATGAACTGGAAATTAAATTTCGAACACCTAGATACCAAATATGTGGGGATTGCTTTTGTTTTAAACTTTTTTAATTTTTTTCGGAAAAATCATGATGGTTGGTATGGATTTTGACAAAGCTTATGTTTTTGTGAAATTTCTCGGGTAATTTTAATTATTTTTGAAAAAGGCCTTCGGAAATGAACTGGAAATTAAATTTCGAACACGTAGATACCAAATATGTGCGGATTGCTTTTGTTTTAAACTTTTTTAATTTTTTTCGGAAAAATCATGATGGTTGGTATGGATTTTGACAAAGCTTATGTTTTTGTGAAATTTCTCGGGTAATTTTAATTATTTTTGAAAAAGGTCTTCGGTAATGAACTGGAAATTAAATTTCGAACACCTAGATACCAAATAATGGGGTATTGCTTTTGTTTTAAACTTTTTTAATTTTTTTCGGAAATATCATGATGGTTGGTATGGATTTTGACAAAGCTTATGTTTTTGTGAAATTTCTCGGACAATTTTACTTATTTTTGAAAAGGTCTTCGGTAATGAACTGGAAATTAAATTTCGAACACCTAGATACCAAATGTGTGGTGAATGCTTTTGTTTTAAACTTTTTTAATTTTTTTCGGAAAAATCATGATGGTTGGTATGGATTTTGACAAAGCTTATGTTTTTGTGAAATTTCTCGGACAATTTTAATTATTTGTGAAAAAGGTCTTCGGAAATGAACTGGAAATTAAATTTCGTACACGTAGATACCAAATATGTGAGGATTGCTTTTGTTTTAAACTTTTTTAATTTTTTTCGGAAAAATCATGATGGTTGGTATGGATTTTGACAAAGCTTATGTTTTTGTGAAATTTCTCGGGTAATTTTAATTATTTTTGAAAAAGGTCTTCGGTAATGAACTGGAAATTAAATTTCGAACACCTAGATACCAAATAATTGGGTATTGCTTTTGTTTTAAACTTTTTTAATTTTTTTCGGAAAAATCATGATGGTTGGTATGGATTTTGACAAAGCTTATGTTTTTGTGAAATTTCTCGGACAATTTTAATTATTTTTGAAAAGGTCTTCGGTAATGAACTGGAAATTAAATTTCGAACACCTAGATACCAAATATGTGGAGATTGCTTTTGTTTTAAACTTTTTTAATTTTTTTCGTAAAAATCATGATGGTTGGTATGGATTTTGACAAAGCTTATGTTTTTGTGAAATTTCTCGGACAATTTTAATTATTTTTGAAAAGGTCTTCGGTAATGAACTGGAAATTAAATTTCGAACACCTAGATACCAAATGTGTGGTGAATGCTTTTGTTTTAAACTTTTTTAATTTTTTTCGGAAAAATCATGATGGTTGGTATGGATTTTGACAAAGCTTATGTTTTTGTGAAATTTCTCGGACAATTTTAATTATTTTTGAAAAGGTCTTCGGTAATGAACTGGAAATTAAATTTCGAACACCTAGATACCAAATATGTGGGGATTGCTTTTGTTTTAAACTTTTTTAATTTTTTTCGGAAAAATCATGATGGTTGGTATGGATTTTGACAAAGCTTATGTTTTTGTGAAATTTCTCGGGCAATTTTAATTATTTTTGAAAAAGGCCTTTGGAAATGAACTGGAAATTAAATTTCGAACACGTAGATACCAAATATGTGCGGATTGCTTTTGTTTTAAACTTTTTTAATTTTTTTCGGAAAAATCATGATGGTTGGTATGGATTTTGACAAAGCTTATGTTTTTGTGAAATTTCTCGGACAATTTTACTTATTTTTGAAAAGGTCTTCGGTAATGAACTGGAAATTAAATTTCGAACACCTAGATACCAAATGTGTGGTGAATGCTTTTGTTTTAAACTTTTTTAATTTTTTTCGGAAAAATCATGATGGTTGGTATGGAGTTTGACAAAGCTTATGTTTTTGTGAAATTTCTCGGACAATTTTAATTATTTGTGAAAAAGGGCTTCGGAAATGAACTGGAAATTAAATTTCGAACACGTAGATACCAAATATGTGAGGATTGCTTTTGTTTTAAACTTTTTTAATTTTTTGCAGAAAAATCATGATGGTTGGTATGGATTTTGACAAAACTTATGTTTTTGTGAAATTTCTCGGGTAATTTTAATTATTTTTGAAAAAGGTCTTCGGTAATGAACTGGAAATTAAATTTCGAACACCTAGATACCAAATAATGGGGTATTGCTTTTGTTTTAAACTTTTTTAATTTTTTTCGGAAAAATCATGATGGTTGGTATGGATTTTGACAAAGCTTATGTTTTTGTGAAATTTCTCGGACAATTTTAATTATTTTTGAAAAGGTCTTCGGTAATGAACTGGAAATTAAATTTCGAACACCTAGATACCAAATATGTGGGGATTGCTTTTGTTTTAAACTTTTTTAATTTTTTTCGGATAAATCATGATGGTTGGTATGGATTTTGACAAAGCTTATGTTTTTGTGAAATTTCTCGAACAATTTTAATTATTTGTGAAAAAGGTCTTCGGTAATGAACTGGAAATTAAATTTCGAACAAGTTGATACCAAATATGTGGGGATTCCTCTTGTTTTAAACTTTTTTAATTTTTTTCGGAAAAATCATGACGGTTGGTATGGATTTTGACAAAGCTTATGTTTTTGTGAAATTTCTCGGGCAATTTTAATTATTTTTGAAAAAGGTCTTCGGTAATGAACTGGAATTAAATTTCGAACACGTAGATACCAACTATGTGGGGATTGCTTTTGTTTTAAACTTTTTTAATTTTTTTCGGAAAAATCATGATGGTTGGTATGGATTTTGACAAAGCTTATGTTTTGGTGAAATTTCTCGGGCAATTTTAATTATTTTTGAAAAAGGTCTTCGGTAATGAACTGGAAATTAAATTTCGAACACGTAGATACCAAATATGTGGGATTGCTTTTGTTTTAAACTTTTTTAATTTTTTTCGGAAAATTCATGATGGTTGGTATGGATTTTGACAAAGCTTATGTTTTTGTGAAATATCTCGGACAATTTTAATTATTTTTGAAAAAGGTCTTCAGTAATGAACTGGAAATTAAATTTCGAACACGCAGATACCAAATATGTGGGGATTGCTTTTGTTTTAAACTTTTTTAATTTTTTGCAAAAAAATGATGATGGTTGGTATGGATTTTGACAAATCTTATGTTTTTGTGAAATTTCTCGGACAATTTTAATTATTTTTGATAAAGGTCTTCGGTAATGAACTGGAAATTAAATTTCGAACACGTAGATACCAAATATGTGGGGATTGCTTTTGTTTTAAACTTTTTTAATTTTTTTCGGAAAAATCATGATGGTTGGTATGGATTTTGACAAAGCTTATGTTTTTGTGAAATTTCTCGGGCAATTTTAATTATTTTTGAAAAAGGTCTTCGGAAATGAACTGGAAATTAAATTTCCAACACGTAGATACCAAATATGTGGGGATTACTTTTGTTTTAAACTTTTTTAATTTTTTTCGGAAAAATCATGATGGTTGGTATGGATTTTGACAAAGCTTATGTTTTTGTGAAATTTATCGGACAATTTTAATTATTTTTGAAAAAGGTCTTCGGTAATGAACTGGAAATTAAATTTCTAACACGTAGATACCAAATTGCTTGTTTTAAACTTTTTTAATTTTTTTCGGAAAAATCATGATGGTTGGTATGGATTTTGACAAAACCTATGTTTTTGTGAAATTTCTCGGACAATTTTAATTATTTTTGAAAAAGGTCTTCGGCAATGAACTGGAAATTAAATTCCGAAGACGTAGATACCAAATATGTGGGGATAGCTTTTGTTTTAAACTTTTTAAATTTTTTTCGGAAAAATCAGGATGGTTGGTATGGATTTTGACAAAGCTTATGTTTTTGTGAAATTTCTCGGACAATTTTAATTATTTTTGAAAAAGCTCTTCGGAAATGAACTGGAAATTAAATTTCGAACACGTAGATACCAAATATGTGGGGATTACTTTTGTTTTAAACTTTTTTAATTTTTTTCGGAAAAATCATGATGGTTGGTATGGATTTTGACAAAGCTTATGTTTTTGTGAAATTTCTCGGGAAATTTTAATTATTTTGAAAAAGGTCTTCGGTAATGAACTGGAAATTAAGTTTCGAACACGTAGACACCAAATATGTGGGGATTGCTTTTGTTTTAAACTTTTTTAATTTTTTTCGGAAAAATCATGATGGTTGGTATGGATTTTGACAAAGCTTATGTTTTTGTGAAATTTAGCGGACAATTTTAATTATTTTTGAAAAAGGTCTTCGGTGATGAACTGGAAATTAAATTTCGAACACCTAGATACCAAATTGGTTGTTTTAAACTTTTTCAATTTTTTTCGGAAAAATCATGATGGTTGGTATGGATTTTGACAAAGCTTATGTTTTTGTGAAATTTCTCGGGCAATTTTAATTATTTTTGAAAAAGGTCTTCGGTAATGAACTGGAAATTAAGTTTCGAACACGTAGATACCAAATATGTGGGGATTGCTTTTGTTTTAAAGTTTTTTAATTTTTTTCGGAAAAATCATGATGGTTGGTATGGATTTTGACAAAGCTTATGTTTTTGTGAAATTTATCGGACAATTTTAATTATTTTTGAAAAAGGTCTTCGGTAATGAACTGGAAATTAAATTTCGAACACCTAGATACCAAATTGCTTGTTTTAAACTTTTTAATTTTTTTCGGATAAATCATGATGGTTGGTATGGATTTTGACAAAGCTTATGTTTTTGTGAAATTTCTCGGGCAATTTTAATTATTTTTGAAAAAGGTCTTTGGTAATGAACTGGAAATTAAATTTCGAACACGTAGATACCAAATATGTGGGGATTGCTTTTGTTTTAAACTTTTTTAATTTTTTTCGGAAAAATCATGATGGTTGGTATGGATTGTGATAAAACTTATGTTTTTGTGAAATTTCTCGGACAATTTTAATTATTTTTGAAAAAGGTCTTCGGTAATGAACTGGAAATTAAATTTCGAACACCTAGATACCAAATAATGGGGTTTTGCTTTTGTTTTAAACTTTTTTAATTTTTTTCGGAAAAATCATGATGGTTGGTATGGATTTTGACAAAGCTTATGTTTTTGTAAAATTTCTCGGACAATTTTAATTATTTTTGAAAAAGCTCTTCGGTAATGAACTGGAAATTAAATTTCGAACACCTAGATACCAAATATGTGGGGATTGCTTTTGTTTTAAACTTTTTTAATTTTTTTCGGAAAAATCATGATGGTTGGTATGGATTTTCACAAAGCTTATGTTTTTGTGAAATTTCTCGGGCAATTTTAATTATTTTTGAAAAAGGTCTTCGGTAATGAACTGGAAATTAAATTTCGAACACCTAGATACCAAATATGTGGGGATTGCTTTTGTTTTAAACTTTTTTAATTTTTTTCGGAAAAATCATGATGGTTGGTATGAATTTTGACAAAGCTTATGTTTTTGTGAAATTTCTCGGACAATCTTTATTATTTTTGAAAAAGGTCTTCGGAAATGAACTGGAAATTAAATTTCGAACACGTAGATACCAAATATGTGGGGATTGCTTTTGTTTTAAACTTTTTTAATTTTTTTCGGAAAAATCATGATGGTTGGTATGGATTTTGACAAAGCTTATGTTTTTGTGAAATTTCTCGGGCAATTTTAATTATTTTTGAAAAAGGTCTTCGGTAATGAACTGGAAATTAAATTTCGAACACCTATATACCAAATAATGGGGTATTGCTTTTGTTTTAAACTTTTTTAATTTTTTTCGGAAAAATCATGATGATTGGTATGGATTTTGACAAAGCTTATGTTTTTGTGAAATTTCTCGGAAAATTTTAATTATTTGTGAAAAAGGTCTTCGGTAATGAACTGGAAATTAAATTTCGAACACGTAGATACCAAATATGTGGGGATTGCTTTTGTTTTAAACTTTTTTAATTTTTTTCGGAAAAATCATGATGGTTGGTATGGATTTTGACAAAGCTTATGTTTTTGTGAAATTTCTCGGGCAATTTTAATTATTTTTGAAAAAGGTCTTTGGTAATGAACTGTAAATTAAATTTCGAACACCTTGATACCAAATATGTGGGGATTGCTTTTGTTTTAAACTTTTTTATTTTTTTCGGAAAAATCATGATGGTTGGTATGGATTTTGACAAAGCTTATGTTTTTGTGAAATTTCTCGGACAATTTTAATTATTTTTGAAAAAGGCCTTCGGGCAATTTTAATTATTTTTGAAAAAGGTCTTCGTATTTGGTATCTACGTGTTCGAAATATATTTGGTATCTACGTGTTCGAAATTTAATTTCTCGGACCACATATTTGGTATCTACGTGTTCGAAATTTAATTTCTCGGACAATTTTAATTATTTTTGAAAATTTCTTGGGCAATTTTAATTATTTTTGGAAAAGGTCTTCGGAAATTAATTGGAAATTAAATTTCGAACACTTAGATACCAAATATGTGGGGATTGCTTTTGTTTTAAACTTTTTCAATTTTTTTTTGGAAAAATCATGATGGTTGGTATAGATTTTGACAAAGCTTATGTTTTTGTGAAATTTCTCGGGCAATTTTAATTATTTGTGAAAAAGGTCTTCGGTAATGAACTGTAAATTAAATTTCGAACACGTAGATACCAAATATGTGGGGATTGCTTTTGTTTTAAACTTTTTTAATTTTTTTCGGAAAAATCATGATGGTTGGTATGGATTTTGACAAAGCTTATGTTTTTGTGAAATTTCTCGGGCAATTTTAATTATTTTTGAAAAAGGTCTTTGGTAATGAACTGTAAATTAAATTTCGAACACCTAGATACCAAATATGTGGGGATGGCTTTTGTTTTAAACTTTTTTATTTTTTTTCGGAAAAATCATGATGGTTGGTATGGATTTTGACAAAGCTTATGTTTTTGTGAAATTTCTCGGACAATTTTAATTATTTTTGAAAAAGGCCTTCGGGCAATTTTAATTATTTTTGAAAAAGGTCTTCGTATTTGGTATCTACGTGTTCGAAATATATTTGGTATCTACGTGTTCGAAATTTAATTTCTCGGAACACATATTTGGTATCTACGTGTTCGAAATTTAATTTGTCGGACAATTTTAATTATTTTTGAAAATTTCTCGGGCTTTTTGAATTATTTTTGGAAAAGGTCTTCGGAAATTAACTGGAAATTAAATTTCGAACACTTAGATACCAAATATGTGGGGATTGCTTTTGTTTTAAACTTTTTCAATTTTTTTCGGAAAAATCATGATGGTTGGTATAGATTTTGACAAAGCTTATGTTTTTGTGAAATTTCTCGGGCAATTTTAATTATTTTTGAAAAAGGTCTTCGGTAATGAACTGGAAATTAAGTTTCGAACACGTAGATACCAAATATGTGGGGATTGCTTTTGTTTTAACTTTTTTAATTTTTTTCGGAAAAATCATGATGGTTGGTATGGATTTTGACAAAGCTTATGTTTTTGTGAAATTTCTCGGACAATTTTAATTATTTTTGAAAAAGGCCTTCGGGCAATTTTAATTATTTTTGAAAAAGGTCTTCGTATTTGGTATCTACGTGTTCGAAATATATTTGGTATCTACGTGTTCGAAATTTAATTTCTCGGACCACATATTTGGTATCTACGTGTTCGAAATTTAATTTCTCGGACAATTTTAATTATTTTTGAAAATTTCTCGGGCAATTTTAATTATTTTTGGAAAAGGTCTTCGCAAATTAACTGGAAATTAAATTTCGAACACTTAGATACCAAATATGTGGGGATTGCTTTTGTTTTAAACTTTTTCAATTTTTTTCGGAAAAATCATGATGGTTGGTATAGATTTTGACAAAGCTTATGTTTTTGTGAAATTTCTCGGGCAATTTTAATTATTTTTGAAAAAGGTCTTCGGTAATGAACTGGAAATTAAGTTTCGAACACGTAGATACCAAATATGTGGGGATTGCTTTTGTTTTAACTTTTTTAATTTTTTTCGGAAAAATCATGATGGTTGGTATGGATTTTGACAAAGCTTATGTTTTTGTGAAATTTATCGGACAATTTTAATTATTTTTGAAAAAGGTCTTCGGTAATGAACTGGAAATTAAATTTCGAACACCTAAATACCAAATATGTGGGGATTGCTTTTGTTTTAAACTTTTTTAATTTTTTTCGGAAAAATCATGATGGTTGGTATGAATTTTGACAAAGCTTATGTTTTTGTGAAATTTCTCGGGCAATTTTAATTATTTGTGAAAAAGGTCTTCGGTAATGAACTGTAAATTAAATTTCGAACACGTAGATACCAAATATGTGGGGATTGCTTTTGTTTTAAACTTTTTTAATTTTTTTCGGAAAAATCATGATGGTTGGTATGGATTTTGACAAAGCTTATGTTTTTGTGAAATTTCTCGGGCAATTTTAATTATTTTTGAAAAAGGTCTTTGGTAATGAACTGTAAATTAAATTTCGAACACCTTGATACCAAATATGTGGGGATTGCTTTTGTTTTAAACTTTTTTTAATTTTTTTCGGAAAAATCATGATGGTTGGTATGGATTTTGACAAAGCTTATGTTTTTGTGAAATTTCTCGGACAATTTTAATTATTTTTGAAAAAGGCCTTCGGGCAATTTTAATTATTTTTGAAAAAGGTCTTCGTATTTGGTATCTACGTGTTCGAAATATATTTGGTATCTACGTGTTCGAAATTTAATTTCTCGGACCACATATTTGGTATCTACGTGTTCGAAATTTAATTTCTCGGACAATTTTAATTATTTTTGAAAATTTCTCGGGCAATTTTAATTATTTTTGGAAAAGGTCTTCGGATATTAACTGGAAATTAAATTTCGAACACTTAGATACCAAATATGTGGGGATTGCTTTTGTTTTAAACTTTTTCAATTTTTTTCGGAAAAATCATGATGGTTGGTATAGATTTTGACAAAGCTTATGTTTTTGTGAAATTTCTCGGGCAATTTTAATTATTTTTGAAAAAGGTCTTCGGTAATGAACTGGAAATTAAGTTTCGAACACGTAGATACCAAATATGTGGGGATTGCTTTTGTTTTAACTTTTTTAATTTTTTTCGGAAAAATCATGATGGTTGGTATGGATTTTGACAAAGCTTATGTTTTTGTGAAATTTCTCGGACAATTTTAATTATTTTTGAAAAAGGCCTTCGGGCAATTTTAATTATTTTTGAAAAAGGTCTTCGTATTTGGTATCTACGTGTTCGAAATATATTTGGTATCTACGTGTTCGAAATTTAATTTCTCGGACCACATATTTGGTATCTACGTGTTCGAAATTTAATTTCTCGGACAATTTTAATTATTTTTGAAAATTTCTCGGGCAATTTTAATTATTTTTGGAAAAGGTCTTCGGAAATTAACTGGAAATTAAATTTCGAACACTTAGATACCAAATATGTGGGGATTGCTTTTGTTTTAAACTTTTTCAATTTTTTTCGGAAAAATCATGATGATAGATTTTGACAAAGCTTATGTTTTTGTGAAATTTCTCGGACAATTTTAATTATTTTTGAAAAAGGTCTTCGGTAATGAACTGGAAATTAAGTTTCGAACACGTAGATACCAAATATGTGGGGATTGCTTTTGTTTTAACTTTTTAATTTTTTTCGGAAAAATCATGATGGTTGGTATGGATTTTGACAAAGCTTATGTTTTTGTGAAATTTATCGGACAATTTTAATTATTTGTGAAAAAGGTCTTCGGTAATGAACTGGAAATTAAATTACGAACACGTAGATACCAAATATGTGGGGATTGCTTTTGTTTTAAACTTTTTTAATTTTTTTCGGAAAAATCATGATGGTTGGTATGGATTTTGACAAAGCTTATGTTTTTGTGAAATTTCTCGGGCAATTTTAATTATTTTTGAAAAAGGTCTTTGGTAATGAACTGTAAATTAAATTTCGAACACCTAGATACCAAATATGTGGGGATTGCTTTTGTTTTAAACTTTTTTATTTTTTTTCGGAAAAATCATGATGGTTGGTATGGATTTTGACAAAGCTTATGTTTTTGTGAAATTTCTCGGACAATTTTAATTATTTTTGAAAAAGGCCTTCGGGCAATTTTAATTATTTTTGAAAAAGGTCTTCGTATTTGGTATCTACGTGTTCGAAATATATTTGGTATCTACGTGTTCGAAATTTAATTTCTCGGACCACATATTTGGTATCTACGTGTTCGAAATTTAATTTCTCGGACAATTTTAATTATTTTTGAAAATTTCTCGGGCAATTTTAATTATTTTTGGAAAAGGTCTTCGGAAATTAACTGGAAATTAAATTTCGAACACTTAGATACCAAATATGTGGGGATTGCTTTTGTTTTAAACTTTTTCAATTTTTTTCGGAAAAATCATGATGATAGATTTTGACAAAGCTTATGTTTTTGTGAAATTTCTCGGGCAATTTTAATTATTTTTGAAAAAGGTCTTCGGTAATGAACTGGAAATTAAGTTTCGAACACTTAGATACCAAATATGTGGGGATTGCTTTTGTTTTAAACTTTTTCAATTTTTTTCGGAAAAATCATGATGGTTGGTATAGATTTTGACAAAGCTTATGTTTTTGTGAAATTTCTCGGGCAATTTTAATTATTTGTGAAAAAGGTCTTCGGTAATGAAATGTAAATTAAATTTCGAACACGTAGATACCTAATATGTGGGGATTGCTTTTGTTTTAAACTGTTTTAATTTTTTTCGGAAAAATCATGATGGTTGGTATGGATTTTGACAAAGCTTATGTTTTTGTGAAATTTCTCGGGCAATTTTAATTATTTTTGAAAAAGGTCTTTGGTAATTAACTGTAAATTAAATTTCGAACACCTAGATACCAAATATGTGGGGATTGCTTTTGTTTTAAACTTTTTTAATTTTTTTCGGAAAAATCATGATGGTTGGTATGGATTTTGACAAAGCTTATGTTTTTGTGAAATTTCTCGGGCAATTTTAATTATTTTTGAAAAAGGTCTTTGGTAATGAACTGTAAATTAAATTTCGAACACCTAGATACCAAATATGTGGGGATTGCTTTTGTTTTAAACTTTTTTATTTTTTTTCGGAAAAATCATGATGGTTGGTATGGATTTTGACAAAGCTTATGTTTTTGTGAAATTTCTCGGACAATTTTAATTATTTTTGAAAAAGGCCTTCGGGCAATTTTAATTATTTTTGAAAAAGGTCTTCGTATTTGGTATCTACGTGTTCGAAATATATTTGGTATCTACGTGTTCGAAATTTAATTTCTCGGACCACATATTTGGTATCTACGTGTTCGAAATTTAATTTCTCTTACAATTTTAATTATTTTTGAAAATTTCTCGGGCAATTTTAATTATTTTTGGAAAAGGTCTTCGGAAATTAACTGGAAATTAAATTTCGAACACTTAGATACCAAATATGTGGGGATTGCTTTTGTTTTAAACTTTTTCAATTTTTTTCGGAAAAATCATGATGGTTGGTATACATTTTGACAAAGCTTATGTTTTTGTGAAATTTCTCGGGCAATTTTAATTATTTTTGAAAAAGGTCTTCGGTAATGAACTGGAAATTAAGTTTCGAACACGTAGATACCAAATATGTGGGGATTGCTTTTGTTTTAACTTTTTTAATTTTTTTCGGAAAAATCATGATGGTTGGTATAGATTTTGACAAAGCTTATGTTTTTGTGAAATTTCTCGGGCAATTTTAATTATTTTTGAAAAAGGCCTTCGGGCAATTTTAATTATTTTTGAAAAAGGTCTTCGTATTTGGTATCTACGTGTTCGAAATATATTTGGTATCTACGTGTTCGAAATTTAATTTCTCGGACCACATATTTGGTATCTACGTGCTCGAAATTTAATTTCTCGGACAATTTTAATTATTTGTGAAAATTTCTCGGGCAATTTTAATTATTTTTGGAAAAGGTCTTCGGAAATTAACTGGAAATTAAATTTCGAACACTTAGATACCAAATATGTGGGGATTGCTTTTGTTTTAAACTTTTTCAATTTTTTTCGGAAAAATCATTATGGTTGGTATAGATTTTGACAAAGCTTATGTTTTTGTGAAATTTCTCGGGCAATTTTAATTATTTTTGAAAAAGGTCTTCGGTAATGAACTGGAAATTAAGTTTCGAACACGTAGATACCAAATATGTGGGGATTGCTTTTGTTTTAACTTTTTTAATTTTTTTCGGAAAAATCATGATGGTTGGTATGGATTTTGACAAAGCTTATGTTTTTGTGAAATTTATCGGACAATTTTAATTATTTTTGAAAAAGGTCTTCGGTAATGAACTGGAAATTAAATTTCGAACACCTAGATACCAAATATGTGGGGATTGCTTTTGTTTTAAACTTTTTTAATTTTTTTCGGAAAAATCATGATGGTTGGTATGAATTTTGACAAAGCTTATGTTTTTGTGAAATTTCTCGGACAATTTTAATTATTTTTGAAAAAGGTCTTCGGTAATGAACTGGAAATTAAGTTTCGAACACGTAGATACCAAATATGTGGGGATTGCTTTTGTTTTAAACTTTTTTAATTTTTTTCGGAAAAATCATGATGGTTGGTATGGATTTTGACAAAGCTTATGTTTTTGTGAAATTTCTCGGGCAATTTTAATTATTTTTGAAAAAGGTCTTCGGCAATGAACTGGAAATTAAATTCCGAACACGTAGATACCAAATATGTGGGGATAGCTTTTGTTTTAAACTTTTTAAATTTTTTTCGGAAAAATCATGATGGTTGGTATGGATTTTGACAAAGCTTATGTTTTTGTGAAATTTCTCGGACAATTTTAATTATTTTTGAAAAAGCTCTTCGGTAATGAACGGGAAATTAAATTTCGAACACCTAGATACCAAATATGTGGGGATTGCTTTTGTTTTAAACTTTTTTAATTTTTTTCGGAAAAATCATGATGGTTGGTATGGATTTTGACAAAGCTTATGTTTTTGTGAAATTTCTCGGGCAATTTTAATTATTTTTGAAAAAGGTCTTCGGTAATGAACTGGAAATTAAATTTCGAACACCTAGATACCAAATATGTGGGGATTGCTTTTGTTTTAAACTTTTTTAATTTTTTTCGGAAAAATCATGATGGTTGGTATGAATTTTGACAAAGCTTATGTTTTTGTAAAATTTCTCGGAAAATTTTAATTATTTTTGAAAAAGATCTTCGGAAATGAACTGGAAATTAAATTTCGAACACGTAGATACCAAATATGTGGGGATTGCTTTTTTCATTTCTCGGGCAATTTTATCGAAATTTCTCGGGCAATTTTAATTATTTTTGAAAAAGGTCTTCGGTAATGAACTGGAAATTAAATTTCGAACACCTATATACCAAATTGCTTGTTTTAAACTTTTTAATTTTTTTCGGAAAAATCATGATGGTTGGTATGGATTTTGACAAAGCTTATGTTTTTGTGAAATTTCTCGGGCAATTTTAATTATTTTTGAAAAAGGTCTTCGGTAATGAACTGGAAATTAAGTTTCGAACACGTAGATACCAAATATGTGGGGATTACTTTTGTTTGAAACTTTTTTAATTTTTTTCGGAAAAATCATGATGGTTGGTATGGATTTTGATAAAACTTATGTTTTTGTGAAATTTCTCGGACAATTTTAATTATTTTTGAAAAAGGTCTTCGGTAATGAACTGGAAATTAAATTTCGAACACCTAGATACCAAATATGTGGGGATTGCTTTTGTTTTAAACTTTTTTAATTTTTTTCGGAAAAATCATGATGGTTGGTATGGATTTTCACAAAGCTTATGTTTTTGTGAAATTTCTCGGGCAATTTTAATTATTTTTGAAAAAGCTCTTCGGTAATGAACTGGAAATTAAATTTCGAACACCTAGAAACCAAATATGTGGGGATTGCTTTTGTTTTAAACTTTTTTAATTTTTTTCGGAAAAATCATGATGGTTGGTATGGATTTTCACAAAGCTTATGTTTTTGTGAAATTTCTCGGGCAATTTTAATTATTTTTGAAAAAGGTCTTCGGTAATGAACTGGAAATTAAATTTCGAACACCTAGATACCAAATAATGGGGTATTGCTTTTGTTTTAAACTTTTTTAATTTTTTTCGGAAAAATCATGATGGTTGGTATGGATTTTGACAAAGCTTATGTTTTTGTAAAATTTCTCGGACAATTTTAATTATTTTTGAAAAAGCTCTTCGGTAATGAACTGGAAATTAAATTTCGAACACCTAGATACCAAATATGTGGGGATTGCTTTTGTTTTAAACTTTTTTAATTTTTTTCGGAAAAATCATGATGGTTGGTATGGATTTTCACAAAGCTTATGTTTTTGTGAAATTTCTCGGGCAATTTTAATTATTTTTGAAAAAGGTCTTCGGAAATGAATTGGAAATAAAATTTCGAACACGTAGATACCAAATATGTGGGGATTGCTTTTGCTTTAAACTTTTTTAATTTTTTTCGGAAAAATCATGATGGTTGGTATGGATTTTGACAAAGCTTATGTTTTTGTGAAATTTCTCGGACAATTTTAATAATTTTTGAAAAGGTCTTCGGTAATGAACTGGAAATTAAATTTCGAACACCTAGATACCAAATATATGGGGATTGCTTTTGTTTTAAACTTTTTTAATTTTTTTCGGAAAAATCATGATGGTTGGTATGGATTTTGATAAAACTTATGTTTTTGTGAAATTTCTCGGACAATTTTAATTATTTTTGAAAAAGGTCTTCGGTAATGAACTGGAAATTAAATTTCGAACACCTAGATACCAAATAATGGGGTATTGCTTTTGTTTTAAACTTTTTTAATTTTTTTCGGAAAAATCATGATGGTTGGTATGGATTTTGACAAAGCTTATGTTTTTGTGAAATTTCTCGGGCAATTTTAATTATTTTTGAAAAAGGTCTTCGGTAATGAACTGGAAATTAAGTTTCGAACACGTAGATACCAAATATGTGGGGATTACTTTTGTTTTAAACTTTTTTAATTTTTTTCGGAAAAATCATGATGGTTGGTATGGATTTTGATAAAACTTATGTTTTTGTGAAATTTCTCGGACAATTTTAATTATTTTTGAAAAAGGTCTTCGGTAATGAACTGGAAATTAAATTTCGAACACCTAGATACCAAATATGTGGGGATTGCTTTTGTTTTAAACTTTTTTAATTTTTTTCGGAAAAATCATGATGGTTGGTATGGATTTTGACAAAGCTTATGTTTTTGTGAAATTTCTCGGGCAATTTTAATTATTTGTGAAAAAGGTCTTCGGTAATGAAATGTAAATTAAATTTCGAACACGTAGATACCTAATATGTGGGGATTGCTTTTGTTTTAAACTGTTTTAATTTTTTTCGGAAAAATCATGATGGTTGGTATGGATTTTGACAAAGCTTATGTTTTTGTGAAATTTCTCGGGCAATTTTAATTATTTTTGAAAAAGGTCTTTGGTAATTAACTGTAAATTAAATTTCGAACACCTAGATACCAAATATGTGGGGATTGCTTTTGTTTTAAACTTTTTTATTTTTTTTCGGAAAAATCATGATGGTTGGTATGGATTTTGACAAAGCTTATGTTTTTGTGAAATTTCTCGGACAATTTTAATTATTTTTGAAAAAGGCCTTCGGGCAATTTTAATTATTTTTGAAAAAGGTCTTCGTATTTGGTATCTACGTGTTCGAAATATATTTGGTATCTACGTGTTCGAAATTTTATTTCTCGGACCACATATTTGGTATCTACGTGTTCGAAATTTAATTTCTCTTACAATTTTAATTATTTTTGAAAATTTCTCGGGCAATTTTAATTATTTTTGGAAAAGGTCTTCGGAAATTAACTGGAAATTAAATTTCGAACACTTAGATACCAAATATGTGGGGATTGCTTTTGTTTTAAACTTTTTCAATTTTTTTCGGAAAAATCATGATGGTTGGTATAGATTTTGACAAAGCTTATGTTTTTGTGAAATTTCTCGGGCAATTTTAATTATTTTTGGAAAAGGTCTTCGGAAATTAACTGGAAATTAAATTTCGAACACTTAGATACCAAATATGTGGGGATTGCTTTTGTTTTAAACTTTTTCAATTTTTTTCGGAAAAATCATGATGGTTGGTATAGATTTTGACAAAGCTTATGTTTTTGTGAAATTTCTCGGGCAATTTTAATTATTTTTGAAAAAGGTCTTCGGTAATGAACTGGAAATTAAGTTTCGAACACGTAGATACCAAATATATGGGGATTGCTTTTGTTTTAACTTTTTTAATTTTTTTCGGAAAAATCATGATGGTTGGTATGGATTTTGACAAAGCTTATGTTTTTGTGAAATTTATCGGACAATTTTAATTATTTTTGAAAAAGGTCTTCGGTAATGAACTGGAAATTAAATTTCGAACACCTAGATACCAAATATGTGGGGATTGCTTTTGTTTTAAACTTTTTTAATTTTTTTCGGAAAAATCATGATGGTTGGTATGAATTTTGACAAAGCTTATGTTTTTGTGAAATTTCTCGGACAATTTTAATTATTTTTCAAAAAGGTCTTCGGTAATGAACTGGAAATTAAGTTTCGAACACGTAGATACCAAATATGTGGGGATTGCTTTTGTTTTAAACTTTTTTAATTTTTTTCGGAAAAATCATGATGGTTGGTATGGATTTTGACAAAGCTTATGTTTTTGTGAAATTTATCGGACAATTTTAATTATTTTTGAAAAAGGTCTTCGGTAATGAACTGGAAATTAAATTTCGAACACCTATATACCAAATTGCTTGTTTTAAACTTTTTCAATTTTTTTCGCAAAAATCATGATGGTTGGTATGGATTTTGACAAAACCTATGTTTTTGCGAAAATTCTCGGACAATTTTAATTATTTTTGAAAAAGGTCTTCGGCAATGAACTGGAAATTAAATTCCGAACACGTAGATACCAAATATGTGGGGATAGCTTTTGTTTTAAACTTTTTAAATTTTTTAAGGAAAAATCATGATGGTTGGTATGGATTTTGACAAAGCTTATGTTTTTGTGAAATTTCTCGGGCAATTTTAATTATTTTTGAAAAAGGTCTTCGGTAATGAACTGGAAATTAAGTTTCGAACACGTAGATACCAAATATGTGGGGATTGCTTTTGTTTTAAACTTTTTTAATTTTTTTCGGAAAAATCATGATGGTTCTTATGGATTTTGACAAAGCTTATGTTTTTGTGAAATTTCTCGGACAATTTTAATTATTTTTGAAAAAGGTCTTCGGTAATGAACTGGAAATTAAATTTCGAACACCTATATACCAAATTGCTTGTTTTAAACTTTTTCAATTTTTTTCGCAAAAATCATGATGGTTGGTATGGATTTTGACAAAACCTATGTTTTTGTGAAATTTCTCGGACAATTTTAATTATTTTTGAAAAAGGTCTTCGGCAATGAACTGGAAATTAAATTCCGAACACGTAGATACCAAATATGTGGGGATAGCTTTTGTTTTAAACTTTTTAAATTTTTTAAGGAAAAATCATGATGGTTGGTATCGATTTTGACAAAGCTTATGTTTTTGTGAAATTTCTCGGACAATTTTAATTATTTTTGAAAAAGCTCTTCGGAAATGAACTGGAAATTAAATTTCGAACACGTAGATACCAAATATGTGGGGATTACTTTTGTTTTAAACTTTTTTAATTTTTTTCGGAAAAATCATGATGGTTGGTATGGATTTTGACAAAGCTTATGTTTTTGTGAAATTTCTCGGGCAATTTTAATTATTTTTGAAAAAGGTCTTCGGTAATGAACTGGAAATTAAGTTTCGAACACGTAGATACCAAATATGTGGGGATTGCTTTTGTTTTAAACTTTTTTAATTTTTTTCGGAAAAATCATGATGGTTCTTATGGATTTTGACAAAGCTTATGTTTTTGTGAAATTTCTCGGGCAATTTTAATTATTTTTGAAAAAGGTCTTCGGTAATGAACTGGAAATTAAGTTTCGAACACGTAGATACAGAATATCTGGGGATTACTTTTGTTTTAAACTTTTTTAATTTTTTTCGGAAAAATCATGATGGTTGGTATGGATTTTGATAAAACTTATGTTTTTGTGAAATTTCTCGGACAATTTTAATTATTTTTGAAAAAGGTCTTCGGTAATGAACTGGAAATTAAATTTCGAACACCTAGATACCAAATAATGGGGTATTGCTTTTGTTTTAAACTTTTTTAATTTTTTTCGGAAAAATCATGATGGTTGGTATGAATTTTGACAAAGCTTATGTTTTTGTGAAATTTCGCGGACAATCTTAATTATTTTTGAAAAAGGTCTTCGGAAATGAACTGGAAGTTAAATTTCGAACACCTAGATACCAAATATGTGGGGATTGCTTTTGTTTTAAACTTTTTTAATTTTTTTCGGAAAAATCATGATGGTTGGTATGAATTTTGACAAAGCTTATGTTTTTGTGAAATTTCGCGGACAATCTTAATTATTTTTGAAAAAGGTCTTCGGAAATGAACTGGAAATTAAATTTCGAACACGTAGATACCAAATATGTGGGGATTACTTTTGTTTTAAACTTTTTTAATTTTTTTCGGAAAAATCATGATGGTTGGTATGGATTTTGACAAAGCTTATGTTTTTGTGAAATTTCTCGGGCAATTTTAATTATTTTTGAAAAAGGTCTTCGGTAATGAACTGGAAGTTAAATTTCGAACACCTAGATACCAAATATGTGGGGATTGCTTTTGTTTTAAACTTTTTTAATTTTTTTCGGAAAAATCATGATGGTTGGTATGAATTTTGACAAAGCTTATGTTTTTGTGAAATTTCGCGGACAATCTTAATTATTTTTGAAAAAGGTCTTCGGAAATGAACTGGAAATTAAATTTCGAACACGTAGATACCAAATATGTGGGGATTGCTTTTGTTTTAAACTTTTTTAATTTTTTTCGGAAAAATCATGATGGTTGGTATGAATTTTGACAAAGCTTATGTTTTTGTAAAATTTCTCGGAAAATTTTAATTATTTTTGAAAAAGATCTTCGGAAATGAACTGGAAATTAAATTTCGAACACGTAGATACCAAATATGTGGGGATTGCTTTTTTCATTTCTCGGGCAATTTTATCGAAATTTCTCGGGCAATTTTAATTATTTTTGAAAAAGGTCTTCGGTAATGAACTGGAAATTAAATTTCGAACACCTAGATACCAAATTGCTTGTTTTAAACTTTTTAATTTTTTTCGGAAAAATCATGATGGTTGGTATGGATTTTGACAAAGCTTATGTTTTTGTGAAATTTCTCGGGCAATTTTAATTATTTTTGAAAAAGGTCTTCGGTAATGAACTGGAAATTAAGTTTCGAACACGTAGATACAGAATATGTGGGGATTACTTTTGTTTTAAACTTTTTTAATTTTTTTCGGAAAAATCATGATGGTTGGTATGGATTTTGATAAAACTTATGTTTTTGTGAAATTTCTCGGACAATTTTAATTATTTTTGAAAAAGGTCTTCGGTAATGAACTGGAAATTAAATTTCGAACACCTAGATACCAAATAATGGGGTATTGCTTTTGTTTTAAACTTTTTTAATTTTTTTCGGAAAAATCATGATGGTTGGTATGAATTTTGACAAAGCTTATGTTTTTGTGAAATTTCGCGGACAATCTTAATTATTTTTGAAAAAGGTCTTCGGTAATGAACTGGAAATTAAATTTCGAACACCTAGATACCAAATTGCTTGTTTTAAACTTTTTAATTTTTTTCGGAAAAATCATGATGGTTGGTATGGATTTTGACAAAGCTTATGTTTTTGTGAAATTTCTCGGGCAATTTTAATTATTTTTGAAAAAGGTCTTCGGTAATGAACTGGAAATTAAGTTTCGAACACGTAGATACAGAATATGTGGGGATTACTTTTGTTTTAAACTTTTTTAATTTTTTTCGGAAAAATCATGATGGTTGGTATGGATTTTGATAAAACTTATGTTTTTGTGAAATTTCTCGGACAATTTTAATTATTTTTGAAAAAGGTCTTCGGTAATGAACTGGAAATTAAATTTCGAACACCTAGATACCAAATAATGGGGTATTGCTTTTGTTTTAAACTTTTTTAATTTTTTTCGGAAAAATCATGATGGTTGGTATGAATTTTGACAAAGCTTATGTTTTTGTGAAATTTCGCGGACAATCTTAATTATTTTTGAAAAAGGTCTTCGGAAATGAACTGGAAATTAAATTTCGAACACGTAGATACCAAATATGTGGGGATTGCTTTTGTTTTAAACTTTTTTAATTTTTTTCGGAAAAATCATGATGGTTGGTATGGATTTTGACAAAGCTTATGTTTTTGTGAAATTTCTCGGGCAATTTTAATTATTTTTGAAAAAGGTCTTCGGTAATGAACTGGAAGTTAAATTTCGAACACCTAGATACCAAATATGTGGGGATTGCTTTTGTTTTAAACTTTTTTAATTTTTTTCGGAAAAATCATGATGGTTGGTATGAATTTTGACAAAGCTTATGTTTTTGTGAAATTTCGCGGACAATCTTAATTATTTTTGAAAAAGGTCTTCGGAAATGAACTGGAAATTAAATTTCGAACACGTAGATACCAAATATGTGGGGATTGCTTTTGTTTTAAACTTTTTTAATTTTTTTCGGAAAAATCATGATGGTTGGTATGGATTTTGACAAAGCTTATGTTTTTGTGAAATTTCTCGGGCAATTTTAATTATTTTTGAAAAAGGTCTTCGGTAATGAACTGGAAATTAAATTTCGAACACCTAGATACCAAATAATGGGGGATTGCTTTTGTTTTAAACTTTTTTAATTTTTTTCGGAAAAATCATGATGGTTGGTATGGATTTTGACAAAGCTTATGTTTTTGTGAAATTTCTCGGGAAATTTTAATTATTTTTGAAAAGGTCTTCGGTAATGAACTGGAAATTAAATTTCGAACACGTAGATACCAAATATGTGGGGATTGCTTTTGGTTTAAACTTTTTTAATTTTTTTCGGAAAAATCATGATGGTTGGTATAGATTTTGACAAAGCTTATGTTTTTGTGAAATTTCTCGGACAATTTTAATTATTTGTGAAAAAGGTCTTCGGTAATGAACTGTAAATTAAATTTCGAACACGTAGATACCAAATATGTGGGGATTGCTTTTGTTTTAAACTTTTTTAATTTTTTTCGGAAAAATCATGATGGTTGGTATGGATTTTGACAAAGCTTATGTTTTTGTGAAATTTCTCGGGCAATTTTAATTATTTTTGAAAAAGGTCTTCGGTAATGAACTGGAAATTAAATTTCGAACACCTAGATACCAAATATGTGGGGATTGCTTTTGTTTTAAACTTTTTTATTTTTTTTCGGGAAAATCATGATGGTTGGTATGGATTTTGACAAAGCTAATGTTTTTGTGAAATTTCTCGGACAATTTTAATTATTTTTGAAAAAGGCCTTCGGGCAATTTTAATTATTTTGGAAAAAGGTCTTCGTATTTGGTATCTACGTGTTCGAAATATATTTGGTATCTACGTGTTCGAAATTTAATTTCTCGGACCATATATTTGGTATCTACGTGTTCGAAATTTAATTTCTCGGACAATTTTAATTATTTTTGAAATTTTAATTATTTTTGAAAAAGGTCTTCGGAAATTAACTGGAAATTAAATTTCGAACACTTAGATACCAAATATGTGGGGATTGCTTTTGTTTTAAACTTTTTCAATTTTTTTCGGAAAAATCATGATGGTTGGTATGAATTTTGACAAAGCTTATGTTTTTGTGAAATTTCTCGGACAATTTCAATTATTTTTGAAAAAGGTCTTCGGTAATGAACTGGAAATTTAGTTTCGAACACGTAGATACCAAATATGTGGGGATTGCTTTTGTTTTAACTTTTTTAATTTTTTTCGGAAAAATCATGATGGTTGGTATGGATTTTGACAAAGCTTATGTTTTTGTGAAATTTATCGGACAATTTTAATTATTTTTGAAAAAGGTCTTCGGTAATGAACTGGAAATTAAATTTCGAACACCTAGATACCAAATATGTGGGGATTGCTTTTGTTTTAAACTTTTTTAATTTTTTTCGGAAAAATCATGATGGTTGGTATGAATTTTGACAAAGCTTATGTTTTTGTGAAATTTCTCGGGCAATTTTAATTATTTTTGAAAAAGGTCTTCGGTAATGAACTGGAAATTAAATTTCGAACACCTAGATACCAAATTGCTTGTTTTAAACTTTTTAATTTTTTTCGGAAAAATCATGATGGTTGGTATGGATTTTGACAAAGCTTATGTTTTTGTGAAATTTCTCGGACAATTTTAATTATTTTTGAAAAAGGTCTTCGGTAATGAACTGGAAATTAAGTTTCGAACACGTAGATACAGAATATGTGGGGATTACTTTTGTTTTAAACTTTTTTAATTTTTTTCGGAAAAATCATGATGGTTGGTATGGATTTTGATAAAACTTATGTTTTTGTGAAATTTCTCGGACAATTTTAATTATTTTTGAAAAAGGTCTTCGGTAATGAACTGGAAATTAAATTTCGAACACCTAGATACCAAATAATGGGGTATTGCTTTTGTTTTAAACTTTTTTAATTTTTTTCGGAAAAATCATGATGGTTGGTAGAAAAAGCTCTTCGGTAATGAACTGGAAATTAAATTTCGAACACCTAGATACCAAATATGTGGGGATTGCTTTTGTTTTAAACTTTTTTAATTTTTTTCGGAAAAATCATGATGGTTGGTATGGATTTTCACAAAGCTTATGTTTTTGTGAAATTTCTCGGGCAATTTTAATTATTTTTGAAAAAGGTCTTCGGTAATGAACTGGAAGTTAAATTTCGAACACCTAGATACCAAATATGTGGGGATTGCTTTTGTTTTAAACTTTTTTAATTTTTTTCGGAAAAATCATGATGGTTGGTATGAATTTTGACAAAGCTTATGTTTTTGTGAAATTTCGCGGACAATCTTAATTATTTTTGAAAAAGGTCTTCGGAAATGAACTGGAAATTAAATTTCGAACACGTAGATACCAAATATGTGGGGATTGCTTTTGTTTTAAACTTTTTTAATTTTTTTCGGAAAAATCATGATGGTTGGTATGGATTTTGACAAAGCTTATGTTTTTGTGAAATTTCTCGGGCAATTTTAATTATTTTTGAAAAAGGTCTTCGGTAATGAACTGGAAATTAAATTTCGAACACCTAGATACCAAATAATGGGGGATTGCTTTTGTTTTAAACTTTTTTAATTTTTTTCGGAAAAATCATGATGAATGGTATGGATTTTGACAAAGCTTATGTTTTTGTGAAATTTCTCGGAAAATTTTAATTATTTTTGAAAAGGTCTTCGGTAATGAACTGGAAATTAAATTTCGAACACGTAGATACCAAATATGTGGGGATTGCTTTTGGTTTAAACTTTTTTAATTTTTTTCGGAAAAATCATGATGGTTGGTATAGATTTTGACAAAGCTTATGTTTTTGTGAAATTTCTCGGACAATTTTAATTATTTGTGAAAAAGGTCTTCGGTAATGAACTGTAAATTAAATTTCGAACACGTAGATACCAAATATGTGGGGATTGCTTTTGTTTTAAACTTTTTTAATTTTTTTCGGAAAAATCATGATGGTTGGTATGGATTTTGACAAAGCTTATGTTTTTGTCAAATTTCTCGGGCAATTTTAATTATTTTTGAAAAAGGTCTTCGGTAATGAACTGGAAATTAAATTTCGAACACCTAGATACCAAATATGTGGGGATTGCTTTTGTTTTAAACTTTTTTATTTTTTTTCGGGAAAATCATGATGGTTGGTATGGATTTTGACAAAGCTAATGTTTTTGTGAAATTTCTCGGACAATTTTAATTATTTTTGAAAAAGGCCTTCGGGCAATTTTAATTATTTTGGAAAAAGGTCTTCGTATTTGGTATCTACGTGTTCGAAATATATTTGGTATCTACGTGTTCGAAATTTAATTTCTCGGACCATATATTTGGTATCTACGTGTTCGAAATTTAATTTCTCGGACAATTTTAATTATTTTTGAAATTTTAATTATTTTTGAAAAAGGTCTTCGGAAATTAACTGGAAATTAAATTTCGAACACTTAGATACCAAATATGTGGGGATTGCTTTTGTTTTAAACTTTTTCAATTTTTTTCGGAAAAATCATGATGGTTGGTATGAATTTTGACAAAGCTTATGTTTTTGTGAAATTTCTCGGACAATTTATATTATTTTTGAAAAAGGTCTTCGGTAATGAACTGGAAATTTAGTTTCGAACACGTAGATACCAAATATGTGGGGATTGCTTTTGTTTTAACTTTTTTAATTTTTTTCGGAAAAATCATGATGGTTGGTATGGATTTTGACAAAGCTTATGTTTTTGTTAAATTTATCGGACAATTTTAATTATTTTTGAAAAAGGTCTTCGGTAATGAACTGGAAATTAAATTTCGAACACCTAGATACCAAATATGTGGGGATTGCTTTTGTTTTAATCTTTTTTAATTTTTTTCGGAAAAATCATGATGGTTGGTATGAATTTTGACAAAGCTTATGTTTTTGTGAAATTTCTCGGACAATCTTAATTATTTTTGAAAAAGGTCTTCGGAAATGAACTGGAAATTAAATTTCGAACACGTAGATACCAAATATGTGGGGATTGCTTTTGTTTTAAACTTTTTTAATTTTTTTCGGAAAAATCATGATGGTTGGTATGGATTTTGACAAAGCTTATGTTTTTGTGAAATTTCTCGGGCAATTTTAATTATTTTTGAAAAAGGTCTTCGGTAATGAACTGGAAATTAAATTTCGAACACCTAGATACCAAATAATGGGGTATTGCTTTTGTTTTAAACTTTTTTAATTTTTTTCGGAAAAAACATGATGAATGGTATGGATTTTGACAAAGCTTATGTTTTTGTGAAATTTCTCGGAAAATTTTAATTATTTTTGAAAAGGTCTTCGGTAATGAACTGGAAATTAAATTTCGAACACGTAGATACCAAATATGTGGGGATTGCTTTTGGTTTAAACTTTTTTAATTTTTTTCGGAAAAATCATGATGGTTGGTATAGATTTTGACAAAGCTTATGTTTTTGTGAAATTTCTCGGACAATTTTAATTATTTGTGAAAAAGGTCTTCGGTAATGAACTGTACATTAAATTTCGAACACGTAGATACCAAATATGTGGGGATTGCTTTTGTTTTAAACTTTTTTAATTTTTTTCGGAAAAATCATGATGGTTGGTATGGATTTTGACAAAGCTTATGTTTTTGTGAAATTTCTCGGGCAATTTTAATTATTTTTGAAAAAGGTCTTCGGTAATGAACTTGGAAATTAAATTTCGAACACCTAGATACCAAATATGTGGGGATTGCTTTTGTTTTAAACTTTTTTATTTTTTTTCGGGAAAATCATGATGGTTGGTATGGATTTTGACAAAGCTTATGTTTTTGTGAAATTTCTCGGGCAATTTTAATTATTTTTGAAAAAGGCCTTCGGGCAATTTTAATTATTTTTGAAAAAGGTCTTCGTATTTGGTATCTACGTGTTCGAAATATATTTGGTATCTACGTGTTCGAAATTTAATTTCTCGGACCACATATTTGGTATCTACGTGTTCGAAATTTAATTTCTCGGACAATTTTAATTATTTTTGAAATTTTAATTATTTTTGAAAAAGGTCTTCGGAAATTAACTGGAAATTAAATTTCGAACACTTAGATACCAAATATGTGGGGATTGCTTTTGTTTTAAACTTTTTCAATTTTTTTCGGAAAAATCATGATGGTTGGTATGAATTTTGACAAAGCTTATGTTTTTGTGAAATTTCTCGGACAATTTCAATTATTTTTGAAAAAGGTCTTCGGTAATGAACTGGAAATTAAGTTTCGAACACGTAGATACCAAATATGTGGGGATTGCTTTTGTTTTAACTTTTTTAATTTTTTTCGGAAAAATCATGATGGTTGGTATGGATTTTGACAAAGCTTATGTTTTTGTGAAATTTATCGGACAATTTTAATTATTTTTGAAAAAGGTCTTCGGTAATGAACTGGAAATTAAATTTCGAACACCTAGATACCAAATATGTGGGGATTGCTTTTGTTTTAAACTTTTTTAATTTTTTTCGGAAAAATCATGATGGTTGGTATGAATTTTGACAAAGCTTATGTTTTTGTGAAATTTCTCGGACAATTTTAATTATTTTTGAAAAAGGTCTTCGGAAATGAACTGGAAATTAAATTTCGAACACGTAGATACTAAATATGTGGGGATTGCTTTTGTTTTAAACTTTTTTAATTTTTTTCGGAAAAATCATGATAGTTGGTATGGATTTTGACAAAGCTTATGTTTTTGTGAAATTTCTCGGGCAATTTTAATTATTTTTGAAAAAGGTCTTCGGTAATGAACTGGAAATTAAATTTCGAACACCTAGATACCAAATAATGGGGTATTGCTTTTGTTTTAAACTTTTTTAATTTTTTTCGGAAAAATCATGATGATTGGTATGGATCTTGACAAAGCTTATGTTTTTGTGAAATTTCTCGGACAATTTTAATTATTTGTGAAAAAGGTCTTCGGTAATGAACTGTAAATTAAATTTCGTACACGTAGATACCAAATATGTGGGGATTTCTTTTGTTTTAAACTTTTTTAATTTTTTCGGAAAAATCATGATGGTTGGTATGGATTTTGACAAAGCTTATGGTTTTGTGAAATTTCTCGGGCAATTTTAATTATTTTTGAAAAAGGTCTTCGGTAATGAACTGGAAATTAAATTTCGAACACCTAGATACCAAATAATGGGGTATTGCTTTTGTTTTAAACTTTTTTAATTTTTTTCGGAAAAATCATGATGGTTGGTATGGATTTTGACAAAGCTTATGTTTTTGTGAAATTTCTCGGGCAATTTTAATTATTTTTGAAAAAGGTCTTCGGAAATTAACTGGAAATTAAATTTCGAACACTTAGATACCAAATATGTGGAGATTGCTTTTGTTTTAAACTTTTTCAATTTTTTTCGGAAAAATCATGATGGTTGGTATGAATTTTGACAAAGCTTATGTTTTTGTGAAATTTCTCGGACAATTTTAATTATTTTTGAAAAAGGTCAAAAATAATTAAAATTGTCCGAGAAATTTCACGTGTTCGAAATTTAATTTCTCGGACCACATATTTGGTATCTACGTGTTCGAAATTTAATTTCTCGGACAATTTTAATTATTTTTGAAATTTTAATTATTTTTGAAAAAGGTCTTCGGAAATTAACTGGAAATTAAATTTCGAACACTTAGATACCAAATATGTGGGGATTGCTTTTGTTTTAAACTTTTTCAATTTTTTTCGGAAAAATCATGATGGTTGGTATGGATTTTGACAAAGCTTATGTTTTTGTGAAATTTCTCGGGCAATTTTAATTATTTTTGAAAAAGGTCTTCGGTAATGAACTGGAAATTAAATTTCGAACACCTAGATACCAAATAATGGGGTATTGCTTTTGTTTTAAACTTTTTTAATTTTTTTCGGAAAAATCATGATGAATGGTATGGATTTTGACAAAGCTTATGTTTTTGTGAAATTTCTCGGAAAATTTTAATTATTTTTGAAAAGGTCTTCGGTAATGAACTGGAAATTAAATTTCGAACACGTAGATACCAAATAATGGGGTATTGCTTTTGTTTTAAACTTTTTTAATTTTTTTCGGAAAAATCATGATGAATGGTATGGATTTTGACAAAGCTTATGTTTTTGTGAAATTTCTCGGAAAATTTTAATTATTTTTGAAAAGGTCTTCGGTAATGAACTGGAAATTAAATTTCGAACACCTAGATACCAAATAATGGGGTATTGCTTTTGTTTTAAACTTTTTTAATTTTTTTCGGAAAAATCATGATGAATGGTATGGATTTTGACAAAGCTTATGTTTTTGTGAAATTTCTCGGACAATTTTAATTATTTGTAAAAAAGGTCTTCGGTAATGAACTGTAAATTAAATTTCGAACACGTAGATACCAAATATGTGGGGATTGCTTTTGTTTTAAACTTTTTTAATTTTTTTCGGAAAAATCATGATGGTTGGTATGGATTTTGACAAATCTTATGTTTTTGTGAAATTTCTCGGGCAATTTTAATTATTTTTGAAAAAGGTCTTCGGTAATGAACTGGAAATTAAATTTCGAACACCTAGATACCAAATATGTGGGGATTGCTTTTGTTTTACACTTTTTTTTTTTTTTCGGGAAAATCATGATGGTTGGTATGGATTTTGACAAAGCTTATGTTTTTATGAAATTTCTCGGGCAATTTTAATTATTTTTGAAAAAGGCCTTCGGGCAATTTTAATTATTTTTGAAAAAGGTCTTCGTATTTGGTATCTACGTGTTCGAAATATATTTGGTATCTACGTGTTCGAAATTTAATTTCTCGGACCACATATTTGGTATCTACGTGTTCGAAATTTAATTTCTCGGACAATTTTAATTATTTTTCAAATTTTAATTATTTTTGAAAAAGGTCTTCGGAAATTAACTGGAAATTAAATTTCGAACACTTAGATACCAAATATGTGGGGATTGCTTTTGTTTTAAACTTTTTCAATTTTTTTCGGAAAAATCATGATGGTTGGTATGAATTTTGACAAAGCTTATGTTTTTGTGAAATTTCTCAGACAATTTCAATTATTTTTGAAAAAGGTCTTCGGTAATGAACTGGAAATTAAGTTTCGAACACGTAGATACCAAATATGTGGGGATTGCTTTTGTTTTAACTTTTTTAATTTTTTTCGGAAAAATCATGATGGTTGGTATGGATTTTGACAAAGCTTATGTTTTTGTGAAATTTATCGGACAATTTTAATTATTTTTGAAAAAGGTCTTCGGTAATGAACTGGAAATTAAATTTCGAACACCTAGATACCAAATATGTGGGGATTGCTTTTGTTTTAAACTTTTTTAATTTTTTTCGGAAAAATCATGATTGTTGGTATGAATTTTGACAAAGCTTATGTTTTTGTGAAATTTCTCGGACAATTTTAATTATTTTTGAAAAAGGTCTTCGGAAATGAACTGCAAATTAAATTTCGAACACGTAGATACCAAATATGTGGGGATTGCTTTTGTTTTAAACTTTTTTAATTTTTTTCGGAAAAATCATGATGATTGGTATGGATTTTGACAAAGCTTATGTTTTTGTGAAATTTCTCGGACAATTTTAATTATTTGTGAAAAAGGTCTTCGGTAATGAACTGTAAATTAAATTTCGTACACGTAGATACCAAATATGTGGGGATTGCTTTTGTTTTAAACTTTTTTAATTTTTTTCGGAAAAATCATGATGGTTGGTATGGATTTTGACAAAGCTTATGTTTTTGTGAAATTTCTCGGGCAATTTTAATTATTTTTGAAAAAGGTCTTCGGTAATGAACTGGAAATTAAATTTCGAACACCTAGATACCAAATATGTGGGGATTGCTTTTGTTTTAAACTTTTTTAATTTTTTTCGGAAAAATCATGATGGTTGGTATAGATTTTAACAAAGCTTATGTTTTTGTGAAATTTCTCGGACAATTTTAATTATTTGTGAAAAAGGTCTTCGGTAATGAACTGTAAATTAAATTTCGTACACGTAGATACCAAATATGTGGGGATTGCTTTTGTTTTAAAGTTTTTTAATTTTTTTCGGAAAAATCATGATGGTTGGTATGGATTTTGACAAAGCTTATGTTTTTGTGAAATTTCTCGGGCAATTTTAATTATTTTTGAAAAAGGTCTTCGGTAATGAACTGGAAATTAAATTTCGAACACCTAGATACCAAATATGTGGGGATTGCTTTTGTTTTAAACTTTTTTATTTTTTTTCGGAAAAACCATGATGGTTGGTATAGATTTTGACAAAGCTTATGTTTTTGTGAAATTTCTCGGACAATTTTAATTATTTTTGAAAAAGGTCTTCGGTAATGAATTGGAAATTAAATTTCGAACACGTAGATACTAAATATGTGGGGATTGCTTTTGTTTTAAACTTTTTAAATTTTTCGGAAAAATCATGATGGTTGGTATGGATTTTGACAAAGCTTATGTTTTTGTGAAATTTCTCGGACAATTTTAATTATTTTTGAAAAAGGTCTTCGGTAATGAACTAGAAATTAAATTTCGAACACCTAGATACCACATATGTGGTGATAGCTTTTGTTTTAAACTTTTTAAATTTTTTTCGGAAAAATCATGATGGTTGGTATGGATTTTGACAAAGCTTATGTTTTTGTGAAATTTCTCGGACAATTTTAATTATTTTTGAAAAAGGTCTTCAGTAGTGAACTGGAAATTAAATTTCGAACACGTAGATACCAAATATGTGTGGATTGCTTTTGTTTTAAACTTTTTTAATTTTTTGCAGAAAAATCATGATGGTTGGTATGGATTTTGACAAAGCTTATGTTTTTGTGAAATTTCTCGGACAATTTTAATTATTTTTGAAAAAGGTCTTCGGTAATGAACTGGAAATTAAATTAAGAACACCTAGATACCAAATATGTGGGGATTGCTTTTGTTTTAAACTTTTTTAATTTTTTTCGGAAAAATCATGATGGTTGGTATGGATTTTGACAAAGCTTATGTTTTTGTGAAATTTCTCGGGCAATTTTAATTATTTTTGAAAAAGGTCTTCGGAAATGAACTGGAAATTAAATTTCAAACACGTAGATCCCAAATATGTGGGGATTGCTTTTGTTTTAAACTTTTTTAATTTTTTTCAGAAAAATTATGATGGTTGGTATGAATTTTGACAAAGCTTATGTTTTTGTGAAATTTCTCGGGCAATTTTAATTATTTTTGAAAAAGGTCTTCGGTAATGAACTGGAAATTAAGTTTCGAACACGTAGATACCAAATATGTGGGGATTGCTTTTGTTTTAAACTTTTTTAATTTTTTTCTGAAAAATCATGATGGTTGGTATGGATTTTGACAAAGCTTATGTTTTTGTGAAATTTCTCGGACAATTTTAATTATTTTTGAAAAAGGTCTTCGGTAATGAACTGGAAATTAAATTTCGAACACCTAGATACGAAATTGCTTTTGTTTTAAACTTTTTTAATTTTTTCGGAAATATCATGATGGTTGGTATGGATTTTGACAAAGCTTATGTTTTTGTGAAATTTCTCGGACAATTTTAATTATTTTAAAAAAAGGTCTTCGGTAATGAACTGGAAATTAAATTCCGAACACGTAGATACCAAATATGTGGGGATTTCTTTTGTTTTAAACTTTTTAAATTTTTTTCGGAAAAATCATGATGGTTGGTATGGATTTTGACAAAGCTTATGTTTTTGTGAAATTTCTCGGACAATTTTAATTATTTTTGAAAAAGGTCTTCGGAAATGAACTGGATATTAAATTTCGAACACCTAGATACCAAATATGTGGGGACTGCTTTTGGTTGAAACTTTTTTAATTTTTTTCGGAAAAATCATGATGGTTGGTATGGATTTTGACAAAGCTTATGTTTTTGTGAAATTTCTCGGGCAATTTTATTTATTTTTAAAAAAGGTCTTCGGTAATGAACTAGAAATTAAATTTCGAACACCTAGATACCAAATATGTGGGGATTGCTTTTGCTTTAAACTTTTTTAATTTTTTTCGGAAAAATCATGATGGTTGGTATGGATTTTGACAAAGCTTATGTTTTTGTGAAATTTCTCGGACAATTTTAATTATTTTTGAAAAAGGTCTTCGGAAATGAACTGGAAATTAAATTTCGAACACGTAGATACCAAATATGTGGGGATTGCTTTTGTTTTAAACTTTTTTAATTTTTTTCGGAAAAATCATGATGGTTGGTATGGATTTTTACAAAGCTTATGTTTTTGTGAAATTTCTCGGGCAATTTTAATTATTTTTGAAAAAGGTCTTCGGAAATTAACTGGAAATTAAATTTCGAACACTTAGATACCAAATATGTGGGGATTGCTTTTGTTTTAAACTTTTTCAATTTTTTTCGGAAAAATCATGATGGTTGGTATGAATTTTGACAAAGCTTATGTTTTTGTGAAATTTCTCGGACAATTTTAATTATTTTTGAAAAGGTCTTCGGTAATGAACTGGAAATTAAATTTTGAACACCTAGATACCAAATATGTGGGGATTGCTTTTGTTTTAAACTTTTTTAA
Source organism: Empis livida (assembly GCA_963932195.1). Taxonomy (NCBI): domain Eukaryota; kingdom Metazoa; phylum Arthropoda; class Insecta; order Diptera; family Empididae; genus Empis; species Empis livida. Next base: position 40,718,509 of record OZ010645.1, read on the forward strand.
TTTTTTTCGGAAAAATCATGATGGTTGGTATGGATTTTTACAAAGCTTATGTTTTTGTGAAATTTCTCGGGCAATTTCAATTATTTTTGAAAAAGGTCTTCGGTAATGAACTGGAAATTAAGTTTCGAACACGTAGATACCAAATATGTGGGGATTGCTTTTGTTTTAACTTTTTTAATTTTTTTCGGAAAAATCATGATGGTTGGTATGGATTTTGACAAAGCTTATGTTTTTGTGAAATTTATCGGACAATTTTAATTATTTTTGAAAAAGGTCTTCGGTAATGAACTGGAAATTAAATTTCGAACACGTCGATACCAAATATGTGGGGATTGCTTTTGTTTTAAACTTTTTTAATTTTTTTCGGAAAAATCATGATGGTTGGTATGAATTTTGACAAAGCTTATGTTTTTGTGCAATTTCTCGGACAATTTTAATTATTTTTGAAAAAGGTCTTCGGAAATGAACTGGAAATTAAATTTCGAACTCGTAGATACCAAATATGTGGGGATTACTTTTGTTTTAAACTTTTTTAATTTTTTTCGGAAAAATCATGATGGTTGGTATGGATTTTGACAAAGCTTATGTTTTTGTGAAATTTCTCGGACAATTTTAATTATTTGTGAAAAAGGTCTTCGGTAATGAACTGTAAATTAAATTTCGTACACGTAGATACTAAATATGTGGGGATTGCTTTTGTTTTCAACTTTTTTAATTTTTTTCGGAAAAATCATGATGGTTGGTATGGATTTTGACAAAGCTTATGTTTTTGTGAAATTTCTCGGGCAATTTTAATTATTTTTGAAAAAGGTCTTCGGTAATGAACTGGAAATTAAATTTCGAACACCTAGATACCAAATATGTGGGGATTGCTTTTGTTTTAAACTTTTTTAATTTTTTTCGGAAAAATCATGATGGTTGGTATAGATTTTAACAAAGCTTATGTTTTTGTGAAATTTCTCGGACAATTTTAATTATTTGTGAAAAAGGTCTTCGGTAATGAACTGTAAATTAAATTTCGTACACGTAGATACCAAATATGTGGGGATTGCTTTTGTTTTAAACTTTTTTAATTTTTTTCGGAAAAATCATGATGGTTGGTATGGATTTTGACAAAGCTTATGTTTTTGTGAAATTTCTCGGGCAATTTTAATTATTTTTGAAAAAGGTCTTCGGTAATGAACTGGAAATTAAATTTCGAACACCTAGATACCAAATATGTGGGGATTGCTTTTGTTTTAAACTTTTTTATTTTTTTTCGGAAAAACCATGATGGTTGGTATAGATTTTGACAAAGCTTATGTTTTTGTGAAATTTCTCGGACAATTTTAAGTATTTTTGAAAAAGCTCTTCGGTAATGAATTGGAAATTAAATTTCGAACACCTAGATACCAAATATGTGGGGATTGCTTTTGTTTTAAACTTTTTTAAATTTTTCGGAAAAATCATGATGGTTGGTATGGATTTTGACAAAGCTTATGTTTTTGTGAAATTTCTCGGACAATTTTAATTATTTTTGAAAAAGGTCTTCGGTAATGAACTAGAAATTAAATTTCGAACACCTAGATACCACATATGTGGTGATAGCTTTTGTTTTAAACTTTTTAAATTTTTTTCGGAAAAATCATGATGGTTGGTATGGATTTTGACAAAGCTTATGTTTTTGTGAAATTTCTCGGACAATTTTAATTATTTTTGAAAAAGGTCTTCAGTAGTGAACTGGAAATTAAATTTCGAACACGTAGATACCAAATATGTGTGGATTGCTTTTGTTTTAAACTTTTTTAATTTTTTGCAGAAAAATCATGATGGTTGGTATGGATTTTGACAAAGCTTATGTTTTTGTGAAATTTCTCGGACAATTTTAATTATTTTTGAAAAAGGTCTTCGGTAATGAACTGGAAATTAAATTAAGAACACCTAGATACCAAATATGTGGGGATTGCTTTTGTTTTAAACTTTTTTAATTTTTTTCGGAAAAATCATGATGGTTGGTATGGATTTTGACAAAGCTTATGTTTTTGTGAAATTTCTCGGGCAATTTTAATTATTTTTGAAAAAGGTCTTCGGAAATGTACTGGAAATTAGATTTCAAACACGTAGATCCCAAATATGTGGGGATTGCTTTTGTTTTAAACTTTTTTAATTTTTTTCAGAAAAATTATGATGGTTGGTATGAATTTTGACAAAGCTTATGTTTTTGTGAAATTTCTCGGGCAATTTTAATTATTTTTGAAAAAGGTCTTCGGTAATGAACTGGAAATTAAGTTTCGAACACGTAGATACCAAATATGTGGGGATTGCTTTTGTTTTAAACTTTTTTAATTTTTTTCTGAAAAATCATGATGGTTGGTATGGATTTTGACAAAGCTTATGTTTTTGTGAAATTTCTCGGACAATTTTAATTATTTTTGAAAAAGGTCTTCGGTAATGAACTGGAAATTAAATTTCGAACACCTAGATACGAAATTGCTTTTGTTTTAAACTTTTTTAATTTTTTCGGAAATATCATGATGGTTGGTATGGATTTTGACAAAGCTTATGTTTTTGTGAAATTTCTCGGACAATTTTAATTATTTTAAAAAAAGGTCTTCGGAAATGAACTGGAAATTAAATTTCGAACACCTAGATACCAAATATGTGGGGACTGCTTTTGGTTTAAACTTTTTTAATTTTTTTCGGAAAAATCATGATGGTTGGTATGGATTTTGACAAAGCTTATGTTTTTGTGAAATTTCTCGGGCAATTTTATTTATTTTTAAAAAAGGTCTTCGGTAATGAACTAGAAATTAAATTTCGAACACCTAGATACCAAATATGTGGGGATTGCTTTTGCTTTAAACTTTTTTAATTTTTTTCGGAAAAATCATGATGGTTGGTATGGATTTTGACAAAGCTTATGTTTTTGTGAAATTTCTCGGACAATTTTAATTATTTTTGAAAAAGGTCTTCGGAAATGAACTGGAAATTAAATTTCGAACACCTAGATACCAAATATGTGGGGACTGCTTTTGGTTTAAACTTTTTTAATTTTTTTCGGAAAAATCATGATGGTTGGTATGGATTTTGACAAAGCTTATGTTTTTGTGAAATTTCTCGGACAATTTTAATTATTTTTGAAAAAGGTCTTCGGAAATGAACTGGAAATTAAATTTCGAACACCTAGATACCAAATATGTGGGGACTGCTTTTGGTTTAAACTTTTTTAATTTTTTTCGGAAAAATCATGATGGTTGGTATGGATTTTGACAAAGCTTATGTTTTTGTGAAATTTCTCGGGCAATTTTATTTATTTTTAAAAAAGGTCTTCGGTAATGAACTAGAAATTAAATTTCGAACACCTAGATACCAAATATGTGGGGATTGCTTTTGCTTTAAACTTTTTTAATTTTTTTCGGAAAAATCATGATGGTTGGTATGGATTTTGACAAAGCTTATGTTTTTGTGAAATTTCTCGTACAATTTTAATTATTTTTGAAAAAGGTCTTCGGTAATGAACTAGAAATTAAATTTCGAACACCTAGATATCAAATATGTGGGGATTGTTTTTGTTTTAAACTTTTTTAATTTTTTTCGGAAAAATCATGATGGTTGGTATGGCTTTTGACAAAGCTTATGTTTTTGTGAAATTTCTCGGGCAATTTTATTTATTTTTAAAAAAGGTCTTCGGAAATGAACTGGAAATTAAATTTCGAACACGTAGATACCAAATATGTGGGGGTTGCTTTTGTTTTAAACTTTTTTAATTTTTTTCGGAAAAATCATGATGGTTGGTATGGATTTTGACAAAGCTTATGTTTTTGTGAAATTTCTCGGGCAATTTTAATTATTTTTGAAAAAGGTCTTCGGAAATGAAATGGAAATTTAATTTCGAACACGTAGATACCAAATATGTGGGGATTGCTTTTGTTTTAAACTTTTTTAATTTTTTAAGGAAAAATAATGATGGTTGGAATGGATTTTGACAAAGCTTATGTTTTTGTGCAATTTCTCGGACAATTTTAATTATTTTTGAAAAAGGTCTTCGGTAATGAACTGGAAATTAAATTTCGAACACGTAGATACCAAATATGTGGGGATTGCTTTTGTTTTAAACTTTTTTAATTTTTTTCGGAAAAATCATGATGGTTGGAATAGATTGTGACAAAGCTCATGTTTTTGTGAAATTTCTCGGACAATTTTAATTATTTTTGAAAAAGGTCTTCGCTAATGAACTGGAAATTAAATTTCGAACACGTAGATACCAAATATGTGGGGACTGCTTTTGTTTTAAACTATTTTAATTTTTTTCGGAAAAATCATAATGGTTGGTATGGATTTTGACAAAGCATATGTTTTTGTGAAATTTCTCGGGCAATTTTAATTATTTTTGAAAAAGGTCTTCGGAAATGAACTGGAAATTAAATTTCGAACACGTAGATACCAAATATGTGGGGATTGCTTTTGTTTTAAACTTTTTTAATTTTTTTCGGAAAAATCATGATGGTTGGTATGGATTTTGACAAAGCTTATGTTTTTGTGAAATTTCTCGGACAATTTTAATTATTTTTGAAAAAGGTCTTCGGTAATGAACTGGATATTAAATTTCGAACACGTAGATACCAAATATGTGGGGATTGCTTTTGTTTTAAACTTTTTTAATATTTTTCGCAAAAATCATGATGGTTGGTATGAATTTTGACAAAGCTTATGTTTTTGTGAAATTTCTCGGACAATTTTAATTATTTTTGAAAAAGGTCTTCGGTAATGAACTGGAAATTAAATTTCGAACACGTAGATACCAAATATGTGGGGATTGCTTTTGTTTTAAACTTTTTTAATTTTTTTCGGAAAAATGATGATGGTTGGTATGGATTTTGACAAAGCTTATGTTTTTTTGAAATTTCTCGGACAATTTTAATTATTTTTGAAAAATGTCTTCGGTAATGAACTGGAAATTAAATTTCGAACACGTAGATACCAAATATGTGGGGATTGCCTTTGTTTTAAACTTTTTTAATTTTTTTCGGAAAAATAATGATGGTTGCCATGGATTTTGACAAAGCTTATGTTTTTGTGAAATTTCTCGGACAAATTTCGAACACCTAGATATCAAATATGTGGGGATTGCTTTTGTTTTAAACTTTTTTAATTTTTTTCGGAAAAATCATGATGGTTTTGACAAAGCTTATGTTTTTGTGAAATTTCTCGGGCAATTTTAATTAGTATGGATTTTGACAAAGCTTATGTTTTTGTGAAATTTCTCGGACATATTTAATTATTTCTGAAAAAGGTCTTCGGTAATGAACTGGAAATTAAATTTCGAACACCTGGATACCAAATATGTGGGGATTGCTTTTGTTCTAAACTTTTTTAATTTTTTTCGGAAAAATCATGATGGTTGGTATGGATTTTGACAAAGCTTATGTTTTTGTGAAATTTCTCGGGCAATTTTAATTATTTTTGAAAAAGGTCTTCGGAAATGAACTAGAAATTAAATTTCGAACACGTAGATACCAAATGTGTGGGGATTGCTTTTGTTTTAAACTTTTTTAATTTTTTTCGGAAAAATCATGATGGTTGGTATGGATTTTAACAAAGCTTATGTTTTTGTGAAATTTCTCGGGCAATTTTAATTATTTTTGAAAAAGGTCTTCGGAAATGAACTGGAAATTAAATTTCGAACACGTAGATACCAAATATGTGGGGATTGCTTTTGTTTTAAACTTTTTTAATTTTTTTCGGAAAAATCATGATGGTTGGTATGGATTTTGACAAAGCTTATGTTTTTGTGAAATTTCTCGGACAATTTTAATTATTTTTGAAAAAGGTCTTCGGAAATGAACTGGAAATTAAATTTCGAACACCTAGATACCAAATATGTGGGGATTGCTTTTGTTTTAAACTTTTTTAATTTTTTTCGCAAAAATCATGATGGTTGGTATGGATTTTGACAAAGCTTATGTTTTTGTGAAATTTCTCGGGCAATTTTAATTATTTTTGAAAAAGGTCTTCGGAAATGAACTGGAAATTAAATTTCGAACACGTAGATACCAAATATGTGGGGATTGCTTTTGTTTTAAACTTTTTTAATTTTTTTCGGAAAATCATGATGGTTTTTTCGGAAAATCGTATGGATTTTGACAAAGCTTATGTTTTTGTGAAATTTCTCGGGCAATTTTAATTATTTTTGAAAAAGGTCTTCGGTAATGAACTGGAAATTAAATTTCAAACACCTAGATACCAAATATGTGGAGATTGCTTTTGTTTTAAACTTTTTTAATTTTTTTCGCAAAAATCATGATGGTTGGTATGGATTTTGACAAAGCTTATGTTTTTGTGAAATTTCTTGGACAATTTTAATTATTTTTGAAAAAGATCTTCGGAAATGAACTGGAAATTAAATTTCGAACACGTAGATACCAAATATGTGGGGATTGCTTTTGTTTTATACTTTTAAATTTTTTTCGGAAAAATCATGATGGTTGGTATGGATTTTGACAAAGCTTATGTTTTTGTGAAATTTCTCGGACAATTTTATTATTTTTGAAAAAGGTCTTCGGTAATGAACTGGAAATTAAATTTCGAACACCTAGATACCAAATATGTGGGGATTGCTTTTGTTTTAAACTATTTTAATTTTTTTCGGAAAAATCATGATGGTTGGTATGGATTTTGACAAAGCTTATGTTTTTGTGAAATTTCTCGGACAATTTTAATTATTTTTGAAAAAGGTCTTCGGTAATGAACTGGAAATTAATTTTCGAACACCTAGATACCAAATATGTGGGGATTGCTTTTGTTTTAAACTTTTTTAATTTTTTTCGGAAAAATCATGATGGTTGGTATGGATTTTGACAAAGCTTATGTTTTTGTGAAAGTTCTCGGGCAATTTTAATTATTTTTGAAAAAGGTCTTCGGAAATGAACTGGAAATTAAATTTCGAACACGTAGATACCAAATATGTGGGGATTGCTTTTGTTTTAAACTTTTTTAATTTTTTTCGGAAAAATCATGATGGTTGGTATGGATTTTGACAAAGCTTATGTTTTTGTGAAATTTCTCGGACAATTTTAATTATTTTTGAAAAAGGTCTTCGGTAATGAACTGGAAATTAAATTTCGAACACGTAGATACCAAATATGTGGGGATTGCTTTTGTTTTAAACTTTTTTAATATTTTTCGCAAAAATCATGATGGTTGGTATGAATTTTGACAAAGCTTATGTTTTTGTGAAATTTCTCGGACAATTTTGATTATTTTTGAAAAAGGTCTTCGGTAATGAACTGGAAATTCAATTTCGAACACGTAGATACCAAATATGTGGGGATTGCTTTTGTTTTAAACTTTTTTAATTTTTTTCGGAAAAATGATGATGGTTGGTATGGATTTTGACAAAGCTTATGTTTTTTTGAAATTTCTCGGACAATTTTAATTATTTTTGAAAAAGGTCTTCGGTAATGAACTGGAAATTAAATTTCGAACACGTAGATACCAAATATGTGGGGATTGCTTTTGTTTTAAACTTTTTTAATTTTTTTCGGAAAAATGATGATGGTTGGTATGGATTTTGACAAAGCTTATGTTTTTTTGAAATTTCTCGGACAATTTTAATTATTTTTGAAAAAGGTCTTCGGTAATGAACTGGAAATTAAATTTCGAACACGTAGATACCAAATATGTGGGGATTGCTTTTGTTTTAAACTTTTTTAATTTTTTTCGGAAAAATGATGATGGTTGGTATGGATTTTGACAAAGCTTATGTTTTTTTGAAATTTCTCGGACAATTTTAATTATTTTTGAAAAAGGTCTTCGGTAATGAACTGGAAATTAAATTTCGAACACGTAGATACCAAATATGTGGGGATTGCTTTTGTTTTAAACTTTTTTAATTTTTTTCGGAAAAATCATGATGGTTGGCATGGATTTTGACAAAGCTTATGTTTTTGTGAAATTTCTCGGACAATTTTAATTATTTTTGAAAAAGGTCTTCGGTAATGAACTGGAAATTAAATTTCGAACACCTAGATATCAAATATGTGGGGATTGCTTTTGTTTTAAACTTTTTTAATTTTTTTCGGAAAAATCATGATGGTTGGTATGGATTTTGACAAAGCTTATGTTTTTGTGAAATTTCTCGGGCAATTTTAATTATTTTTGAAAAAAGTCTTCGGAAATGAACTAGAAATTAAATTTCGAACACGTAGATACCAAATGTGTGGGGATTGCTTTTGTTTTAAACTTTTTAATTTTTTTCGGAAAAATCATGATGGTTGGTATGGATTTTGACAAAGCTTATGTTTTTGTGAAATTTCTCGGGCAATTTTAATTATTTTTGAAAAAGGTCTTCGGAAATGAACTGGAAATTAAATTTCGAACACGTAGATACCAAATATGTGGGGATTGCTTTTGTTTTAAACTTTTTTAATTTTTTTCGGAAAAATCAGGATGGTTGGTATGGATTTTGACAAAGCTTATGTTTTTGTGAAATTTCTCGGGCAATTTTAATTATTTTTGAAAAAGGTCTTCGGTAATGAACTGGAAATTAAATTTCAAACACGTAGATACCAAATATGTGGGGATTGCTTTTGTTTTAAACTTTTTTAATTTTTTTCGCAAAAATCATGATGGATGGTATGGATTTTGACAAAGCTTATGTTTTTGTGAAATTTCTCGGGCAATTTTAATTATTTTTGAAAAAGGTCTTCGGAAATGAACTGGAAATTTAATTTCGAACACGTAGATACCAAATATGTGGGGATTGCTTTTATTTTAAACTTTTTTAATTTTTTTCGGAAAAGTCATGATGGTTGGAATGGATTTTGACAAAGCTTATGTTTTTGTGAAATTTCTCGGACAGTTTTAATTATTTATGAACTGGAAATTAAATTTCGAACACTTAGATACCAAATATGTGGGGATTGCTTTTGTTTTAAACTTTTTTAATATTTTTCGGAAAAATCATGATGGTTGGTATGGATTTTGACAAAGCTTATGTTTTGTGAAATTTCTCGGGCAATTTTAATTATTTTTGAAAAAGGTCTTCGGAAATGAACTGGAAATTTAATTTCGAACACGTAGATACCAAATATGTGGGGATTGCTTTTATTTTAAACTTTTTTAATTTTTTTCGGAAAAGTCATGATGGTTGGTATGGATTTTGACAAAGCTTATGTTTTTGTGAAATTTCTCGGGCAATTTTAATTATTTTTGAAAAAGGTCTTCGGTAATGAACTGGAAATTAAATTTCGAACACGTAGATACCAAATATGTGGGGATTGCTTTTGTTTTAAACTTTTAAATTTTTTTCGGAAAAACCATGATGGTTGGTATGGATTGACAAAGCTTATGTTTTTGTGAAATTTCTCGGACAATTTTAATTATTTTTGAAAAACACGTAGATACCAAATATGTGGGGATTGCTTTTGTTTTAAACTTTTAAATTTTTTTCGGAAAAATCATGATGGTTGGTATGGATTGACAAAGCTTATGTTTTTGTAAAATTTCTCGGACAATTTTAATTATTTTTGAAAAAGGTCTTCGGTAATGAACTGGAAATTAAATTTCGAACACGTAGATACCAAATATGTGGGGATTGCTTTTGTTTTAAACTTTTTTAATTTTTTTCGGAAAATCATGATGGTTGGTATGGATTTTGACAAAGCTTATGTTTTTGTGAAATTTCTCGGACAATTTTAATTATTTTTGAAAAAGGTCTTCGGTAATGTACTGGAAATTAAATTTCGAACACCTAGAAACCAAATATGTGGGGATTGCTTTTGTTTTAAACTTTTTTAATTTTTTTCGGAAAATCATGATGGTTGGTATGGATTTTGACAAAGCTTATGTTTTTGTGAAATTTCTCGGGCAATTTTAATTATTTTTGAAAAAGGTCTTCGGAAATGAACTGGAAATTAAATTTCGAACACGTAGATACCAAATGTGTGGGGATTGCTTTTGTTTTAAACTTTTTAATTTTTTTCGGAAAAATCATGATGGTTGGTATGGATTTTGACAAAGCTTATGTTTTTGTGAAATTTCTCGGGCAATTTTAATTATTTTTGAAAAAGGTCTTCGGAAATGAACTGGAAATTAAATTTCGAACACGTAGATACCAAATATGTGGGGATTGCTTTTGTTTTAAACTTTTTTAATTTTTTTCGGAAAAATCATGATGGTTGGTATGGATTTTGACAAAGCTTATGTTTTTGTGAAATTTCTCGGGCAATTTTAATTATTTTTGAAAAAGGTCTTCGGTAATGAACTGGAAATTAAATTTCAAACACGTAGATACCAAATATGTGGGGATTGCTTTTGTTTTAAAATTTTTTAATATTTTTCGGAAAAATCATGATGGTTGGTATGGATTTTGACAAAGCTTATGTTTTGTGAAATTTCTCGGGCAATTTTAATTATTTTTGAAAAAGGTCTTCGGAAATGAACTGGAAATTTAATTTCGAACACGTAGATACCAAATATGTTGGAATGGATTTTGACAAAGCTTATGTTTTTGTGAAATTTCTCGGACAGTTTTAATTATTTTTGAAAAAGGTCTTCGGTAATGAACTGGAAATTAAATTTCGAACACGTAGATACCAAATATGTGGGGATTGCTTTTGTTTTAAACTTTTAAATTTTTTTCGAAAAAATCATGATGGTTGGTATGGATTTTGACAAAGCTTATGTTTTTGTGAAATTTCTCGGACAATTTTAATTATTTTTGAAAAAGGTCTTCGGTAATGAACTGGAAATTAAATTTCGAACACCTAGATACCAAATATGTGGGGATTGCTTTTGTTTTAAACTTTTTTAATTTTTTTCGGAAAATCATGATGGTTGGTATGGATTTTGACAAAGCTTATGTTTTTGTGAAATTTCTCGGACAATTTTAATTATTTTTGAAAAAGGTCTTCGGTAATGAACTGGAAATTAAATTTCGAACACGTAGATACCAAATATGTGGGGATTGCTTTTGTTTTAAACTTTTTTAATTTTTTTCGGAAAAATCATGATGGTTGGTATGGATTTTTACAAACCTGATGTTTTTGTGAAATTTCTCGGACAATTTTAATTATTTTTGGAAAAGGTCTTCGGTAATGAACTGGAAATTAAATTTCGAACACGTAGATACCAAATATTTGGGGATTGCTTTTGTTTTAAACTTTTTTAATTTTTTTCGGAAAAATCAGGATGGTTGGTATGGATTTTGACAAAGCTTATGTTTTTGTGAAATTTCTCGGGCAATTTTAATTATTTTTGAAAAAGGTCTTCGGTAATGAACTGGAAATTAAATTTCAAACACGTAGATACCAAATATTTGGGGATTGCTTTTGTTTTAAACTTTTTTAATTTTTTTCGGAAAAATCATGATGGTTGGTATGGATTTTTACAAAGCTTATGTTTTTGTGAAATTTCTCGGACACTTTTAATTATTTTTGGAAAAGGTCTTCGGTAATGAACTGGAAATTAAATTTCAAACACGTAGATACCAAATATGTGGGGATTGCTTTTGTTTTAAAATTTTTTAATATTTTTCGGAAAAATCATGATGGTTGGTATGGATTTTGACAAAGCTTATGTTTTGTGAAATTTCTCGGGCAATTTTAATTATTTTTGAAAAAGGTCTTCGGAAATGAACTGGAAATTTAATTTCGAACACGTAGATACCAAATATTTGGGGATTGTGAAATTTCTCGGGCAATTTTAATTATTTTTGAAAAAGGTCTTCGGAAATGAACTGGAAATTAAATTTCGAACACGTAGATACCAAATATGTGGGGATTGCTTTTGTTTTAAACTTTTAAATTTTTTTCGAAAAAATCATGATGGTTGGTATGGATTTTGACAAAGCTTATGTTTTTGTGAAATTTCTCGGACAATTTTAATTATTTTTGAAAAAGGTCTTCGGTAATGAACTGGAAATTAAATTTCGAACACCTAGATACCAAATATGTGGGGATTGCTTTTGTTTTAAACTTTTTTAATTTTTTTCGGAAAATCATGATGGTTGGTATGGATTTTGACAAAGCTTATGTTTTTGTGAAATTTCTCGGACAATTTTAATTATTTTTGAAAAAGGTCTTCGGTAATGAACTGGAAATTAAATTTCGAACACGTAGATACCAAATATGTGGGGATTGCTTTTGTTTTAAACTTTTTTAATTTTTTTCGGAAAAATCATGATGGTTGGTATGGATTTTTACAAAGCTTATGTTTTTGTGAAATTTCTCGGACAATTTTAATTATTTTTGGAAAAGGTCTTCGGTAATGAACTGGAAATTAAATTTCGAACACGTAGATACCAAATATTTGGGGATTGCTTTTGTTTTAAACTTTTTTAATTTTTTTCGGAAAAATCAGGATGGTTGGTATGGATTTTGACAAAGCTTATGTTTTTGTGAAATTTCTCGGGCAATTTTAATTATTTTTGAAAAAGGTCTTCGGAAATGAACTGGAAATTAAATTTCAAACACGTAGATACCAAATATTTGGGGATTGCTTTTGTTTTAAACTTTTTTAATTTTTTTCGGAAAAATCATGATGGTTGGTATGGATTTTGACAAAGCTTATGCTTTTTTTGAGAAATTTCTCGGGCAATTTTAATTATTTTTGAAAAAGGTCTTCGGAAATGAACTGGAAATTAAATTTCGAACACGTAGATACGAAATATGTGGGGATTGCTTTTGTTTTAAACTTTTTTAATTTTTTTCGGAAAAATGATGATGGTTGGTATGGATTTTGACAAAGCTTATGTTTTTGTGAAATTTCTCGGGCAATTTTAATTATTTTTGAAAAAGGTCTTCGGTAATGAACTGGAAATTAAATTTCGCACACCTAGATACCAAATAATGGGGTATTGCTTTTGTTTTAAACTTTTTTAATTTTTTTCGGAAAAATCATGATGGTTGGTATGGATTTTGACAAAGCTTATGTTTTTGTGAAATTTCTCGGACAATTTTAATTATTTTTGAAAAGGTCTTCGGTAATGAACTGGAAATTAAATTTCGAACACGTAGATACCAAATATGTGGGGATTGCTTTTGTTTTAAACTTTTTAATTTTTTTCGGAAAAATCATGATGGTTGGTATGAATTTTGACAAAGCTTATGTTTTTGTGAAATTTCTCGGGCAATTTTAATTATTTTTGAAAAAGGTCTTCGGTAATGAACTGGAAATTAAATTTCGAATACGTAGATACCAAATATGTGGGGATTGCTTTAGTTTTAAACTTTTTTATTTTTTTTCGGAAAAATCATGATGGTTGGTATGGATTTTTACAAAGCTTATGTTTTTGTGAAATTTCTCGGACAATTTTAATTATTTTTGGAAAAGGTCTTCGGTAATGAACTGGAAATTAAATTTCGAACAACTAGATACCAAATATGTGGGGATTGCTTTTGTTTTAAACTTTTTTAATTTTTTTCGGAAAAATCATGATGGTTGGTATGGATTTTGACAAAGCTTATGTTTTTGTGAAATTTCTCGGGCAATTCTAATTATTTTTGAAAAAGGTCTTCGGAAATGAACTGGAAAATAAATTTCGAACACGTAGATACCAAATGTGTGGGGATTGCTTTTGTTTTAAACTTTTTTAACTTTTTCGGAAAAATCATGATGGTTGGTATGGATTTTGACAAAGCTTATGTTTTTGTGAAATTTCTCGGACAATTTTAATTATTTTTGGAAAAGGTCTTCGGTAATGAACTGGAAATTAAATTTCGAACAACTAGATACCAAATATGTGGGGATTGCTTTTGTTTTAAACTTTTTTAATTTTTTTCGGAAAAATCATGATGGTTGGTATGGATTTTGACAAAGCTTATGTTTTTGTGAAATTTCTCGGACAATTTTAATTATTTTTGGAAAAAGTCTTCGGTAATGAACTGGAAATTAAATTTCGAACACGTAGATACCAAATATGTGGGGTTTGCTTTTGTTTTAAACTTTTTTAATTTTTTTCGGAAAAATCAGGATGGTTGGTATGGATTTTGACAAAGCTTATGTTTTTGTGAAATTTCTCGGGCAATTTTAATTATTTTTGATAAAGGTCTTCGGAAATGAACTGGAAATTAAATTTCGAACACATAGATACCAAATATTTGGGGATTGCTTTTGTTTTAAACTTTTTTAATTTTTTTCGGAAAAATCATGATGGTTGGTATGGATTTTGACAAAGCTTAAATTTTAATTTTTTGTGAAAAAGGTCTTCGGAAATGAACTGGAAATTAAATTTCGAACACGTAGATACCAAATATGTGAGGATTGCTTTTGTTTTAAACTTTTTTAATTTTTTTCGGAAAAATCATGATGGTTGGTATGGATTTTGACAAAGCTTATGTTTTTCTGAAATTTCTCGGACAATTTTAATTATTTTTGAAAAAGGTCTTCGGTAATGAACTGGAAATTAAATTTCGAACACGTAGATACCAAATATGTGGGGATTGCTTTTGTTTTAAACTTTTTTAATTTTTTTCGGAAAAATCATGATGGTTGGTATGGATTTTGACAAAGCTTATGTTTTTGTGAAATTTCTCGGGCAATTTTAATTATTTTTGAAAAAGGTCTTCGGTAATGAACTGGAAATTAAATTTCGAACACGTAGATACCAAATATGTGGGTATTGCTTTTGTTTTAAACTTTTTTAATTTTTTTCGGAAAAATCATGATGGTTGGTATGGATTTTGACAAAGCTTATGTTTTTGTGAAATTTCTCGGACAATTTTAATTATTTTTGAAAAAGGTCTTCGGTAATGAACTGGAAATTAAATTTCGAACACGTAGATACCAAATATGTGGGGATTGCTTTTGTTTTAAACTTTTTAATTTTTTTCGGAAAAATCATGATGGTTGGTATGGATTTTTACAAAGCTTATGTTTTTGTGAAATTTCTCGGACAATTTTAATTATTTTTGGAAAAGGTCTTCGGTAATGAACTGGAAATTAAATTTCGAACAACTAGATACCAAATATGTGGGGATTGCTTTTGTTTTAAACTTTTTTAATTTTTTTCGGAAAAATCATGATGGTTGGTATGGATTTTGACAAAGCTTATGTTTTTGTGAAATTTATCGGGCAATTTTAATTATTTTTGAAAAAGGTCTTCGGTAATGAAATGGAAATTAAATTTCGAACACCTAGATACCAAATAATGGGGTATTGCTTTTGTTTTAAACTTTTTTAATTTATTTCGGAAAAATCATGATCGTTGGTATGGATTTTGACAAAGCTTATGTTTTTGTGAAATTTCTCGGACAATTTTAATTATTTGTGAAAAAGGTCTTCGGTAATGAACTGGAAATTAAATTTCGAACACGTAGATACCAAATATGTGGGGATTGCTTTTGTTTTAAACTTTTTTAATTTTTTTCGGAAAAATCATGATGGTTGGTATGGATTTTGACAAAGCTTATGTTTTTGTGAAATTTCTCGGACAATTTTAATTATTTGTGAAAAAGGTCTTCGGTAATGAACTGGAAATTAAATTTCGAACACGTAGATACCAAATATGTGGGGATTGCTTTTGTTTTAAACTTTTTTAATTTTTTTCGGAAAAATCATGATGGTTGGTATGGATTTTGACAAAGCTTATGTTTTTGTGAAATTTCTCAGGCAATTTTAATTATTTTTGAAAAAGGTCTTCGGTAATGAACTGGAAATTAAATTTCGAACACGTAGATACCAAATATGTGGGTATTGCTTTTGTTTTAAACTTTTTTAATTTTTTTCGGAAAAATCATGATGGTTGGTATGGATTTTGACAAAGCTTAAATTTTAATTATTTGTGAAAAAGGTCTTCGGAAATGAACTGGAAATTAAATTTCGAACACGTAGATACCAAATATGTGAGGATTGCTTTTGTTTTAAACTTTTTTAATTTTTTTCGGAAAAATCATGATGGTTGGTATGGATTTTGACAAAGCTTATGTTTTTGTGAAATTTCTCGGACAATTTTAATTATTTTTGAAAAAGGTCTTCGGTAATGAACTGGAAATTAAATTTCGAACACGTAGATACCAAATATGTGGGGATTGCTTTTGTTTTAAACTTTTTAATTTTTTTCGGAAAAATCATGATGGTTGGTATGAATTTTGACAAAGCTTATGTTTTTGTGAAATTTCTCGGACAATTTTAATTATTTTTGAAAAAGGTCTTCGGTAATGAACTGGAAATTAAATTTCGAACACGTAGATACCAAATATGTGGGGATTGCTTTTGTTTTAAACTTTTTAATTTTTTTCGGAAAAATCATGATGGTTGGTATGAATTTTGACAAAGCTTATGTTTTTGTGAAATTTCTCGGGCAATTTTAATTATTTTTGAAAAAGGTCTTCGGTAATGAACTGGAAATTAAATTTCGAACACGTAGATACCAAATATGTGGGGATTGCTTTAGTTTTAAACTTTTTTAATTTTTTTCGGAATAATCATGATGGTTGGTATGGATTTTTACAAAGCTTATGTTTTTGTGAAATTTCTCGGACAATTTTAATTATTTTTGGAAAAGGTCTTCGGTAATGAACTGGAAATTAAATTTCGAACAACTAGATACCAAATATGTGGGGATTGCTTTTGTTTTAAACTTTTTTAATTTTTTTCGGAAAAATCATGATGGTTGGTATGGATTTTGACAAAGCTTATGTTTTTGTGAAATTTATCGGGCAATTTTAATTATTTTTGAAAAAGGTCTTCGGTAATGAACTGGAAATTAAATTTCGAACACCTAGATACCAAATAATGGGGTATTGCTTTTGTTTTAAACTTTTTTAATTTTTTTCGGAAAAATCATGATCGTTGGTATGGATTTTGACAAAGCTTATGTTTTTGTGAAATTTCTCGGACAATTTTAATTATTTGTGAAAAAGGTCTTCGGTAATGAACTGGAAATTAAATTTCGAACACGTAGATACCAAATATGTGGGGATTGCTTTTGTTTTAAACTTTTTTAATTTTTTTCGGAAAAATCATGATGGTTGGTATGGATTTTGACAAAGCTTATGTTTTTGTGAAATTGCTCGGACAATTTTAATTATTTGTGAAAAAGGTCTTCGGTAATGAACTGGAAATTAAATTTCGAACACGTAGATACCAAATATGTGGGGATTGCTTTTGTTTTAAACTTTTTTAATTTTTTTCGGAAAAATCATGATGGTTGGTATGGATTTTGACAAAGCTTATGTTTTTGTGAAATTTCTCGGGCAATTTTAATTATTTTTGAAAAAGGTCTTCGGTAATGAACTGGAAATTAAATTTCGAACACGTAGATACCAAATATGTGGGTATTGCTTTTGTTTTAAACTTTTTTAATTTTTTTCGGAAAAATCATGATGGTTGGTATGGATTTTGACAAAGCTTATGTTTTTGTGATATTTCTCGGACAATTTTAATTATTTGTGAAAAAGGTCTTCGGAAATGAACTGGAAATTAAATTTCGAACACGTAGATACGAAATATGTGAGGATTGCTTTTGTTTTAAACTTTTTTAATTTTTTTCGGAAAAATCATGATGGTTGGTATGGATTTTGACAAAGCTTATGTTTTTCTGAAATTTCTCGGACAATTTTAATTATTTTTGAAAAAGGTCTTCGGTAATGAACTGGAAATTAAATTTCGAACACGTAGATACCAAATATGTGGGGATTGCTTTTGTTTTAAACTTTTTAATTTTTTTCGGAAAAATCATGATGGTTGGTATGAATTTTGACAAAGCTTATGTTTTTGTGAAATTTCTCGGGCAATTTTAATTATTTTTGAAAAAGGTCTTCGGTAATGAACTGGAAATTAAATTTCGAACACGTAGATACCAAATATGTGGGGATTGCTTTAGTTTTAAACTTTTTTAATTTTTTTCGGAATAATCATGATGGTTGGTATGGATTTTTACAAAGCTTATGTTTTTGTGAAATTTCTCGGACAATTTTAATTATTTTTGGAAAAGGTCTTCGGTAATGAACTGGAAATTAAATTTCGAACAACTAGATACCAAATATGTGGGGATTGCTTTTGTTTTAAACTTTTTTAATTTTTTTCGGAAAAATCATGATGGTTGGTATGGATTTTGACAAAGCTTATGTTTTTGTGAAATTTATCGGGCAATTTTAATTATTTTTGAAAAAGGTCTTCGGTAATGAACTGGAAATTAAATTTCGAACACCTAGATACCAAATAATGGGGTATTGCTTTTGTTTTAAACTTTTTTAATTTTTTTCGGAAAAATCATGATCGTTGGTATGGATTTTGACAAAGCTTATGTTTTTGTGAAATTTCTCGGACAATTTTAATTATTTGTGAAAAAGGTCTTCGGTAATGAACTGGAAATTAAATTTCGAACACGTAGATACCAAATATGTGGGGATTGCTTTTGTTTTAAACTTTTTTAATTTTTTTCGGAAAAATCATGATGGTTGGTATGGATTTTGACAAAGCTTATGTTTTTGTGAAATTGCTCGGACAATTTTAATTATTTGTGAAAAAGGTCTTCGGTAATGAACTGGAAATTAAATTTCGAACACGTAGATACCAAATATGTGGGGATTGCTTTTGTTTTAAACTTTTTTAATTTTTTTCGGAAAAATCATGATGGTTGGTATGGATTTTGACAAAGCTTATGTTTTTGTGAAATTTCTCGGGCAATTTTAATTATTTTTGAAAAAGGTCTTCGGTAATGAACTGGAAATTAAATTTCGAACACGTAGATACCAAATATGTGGGTATTGCTTTTGTTTTAAACTTTTTTAATTTTTTTCGGAAAAATCATGATGGTTGGTATGGATTTTGACAAAGCTTATGTTTTTGTGATATTTCTCGGACAATTTTAATTATTTGTGAAAAAGGTCTTCGGAAATGAACTGGAAATTAAATTTCGAACACGTAGATACCAAATATGTGAGGATTGCTTTTGTTTTAAACTTTTTTAATTTTTTTCGGAAAAATCATGATGGTTGGTATGGATTTTGACAAAGCTTATGTTTTTCTGAAATTTCTCGGACAATTTTAATTATTTTTGAAAAAGGTCTTCGGTAATGAACTGGAAATTAAATTTCGAACACGTAGATACCAAATATGTGGGGATTGCTTTTGTTTTAAACTTTTTTAATTTTTTTCGGAAAAATCATGATGGTTGGTATGGATTTTGACAAAGCTTATGTTTTTGTGAAATTTCTCGGGCAATTTTAATTATTTTTGAAAAAGGTCTTCGGTAATCAACTGGAAATTAAATTTCGAACACGTAGATACCAAATATGTGGGTATTGCTTTTGTTTTAAACTTTTTTAATTTTTTTCGGAAAAATCATGATGGTTGGTATGGATTTTGACAAAGCTTATGTTTTTCTGAAATTTCTCGGACAATTTTAATTATTTTTGAAAAAGGTCTTCGGTAATGAACTGGAAATTAAATTTCGAACACCTAGATACCAAATATGTGGGGATTGCTTTTGTTTTAAACTTTTTTAATTTTTTTTCGGAAAAATCATGATGGTTGGTATGGATTTTGACAAAGCTTATGTTTTTGTGAAATTTCTCGGACAATTTTAATTATTTGTGAAAAATGTCTTCGGAAATGAAGTGGAAATTAAATTTCGAACACGTAGATACCAAATATGTGAGGATTGCTTTTGTTTTAAACTTTTTTAATTTTTTTCGGAAAAATGATGATGGTTGGTATGGATTTTGACAAAGCTTATGTTTTTCTGAAATTTCTCGGACAATTTTAATTATTTTTGAAAAAGGTCTTCGGTAATAAACTGGAAATTAAATTTCGAACACGTAGATACCAAATATGTGGGGATTGCTTTTGTTTTAAACTTTTTTAATTTTTTTCGGAAAAATCATGATGGTTGGTATGGATTTTGACAAAGCTTATGTTTTTGTGAAATTTCTCTGGCAATTTTAATTATTTTTAAAAAAGGTCTTCGGAAATGAACTGGAAATTAAATTTCGAACACCTAGATACCAAATATGTGGGGATTGCTTTTGTTTTAAACTTTTTTAATTTTTTTCGGAAAAATCATGATGGTTGGTATGGATTTTGACAAAGCTTATGTTTTTGTGAAATTTCTCGGGCAATTTTAATTATTTTTGAAAAAGGTCTTCGGAAATGAACTGGAAATTAAATTTCGAAATTTCTCGGACAATTTAAATTAATTTTGAAAAAGGTCTTCGGTAATGAACTGGAAATTAAATTTCGAACACCTAGATACCAAATATGTGGGGATTGCTTTTGTTTTAAACTTTTTTAATTTTTTTCGGAAAAATCATGATGGTTGGTATGAATTTTGACAAAGCTTATGTTTTTGTGAAATTTCTCGGACAATCTTAATTATTTTTGAAAAAGGTCTTCGGAAATGAACTGGAATTTAAATTTCGAACACGTAGATACCAAATATGTGGGGATTGCTTTTGTTTTAAACTTTTTTAATTTTTTTCGGAAAAATCATGATGGTTGGTATGGATTTTGACAAAGCTTATGTTTTTGTGAAATTTCTCGGGCAATTTTAATTATCTTTGAAAAAGGTCTTCGGTAATGAACTGGAAATTAAATTTCGAACACCTAGATACCAAATAATGGGGTATTGCTATTGTTTTAAACTTTTTTAATTTTTTTCGGAAAAATCATGATGATTGGTATGGATTTTGACAAAGCTTATGTTTTTGTGAAATTTCTCGGAAAATTTTAATTATTTTTGAAAAGGTCTTCGGTAATGAACTGGAAATTAAATTTCGAACACGTAGATACAAAATATGTGGGGATTGCTTTTGTTTTAAACTTTTTTTATTTTTTTCGGAAAAATTATGATGGTTGGTATGGATTTTGACAAAGCTTATGTTTTTGTGAAATTTCTCGGGCAATTTTAATTATTTTTGAAAAAGGTCTTCGGTAATGAACTGGAAATTAAATTTCGAACACCTAGATACCAAATATGTGGGGATTGATTTTGTTTTAAACTTTTTTATTTTTTTTCGGAAAAATCATGATTGTTGGTATGGATTTTGACAAAGCTTATGTTTTTGTGAATTTTCTCGGATAATTTTAATTATTTTTGAAAAAGGCCTTCGGGCAATTTTAATTATTTTTGAAAAAGGTCTTCGTATTTGGTATCTACGTGTTCGAATTATATTTGGTATCTACGTGTTCGAAATTTAATTTCTCGGACCACATATTTGGTATCTACGTGTTCGAAATTTAATTTCTCGGACAATTTTAATTATTTTTGAAAATTTCTCGGGCAATTTTAATTATTTTTGAAAAAGGTCTTCGGTAATGAACTGTAAATTAAATTTCGAACACGTAGATACCAAATATGTGGGGATTGCTTTTGTTTTAAACTTTTTTAATTTTTTTCGGAAAAATCATGATGGTTGGTATGGATTTTGACAAAGCTTATGTTTTTGTGAAATTTCTCGGGCAATTTTAATTATTTTTGAAAAAGGTCTTCGGTAATGAACTGTAAATTAAATTACGAACACGTAGATACCAAATATGTGGGGATTGCTTTTGTTTTAAACTTTTTCAATTTTTTTCGGAAAAATCAAGATGGTTGGTATAGATTTTGACAAAGCTTATGTTTTTGTGAAATTTCTCGGGCAATTTTAATTATTTTTGAAAAAGGTCTTCGGTAATGAACTGGAAATTAAGTTTCGAACACGTAGATACCAAATATGTGGGGATTGCTTTTGTTTTAACTTTTTTAATTTTTTTCGGAAAAATAATGATGGTTGGTATGGATTTTGACAAAGCTTATGTTTTTGTGAAATTTATCGGACAATTTTAATTATTTTTGAAAAAGGTCTTCGGTAATGAACTGGAAATTAAATTTCGAACACCTAGATACCAAATATGTGGGGATTGCTTTTCTTTAAACTTTTTTAATTTTTTTCGGAAAAATCATGATGGTTGGTATGAATTTTGACAAAGCTTATGTTTTTGTGAAATTTCTCGGACAATTTTAATTATTTTTGAAAAAGGTCTTCGGAAATGAACTGGAAATTAAATTTCGAACACCTAGATACCAAATATGTGGGGATTGCTTTTGTTTCAAACTTTTTTAATTTTTTTCGGAAAAATCATGATGGTTGGTATGGATTTTGACAAAGGTTATGTTTTTGTGAAATTTCTCGGGCAATTTTAATTATTTTTGAAAAAGGTCTTCGGAAATGAACTGGAAATTAAATTTCGAACACGTAGATACCAAATATGTGGGGATTGCTTTTGTTTTAAACTTTTTTAATTTTTTTCGGAAAAATCATGATGGTTGGTATGGATCTTGACAAAGCTTATGTTTTTGTGAAATTTCTATGGCAATTTTAATTATTTTTGAAAAAGGTCTTCGGTAATGAACTGGAAATTAAATTTCGAACACCTAGATACCAAATATGTGGGGATTGCTTTTGTTTTAACCTTTTTTAATTTTTTTCGGAAAAATCATGATGGTTGGTATGGATTTTTACAAAGCTTATGTTTTTGTGAAATTTCTCTTACAATTTTAATTATTTTTGGAAAAGGTCTTCGGTAATGAACTGAAAATTAAATTTCGAACACCTAGATACCAAATATGTGGGGATTGCTTTTGTTTTAAACTTTTTAATTTTTTTCGGAAAAATCATGATGGTTGGTATGGATTTTGACAAAGCTTATGTTTTTGTGAAATTTCTCGGGCAATTTTAATTATTTTTGAAAAAGGTCTTCGGAAATGAACTGGAAAATAAATTTCGAACACGTAGATACCAAATGTGTGGGGATTGCATTTGTTTTAAACTTTTTTAATTTTTTTCGGAAAAATCATGATGGTTGGTATGGATTTTGACAAAGCTTATGTTTTTGTGAAATTTCTCGGGCAATTTTAATTATTTTTGAAAAAGGTCTTCGGTAATGAACTGGAAATTAAATTTCGAACACCTAGATACCAAATAATGGGGTATTGCTTTTGTTTTAAACTTTTTTAATTTTTTTCGGAAAAATGATGATGGTTGGTATGGATTTTGACAAAGCTTATGTTTTTGTGAAATTTCTCGGACAATTTTAATTATTTTTGAAAAAGGTCTTCGGTAATGAACTGGAAATTAAATTTCGAACACCTAGATACCAAATATGTGGGGATTGCTTTTGTTTTAAACTTTTTTAATTTTTTTCGGAAAAATCATTATGGTTGGTATGGATTTTGACAAAGCTTATGTTTTTGTGAAATTTCTCGGACAATTAAAATTAATTTTGAAAAAGGTCTTCGGTAATGAACTGGAAATTAAATTTCGAACACGTAGATACCAAATATGTGGGGATTGCTTTTGTTTTAAACTTTTTTAATTTTTTTCGGAAAAATCATGATGGTTGGTATAGATTTTGACAAAGCTTATATTTTTGTGAAATATTTCGGGCAATTTTAATTATTTTTGAAAAAGGTCTTCGGTAATGAACTGGAAATTAAATTTCGAACACGTAGATACCAAATATGTGGGGATTGCTTTTGTTTTAAACTTTTTTAGATTTTTTCGGAAAAATCATGATGGTTGGTATGGGTTTTGACAAAGCTTATGTTTTTGTGAAATTTCTCGGGCAATTTTAATTATTTTTGAAAAAGGTCTTCGGTAATGTACTGGAAATTAAATTTCGAACACGTAGATACCAAATATGTTGGGATTGCTTTTGTTTTAAACTTTATTAATTTTTTTCGGAAAAATCATGATGGTTGGTATGGATTTTGACAAAGCTTATGTTTTTGTGAAATTTCTCGGGCAATTTTAATTATTTTTGAAAAAGGTCTTCGGTAATGAACTGGAAATTAAATTTCGAACACCTAGATACCAAATATGTGGGGATTGATTTTGTTTTAAACTTTTTTAATTTTTTTCGGAAAAATCATGATGGTTGGTATGAATTTTGACAAAGCTTATGTTTTTGTGAAATTTCTCGGACAATCTTAATTATTTTTGAAAAAGGTCTTCGGAAATGAACCGGAAATTAAATTTCGAACACGTAGATACCAAATATGTGGGGATTGCTTTTGTTTTAAACTTTTTTAATTTTTTTCGGAAAAATCATGATGGTTGGTATGGATTTTGACAAAGCTTATGTTTTTGTGAAATTTCTCGGGCAATTTTAATTATTTTTGAAAAAGGTCTTCGGTAATGAACTGGAAATTAAATTTCGAACACCTAGATACCAAATAATGGGGTATTGCTTTTGTTTTAAACTTTTTTAATTTTTTTCGGAAAAATCATGATGATTGGTATGGATTTTGACAAAGCTTATGTTTTTGTGAAATTTCTCGGAAAATTTTAATTATTTTTGAAAAGGTCTTCGGTAATGAACTGGAAATTAAATTTCGAACACGTAGATACCAAATATGTGGGGATTGCTTTTGTTTTAAACTTTTTTAATTTTTTTCGGAAAAATCATGATGGTTGGTATGGATTTTGACAAAGCTTATGTTTTTGTGAAATATCTCGCGCAATTTTAATTATTTTTGCAAAAGGTCTTCGGTAATGAACTGGAAATTAAATTTCGAACACCTAGATACCAAATATGTGGGGATTGCTTTTGTTTTAAACTTTTTTAATTTTTTTCGGAAAAATCATGATGGTTGGTATGGATTTTGACAAAGCTTATGTTTTTGTGAAATTTCTCGGGCAATTTTAATTATTTTTGAAAAAGGTCTTCGGAAATGAACTGGAAATTAAATTTCGAACACGTAGATACCAAATATGTGGGGATTGCTTTTGTTTTAAACTTTTTTAATTTTTTTCGGAAAAATCATGATGGTTGGTATGGATCTTGACAAAGCTTATGTTTTTGTGAAATTTCTATGGCAATTTTAATTATTTTTGAAAAAGGTCTTCGGTAATGAACTGGAAATTAAATTTCGAACACCTAGATACCAAATATGTGGGGATTGCTTTTGTTTTAACCTTTTTTAATTTTTTTCGGAAAAATCATGATGGTTGGTATGGATTTTGACAAAGCTTATGTTTTTGTGAAATTTCTCGGGCAATTTTAATTATTTTTGAAAAAGGTCTTCGGTAATGAACTGGAAATTAAATTTCGAACACGTAGATACCAAATATGTGGGTATTGCTTTTGTTTTAAACTTTTTTAATTTTTTTCGGAAAAATCATGATGGTTGGTATGGATTTTGACAAAGCTTATGTTTTTCTGAAATTTCTCGGACAATTTTAATTATTTTTGAAAAAGGTCTTCGGTAATGAACTGGAAATTAAATTTCGAACACCTAGATACCAAATATGTGGGGATTGCTTTTGTTTTAAACTTTTTTAATTTTTTTTCGGAAAAATCATGATGGTTGGTATGGATTTTGACAAAGCTTATGTTTTTGTGAAATTTCTCGGACAATTTTAATTATTTTTCAAAAATGTCTTCGGAAATGAAGTGGAAATTAAATTTCGAACACGTAGATACCAAATATGTGAGGATTGCTTTTGTTTTAAACTTTTTTAATTTTTTTCGGAAAAATGATGATGGTTGGTATGGATTTTGACAAAGCTTATGTTTTTCTGAAATTTCTCGGACAATTTTAATTATTTTTGAAAAAGGTCTTCGGTAATAAACTGGAAATTAAATTTCGAACACGTAGATACCAAATATGTGGGGATTGCTTTTGTTTTAAACTTTTTTAATTTTTTTCGGAAAAATCATGATGGTTGGTATGGATTTTGACAAAGCTTATGTTTTTGTGAAATTTCTCTGGCAATTTTAATTATTTTTAAAAAAGGTCTTCGGAAATGAACTGGAAATTAAATTTCGAACACCTAGATACCAAATATGTGGGGATTGCTTTTGTTTTAAACTTTTTTAATTTTTTTCGGAAAAATCATGATGGTTGGTATGGATTTTGACAAAGCTTATGTTTTTGTGAAATTTCTCGGGCAATTTTAATTATTTTTGAAAAAGGTCTTCGGAAATGAACTGGAAATTAAATTTCGAAATTTCTCGGACAATTTAAATTAATTTTGAAAAAGGTCTTCGGTAATGAACTGGAAATTAAATTTCGAACACCTAGATACCAAATATGTGGGGATTGCTTTTGTTTTAAACTTTTTTAATTTTTTTCGGAAAAATCATGATGGTTGGTATGAATTTTGACAAAGCTTATGTTTTTGTGAAATTTCTCGGACAATCTTAATTATTTTTGAAAAAGGTCTTCGGAAATGAACTGGAATTTAAATTTCGAACACGTAGATACCAAATATGTGGGGATTGCTTTTGTTTTAAACTTTTTTAATTTTTTTCGGAAAAATCATGATGGTTGGTATGGATTTTGACAAAGCTTATGTTTTTGTGAAATTTCTCGGGCAATTTTAATTATCTTTGAAAAAGGTCTTCGGTAATGAACTGGAAATTAAATTTCGAACACCTAGATACCAAATAATGGGGTATTGCTATTGTTTTAAACTTTTTTAATTTTTTTCGGAAAAATCATGATGATTGGTATGGATTTTGACAAAGCTTATGTTTTTGTGAAATTTCTCGGAAAATTTTAATTATTTTTGAAAAGGTCTTCGGTAATGAACTGGAAATTAAATTTCGAACACGTAGATACAAAATATGTGGGGATTGCTTTTGTTTTAAACTTTTTTAATTTTTTTCGGAAAAATTATGATGGTTGGTATGGATTTTGACAAAGCTTATGTTTTTGTGAAATTTCTCGGGCAATTTTAATTATTTTTGAAAAAGGTCTTCGGTAATGAACTGGAAATTAAATTTCGAACACCTAGATACCAAATATGTGGGGATTGATTTTGTTTTAAACTTTTTTAATTTTTTTTCGGAAAAATCATGATGGTTGGTATGGATTTTGACAAAGCTTATGTTTTTGTGAAATTTCTCGGACAATTTTAATTATTTTTGAAAAATGTCTTCGGAAATGAAGTGGAAATTAAATTTCGAACACGTAGATACCAAATATGTGAGGATTGCTTTTGTTTTAAACTTTTTTAATTTTTTTCGGAAAAATGATGATGGTTGGTATGGATTTTGACAAAGCTTATGTTTTTCTGAAATTTCTCGGACAATTTTAATTATTTTTGAAAAAGGTCTTCGGTAATAAACTGGAAATTAAATTTCGAACACGTAGATACCAAATATGTGGGGATTGCTTTTGTTTTAAACTTTTTTAATTTTTTTCGGAAAAATCATGATGGTTGGTATGGATTTTGACAAAGCTTATGTTTTTGTGAAATTTCTCTGGCAATTTTAATTATTTTTAAAAAAGGTCTTCGGAAATGAACTGGAAATTAAATTTCGAACACCTAGATACCAAATATGTGGGGATTGCTTTTGTTTTAAACTTTTTTAATTTTTTTCGGAAAAATCATGATGGTTGGTATGGATTTTGACAAAGCTTATGTTTTTGTGAAATTTCTCGGGCAATTTTAATTATTTTTGAAAAAGGTCTTCGGAAATGAACTGGAAATTAAATTTCGAAATTTCTCGGACAATTTAAATTAATTTTGAAAAAGGTCTTCGGTAATGAACTGGAAATTAAATTTCGAACACCTAGATACCAAATATGTGGGGATTGCTTTTGTTTTAAACTTTTTTAATTTTTTTCGGAAAAATCATGATGGTTGGTATAAATTTTGACAAAGCTTATGTTTTTGTGAAATTTCTCGGACAATCTTAATTATTTTTGAAAAAGGTCTTCGGAAATGAACTGGAATTTAAATTTCGAACACGTAGATACCAAATATGTGGGGATTGCTTTTGTTTTAAACTTTTTTAATTTTTTTCGGAAAAATCATGATGGTTGGTATGGATTTTGACAAAGCTTATGTTTTTGTGAAATTTCTCGGGCAATTTTAATTATCTTTGAAAAAGGTCTTCGGTAATGAACTGGAAATTAAATTTCGAACACCTAGATACCAAATAATGGGGTATTGCTATTGTTTTAAACTTTTTTAATTTTTTTCGGAAAAATCATGATGATTGGTATGGATTTTGACAAAGCTTATGTTTTTGTGAAATTTCTCGGAAAATTTTAATTATTTTTGAAAAGGTCTTCGGTAATGAACTGGAAATTAAATTTCGAACACGTAGATACAAAATATGTGGGGATTGCTTTTGTTTTAAACTTTTTTAATTTTTTTCGGAAAAATTATGATGGTTGGTATGGATTTTGACAAAGCTTATGTTTTTGTGAAATTTCTCGGGCAATTTTAATTATTTTTGAAAAAGGTCTTCGGTAATGAACTGGAAATTAAATTTCGAACACCTAGATACCAAATATGTGGGGATTGATTTTGTTTTAAACTTTTTTATTTTTTTTCGGAAAAATCATGATTGTTGGTATGGATTTTGACAAAGCTTATGTTTTTGTGAATTTTCTCGGATAATTTTAATTATTTTTGAAAAAGGCCTTCGGGCAATTTTAATTATTTTTGAAAAAGGTCTTCGTATTTGGTATCTACGTGTTCGAATTATATTTGGTATCTACGTGTTCGAAATTTAATTTCTCGGACCACATATTTGGTATCTACGTGTTCGAAATTTAATTTCTCGGACAATTTTAATTATTTTTGAAAATTTCTCGGGCAATTTTAATTATTTTTGAAAAAGGTCTTCGGTAATGAACTGTAAATTAAATTTCGAACACGTAGATACCAAATATGTGGGGATTGCTTTTGTTTTAAACTTTTTTAATTTTTTTCGGAAAAATCATGATGGTTGGTATGGATTTTGACAAAGCTTATGTTTTTGTGAAATTTCTCGGGCAATTTTAATTATTTTTGAAAAAGGTCTTCGGTAATGAACTGTAAATTAAATTTCGAACACGTAGATACCAAATATGTGGGGATTGCTTTTGTTTTAAACTTTTTCAATTTTTTTCGGAAAAATCAAGATGGTTGGTATAGATTTTGACAAAGCTTATGTTTTTGTGAAATTTCTCGGGCAATTTTAATTATTTTTGAAAAAGGTCTTCGGTAATGAACTGGAAATTAAGTTTCGAACACGTAGATACCAAATATGTGGGGATTGCTTTTGTTTTAACTTTTTTAATTTTTTTCGGAAAAATAATGATGGTTGGTATGGATTTTGACAAAGCTTATGTTTTTGTGAAATTTATCGGACAATTTTAATTATTTTTGAAAAAGGTCTTCGGTAATGAACTGGAAATTAAATTTCGAACACCTAGATACCAAATATGTGGGGATTGCTTTTCTTTAAACTTTTTTAATTTTTTTCGGAAAAATCATGATGGTTGGTATGAATTTTGACAAAGCTTATGTTTTTGTGAAATTTCTCGGACAATTTTAATTATTTTTGAAAAAGGTCTTCGGAAATGAACTGGAAATTAAATTTCGAACACCTAGATACCAAATATGTGGGGATTGCTTTTGTTTCAAACTTTTTTAATTTTTTTCGGAAAAATCATGATGGTTGGTATGGATTTTGACAAAGGTTATGTTTTTGTGAAATTTCTCGGGCAATTTTAATTATTTTTGAAAAAGGTCTTCGGAAATGAACTGGAAATTAAATTTCGAACACGTAGATACCAAATATGTGGGGATTGCTTTTGTTTTAAACTTTTTTAATTTTTTTCGGAAAAATCATGATGGTTGGTATGGATCTTGACAAAGCTTATGTTTTTGTGAAATTTCTATGGCAATTTTAATTATTTTTGAAAAAGGTCTTCGGTAATGAACTGGAAATTAAATTTCGAACACCTAGATACCAAATATGTGGGGATTGCTTTTGTTTTAACCTTTTTTAATTTTTTTCGGAAAAATCATGATGGTTGGTATGGATTTTTACAAAGCTTATGTTTTTGTGAAATTTCTCTTACAATTTTAATTATTTTTGGAAAAGGTCTTCGGTAATGAACTGAAAATTAAATTTCGAACACCTAGATACCAAATATGTGGGGATTGCTTTTGTTTTAAACTTTTTAATTTTTTTCGGAAAAATCATGATGGTTGGTATGGATTTTGACAAAGCTTATGTTTTTGTGAAATTTCTCGGGCAATTTTAATTATTTTTGAAAAAGGTCTTCGGAAATGAACTGGAAAATAAATTTCGAACACGTAGATACCAAATGTGTGGGGATTGCATTTGTTTTAAACTTTTTTAATTTTTTTCGGAAAAATCATGATGGTTGGTATGGATTTTGACAAAGCTTATGTTTTTGTGAAATTTCTCGGGCAATTTTAATTATTTTTGAAAAAGGTCTTCGGTAATGAACTGGAAATTAAATTTCGAACACCTAGATACCAAATAATGGGGTATTGCTTTTGTTTTAAACTTTTTTAATTTTTTTCGGAAAAATGATGATGGTTGGTATGGATTTTGACAAAGCTTATGTTTTTGTGAAATTTCTCGGACAATTTTAATTATTTTTGAAAAAGGTCTTCGGTAATGAACTGGAAATTAAATTTCGAACACCTAGATACCAAATATGTGGGGATTGCTTTTGTTTTAAACTTTTTTAATTTTTTTCGGAAAAATCATTATGGTTGGTATGGATTTTGACAAAGCTTATGTTTTTGTGAAATTTCTCGGACAATTAAAATTAATTTTGAAAAAGGTCTTCGGTAATGAACTGGAAATTAAATTTCGAACACGTAGATACCAAATATGTGGGGATTGCTTTTGTTTTAAACTTTTTTAATTTTTTTCGGAAAAATCATGATGGTTGGTATAGATTTTGACAAAGCTTATATTTTTGTGAAATATTTCGGGCAATTTTAATTATTTTTGAAAAAGGTCTTCGGTAATGAACTGGAAATTAAATTTCGAACACGTAGATACCAAATATGTGGGGATTGCTTTTGTTTTAAACTTTTTTAGATTTTTTCGGAAAAATCATGATGGTTGGTATGGGTTTTGACAAAGCTTATGTTTTTGTGAAATTTCTCGGGCAATTTTAATTATTTTTGAAAAAGGTCTTCGGTAATGTACTGGAAATTAAATTTCGAACACGTAGATACCAAATATGTTGGGATTGCTTTTGTTTTAAACTTTATTAATTTTTTTCGGAAAAATCATGATGGTTGGTATGGATTTTGACAAAGCTTATGTTTTTGTGAAATTTCTCGGGCAATTTTAATTATTTTTTAAAAAGGTCTTCGGTAATGAACTGGAAATTAAATTTCGAACACCTAGATACCAAATATGTGGGGATTGCTTTTGTTTTAAACTTTTTTAATTTTTTTCGGAAAAATCATGATGGTTGGTATGAATTTTGACAAAGCTTATGTTTTTGTGAAATTTCTCGGACAATCTTAATTATTTTTGAAAAAGGTCTTCGGAAATGAACCGGAAATTAAATTTCGAACACGTAGATACCAAATATGTGGGGATTGCTTTTGTTTTAAACTTTTTTAATTTTTTTCGGAAAAATCATGATGGTTGGTATGGATTTTGACAAAGCTTATGTTTTTGTGAAATTTCTCGGGCAATTTTAATTATTTTTGAAAAAGGTCTTCGGTAATGAACTGGAAATTAAATTTCGAACACCTAGATACCAAATAATGGGGTATTGCTTTTGTTTTAAACTTTTTTAATTTTTTTCGGAAAAATCATGATGATTGGTATGGATTTTGACAAAGCTTATGTTTTTGTGAAATTTCTCGGAAAATTTTAATTATTTTTGAAAAGGTCTTCGGTAATGAACTGGAAATTAAATTTCGAACACGTAGATACCAAATATGTGGGGATTGCTTTTGTTTTAAACTTTTTTAATTTTTTTCGGAAAAATCATGATGGTTGGTATGGATTTTGACAAAGCTTATGTTTTTGTGAAATATCTCGCGCAATTTTAATTATTTTTGAAAAAGGTCTTCGGTAATGAACTGGAAATTAAATTTCGAACACCTAGATACCAAATATGTGGGGATTGCTTTTGTTTTAAACTTTTTTAATTTTTTTCGGAAAAATCATGATGATTGGTATGGATTTTGACAAAGCTTATGTTTTTGTGAAATTTCTCGGAAAATTTTAATTATTTTTGAAAAGGTCTTCGGTAATGAACTGGAAATTAAATTTCGTACACGTAGATACCAAATATGTGGGGATTGCTTTTGTTTTAAACTTTTTTAATTTTTTTCGGAAAAATCATGATGGTTGGTATGGATTTTGACAAAGCTTATGTTTTTGTGAAATTTCTCGGGCAATTTTAATTATTTTTGAAAAAGGTCTTCGGTAATGAACTGGAAATTAAATTTCGAACACCTAGATACCAAATATGTGGGGATTGCTTTTGTTTTAAACTTTTTTATTTTTTTTCGGAAAAATCATGATGGTTGGTATGGATTTTGACAAAGCTTATGTTTTTGTGAAATTTCTCGGATAATTTTAATTATTTTTGAAAAAGGCCTTCGGGCAATTTTAATTATTTTTGAAAAAGGTCTTCGTATTTGGTATCTACGTGTTCGAAATATATTTGGTATCTACGTGTTCGAAATTTAATTTCTCGGACCACATATTTGGTATCTACGTGTTCGAAATTTAATTTCTCGGACAATTTTAATTATTTTTGAAAATTTCTCGGGCAATTTTAATTATTTTTGAAAAAGGTCTTCGGAAATTAACTGGAAATTAAATTTCGAACACTTAGATACCAAATATGTGGGGATTGCTTTTGTTTTATACTTTTTCAATTTTTTTCGGAAAAATCATGATGGTTGGTATAGATTTTGACAAAGCTTATGTTTTTGTGAAATTTCTCGGGCAATTTTAATTATTTTTGAAAAAGGTCTTCGGTAATGAACTGGAAATTAAGTTTCGAACACGTAGATACCAAATATGTGGGGATTGCTTTTGTTTTAACTTTTTTAATTTTTTTCGGAAAAATCATGATGGTTGGTATGGATTTTGACAAAGCTTATGTTTTTGTAAAATATCTCGGGCAATTTTAATTATTTTTGAAAAAGGTCTCTGGTAATGAACTGGAAATTAAATTTCGAACACGTAGATACCAAATAATGGGGTATTGCTTTTGTTTTAACCTTTTTTAATTTTTTTCGGAAAAATCATGATGATTGGTATGGATTTTGACAAAGCTTATGTTTTTGTGAAATTTCTCGGAAAATTTTAATTATTTTTGAAAAGGTCTTCGGTAATGAACTGGAAATTAAATTTCGAACACGTAGATACCAAATATGTGGGGATTGCTTTTGGTTTAAACTTTTTTAATTTTTTTCAGAAAAATCATGATGGTTGGTATAGATTTTGACAAAGCTTATGTTTTTGTGAAATTTCTCGGACAATTTTAATTATTTGTGAAAAAGGTCTTCGGTAATGAACTGTAAATTAAATTTCGAACACGTAGATACCAAATATGTGGGGATTGCTTTTGTTTTAAACTTTTTTAATTTTTTTCGGAAAAATCATGATGGTTGGTATGGATTTTGACAAAGCTTATGTTTTTGTGAAATATCTCGGGCAATTTTAATTATTTTTGAAAAAGGTCTTCGGTAATGAACTGGAAATTAAATTTCGAACACCTAGATACCAAATATGTGGGGATTGCTTTTGTTTTAAACTTTTTTAATTTTTTTCGGAAAAATCATGATGATTGGTATGGATTTTGACAAAGCTTATGTTTTTGTGAAATTTCTCGGAAAATTTTAATTATTTTTGAAAAGGTCTTCGGTAATGAACTGGAAATTAAATTTCGTACACGTAGATACCAAATATGTGGGGATTGCTTTTGTTTTAAACTTTTTTAATTTTTTTCGGAAAAATCATGATGGTTGGTATGGATTTTGACAAAGCTTATGTTTTTGTGAAATTTCTCGGGCAATTTTAATTATTTTTGAAAAAGGTCTTCGGTAATGAACTGGAAATTAAATTTCGAACACCTAGATACCAAATATGTGGGGATTGCTTTTGTTTTAAACTTTTTTATTTTTTTTCGGAAAAATCATGATGGTTGGTATGGATTTTGACAAAGCTTATGTTTTTGTGAAATTTCTCGGATAATTTTAATTATTTTTGAAAAAGGCCTTCGGGCAATTTTAATTATTTTTGAAAAAAGGTCTTCGTATTTGGTATCTACGTGTTCGAAATATATTTGGTATCTACGTGTTCGAAATTTAATTTCTCGGACCACATATTTGGTATCTACGTGTTCGAAATTTAATTTCTCGGACAATTTTAATTATTTTTAAAAATTTCTCGGGCAATTTTAATTATTTTTGAAAAAGGTCTTCGGAAATTAACTGGAAATTAAATTTCGAACACTTAGATACCAAATATGTGGGGATTGCTTTTGTTTTATACTTTTTCAATTTTTTTCGGAAAAATCATGATGGTTGGTATAGATTTTGACAAAGCTTATGTTTTTGTGAAATTTCTCGGGCAATTTTAATTATTTTTGAAAAAGGTCTTCGGTAATGAACTGGAAATTAAGTTTCGAACACGTAGATACCAAATATGTGGGGATTGCTTTTGTTTTAACTTTTTTAATTTTTTTCGGAAAAATCATAATGGTTGGTATGGATTTTGACAAAGCTTATGTTTTTGTGAAATTTATCGGACAATTTTAATTATTTTTGAAAAAGGTCTTCGGAAATGAACTGGAAATTAAATTTCGAACTCGTAGATACCAAATATGTGGGGATTACTTTTGTTTTAAACTTTTTTAATTTTTTTCGGAAAAATCATGATGGTTGGTATGGATTTTGACAAAGCTTATGTTTTTGTGAAATTTCTCGGGCAATTTTAATTATTATTGAAAAAGGTCTATGGTAATGAACTGGAAATTAAATTTCGAACACCTAGATACCAAATAATGGGGTATTGCTTTTGTTTTAAACTTTTTTAATTTTTTTCGGAAAAATCATGATGATTGGTATGGATTTTGACAAAGCTTATGTTTTTGTGAAATTTCTCGGAAAATTTTAATTATTTTTGAAAAGGTCTTCGGTAATGAACTGGAAATTAAATTTCGAACACGTAGATACCAAATATGTGGGGATTGCTTTTGTTTTAAACTTTTTTAATTTTTTTCGGAAAAATCATGATGGTTGGTATAGATTTTGACAAAGCTTATGTTTTTGTGAAATTTCTCGGACAATTTTAATTATTTGTGAAGAAGGTCTTCGGTAATGAACTGTAAATTAAATTTCGTACACGTAGATACCAAATATGTGGGGATTGCTTTTGTTTTAAACTTTTTTAATTTTTTTCGGAAAAATCATGATGGTTGGTATGGATTTTGACAAAGCTTATGTTTTTGTGAAATTTCTCGGGCAATTTTAATTATTTTTGAAAAAGGTCTTCGGTAATGAACTGGAAATTAAATTTCGAACACCTAGATACCAAATATGTGGGGATTGCTTTTGTTTTAAACTTTTTTATTTTTTTTCGGAAAAATCATGATGGTTGGTATGGATTTTGACAAAGCTTATGTTTTTGTGAAATTTCTCGGACAATTTTAATTATTTTTGAAAAAGGTCTTCGGTAATGAACTGGAAATTAAATTTCGAACACGTAGATACTAAATATGTGGGGATTGCTTTTGTTTTAAACTTTTTTAAATTTTTCGGAAAAATCATGATGGTTGGTATGGATTTTGACAAAGCTTATGTTTTTGGGAAATTTCTCGGACAATTTTAATTATTTTTGAAAAAGGTCTTCGGTAATGAACTAGAAATTAAATTTCGAACACCTAGATACCAAATATGTGGTGATAGCTTTTGTTTTAAACTTTTTAAATTTTTTTCGGAAAAATCATGATGGTTGGTATGGATTTTGACAAAGCTTATGTTTTTGTGAAATTTCTCGGACAATTTTAATTATTTTTGAAAAAGGTCTTCAGTAGTGAACTGGAAATTAAATTTCGAACACGTAGATACCAAATATGTGTGGATTGCTTTTGTTTTAAACTTTTTTAATTTTTTGCAGAAAAATCATGATGGTTGGTATGGATTTTGACAAAGCTTATGTTTTTGTAAAATTTCTCGGACAATTTTAATTATTTTTGAAAAAGGTCTTCGGTAATGAACTGGAAATTAAATTTCGAACACCTAGATACCAAATATGTGGGGATTGCTTTTGTTTTAAACTTTTTTAATTTTTTTCGGAAAAATCATGATGGTTGGTATGGATTTTGACAAAGCTTATGTTTTTGTGAAATTTCTCGGGCAATTTTAATTATTTTTGAAAAAGGTCTTCGGAAATGAACTGGAAATTAAATTTCGAACACGTAGATACCAAATGTGTGGGGATTGCTTTTGTTTTAAACTTTTTTAATTTTTTTCTGAAAAATCATGATGGTTGGTATGGATTTTGACAAAGCTTATGTTTTTGTGAAATTTCTCGGACAATTTTAATTATTTTTGAAAAAGGTCTTCGGTAATGAACTGGAAATTAAATTCCGAACACGTAGATACCAAATATGTGGGGATTGCTTTTGTTTTAAACTTTTTAAATTTTTTTCGGAAAAATCATGATGGTTGGTATGGATTTTGACAAAGCTTATGTTTTTGTGAAATTTCTCGGACAATTTTAATTATTTTTGAAAAAGGTCTTCGGAAATGAACTGGAAATTAAATTTCGAACACCTAGATACCAAATATGTGGGGACTGCTTTTGGTTTAAACATTTTTAATTTTTTTCGGAAAAATCATGATGGTTGGTATAGATTTTGACAAAGCTTATGTTTTTGTGAAATTTCTCGGGCAATTTTAATTATTTTTAAGAAAGGCCTTCGGTAATGAACTAGAAATTAAATTTCGAACACCTAGATACCAAATAGGTGGGGATTGCTTTTGCTTTAAACTTTTTTAATTTTTTTCGGAAAAATCATGATGGTTGGTATGGATTTTGACAAAGCTTATGTTTTTGTGAACTTTCTCGGACAATTTTAATTATTTTTGAAAAACGTCTTCGGTAATGAACTGGAAATTAAATTCCGAACAAGTAGATACCAAATATGTGGGGATTGCTTTTGTTTTAAACTTTTTTAATTTTTTTCGGAAAAATCATGATGGTTGGTATGGATTTTGACAAAGCTTATGTTTTTGTGAAATTTCTCGTACAATTTTAATTATTTTTGAAAAAGGTCTTCGGTAGTGAACTAGAAATTAAATTTCGAACACCTAGATACCAAATATGTGGGGATTGTTTTTGTTTTAAACTTTTTTAATTTTTTTCGGAAAAATCATGATGGTTGGTATGGATTTTGACAAAGCTTATGTTTTTGTGAAATTTCTCGGGCAATTTTATTTATTTTTAAAAAAGGTCTTCGGAAATGAACTGGAAATTAAATTTCGAACACGTAGATACCAAATATGTGGGGGTTGCTTTTGTTTTAAACTTTTTTAATTTTTTTCGGAAAAATCATGATGATTGGTATGGATTTTGACAAAGCTTATGTTTTTGTGAAATTTCTCGGGCGATTTTAATTATTTTTGAAAAAGGTCTTCGGAAATGAACTGCAAATTTAATTTCGAACAAGTAGATACCAAATATGTGGGGATTGCTTTTGTTTTAAACTTTTTTAATTTTTTTCGGAAAAATAATGATGGTTGGAATGGATTTTGACAAAGCTTATGTTTTTGTTCAATTTCTCGGACAATTTTAATTATTTTTGAAAAAGGTCTTCGGTAATGAACTGAAAATTAAGTTTCGAACACGTAGATACCAAATATGTGGGGATTGCTTTTGTTTTAAACTTTTTTAATTTTTTTCTGAAAAATCATGATGGTTGGTATGGATTTTGACAAAGCTTATGTTTTTGTGAAATTTCTCGGACAATTTTAATTATTTTTGAAAAAGGTCTTCGGTAATGAACTGGAAATTAAATTTCGAACACTTAGATACGAAATTGCTTTTGTTTTAAACTTTTTTAATTTTTTCGGAAATATCATGATGGTTGGTATGGATTTTGACAAAGCTTATGTTTTTGTGAAATTTCTCGGACAATTTTAATTATTTTAAAAAAAGGTCTTCGGTAATGAACTGGAAATTAAATTCCGAACACGTAGATACCAAATATGTGGGGATTGCTTTTGTTTTAAACTTTCTTAATTTTGTTCGGAAAAATCATGATGATTGGTATGGATTTTGATAAAGCTTATGTTTTTGTGAAATTTCTCGGACAATTTTAATTATTTTTGAAAAAGGTCTTCGGAACTGAACTGGAAATTAAATTTCGAACACCTAGATACCAAATATGTGGGGACTGCTTTTGGTATAAACTTTTTTAATTTTTTTCGGAAAAATCATGATGGTTGGTATGGATTTTGACAAAGCTTATGTTTTTGTGAAATTTCTCGGGCAATTTTAATTATTTTTAAAAAAGGTCTTCGGTAATGAACTAGAAATTAAATTTCGAACACCTAGATACCAAATATGTGGGGATTGCTTTTGCTTTAAACTTTTTTAATTTTTTTCGGAAAAATCATGATGGTTGGTATGGATTTTGACAAAGCTTATGTTTTTGTGAAATTTCTCGGACAATTTTAATTATTTTTGAAAAAGGTCTTCGGTAATGAACTGGAAATTAAATTCCGAACAAGTAGATACCAAATATGTGGGGATTGCTTTTGTTTTAAACTTTTTTAATTTTTTGCGGAAAAATCATGATGGTTGGTATGGATTTTGACAAAGCTTATGTTTTTGTGAAATTTCTCGTACAATTTTAATTATTTTTGAAAAAGGTCTTCGGTAATGAACTAGAAATTAAATTTCGAACACCTAGATACCAAATATGTGGGGATTGTTTTTGTTTTAAACTTTTTTAATTTTTTTCGGAAAAATCATGATGGTTGGTATGGATTTTGACAAAGCTTATGTTTTTGTGAAATTTCTCGGGCAATTTTATTTATTTTTAAAAAAGGTCTTCGGAAATGAACTGGAAATTAAATTTCGAACACGTAGATACCAAATATGTGGGGGTTGCTTATGTTTTAAACTTTTTTAATTTTTTTCGGAAAAATCATGATGGTTGGTATGGATTTTGACAAAGCTTATGTTTTTGTGAAATTTCTCGGGCAATTTTAATTATTTAAAATAATTAAAATTGGTAATGAACTGGAAATTAAATTCCGAACACGTAGATACCAAATATGTGGGGATTGCTTTTGTTTTAAACTTTTTAAATTTTTTTCGGAAAAATCATGATGGTTGGTATGGATTTTGACAAAGCTTATGTTTTTGTGAAATTTCTCGGACAATTTTAATTATTTTTGAAAAAGGTCTTCGGAACTGAACTGGAAATTAAATTTCGAACACCTAGATACCAAATATGTGGGGACTGCTTTTGGTATAAACTTTTTTAATTTTTTTCGGAAAAATCATGATGGTTGGTATGGATTTTGACAAAGCTTATGTTTTTGTGAAATTTCTCTGACAATTTTAATTATTTTTAAAAAAGGTCTTCGGTAATGAACTAGAAATTAAATTTCGAACACGTAGATACCAAATATGTGGGGATTGCTTTTGCTTTAAACTTTTTTAATTTTTTTCGGAAAAATCATGATGGTTGGTATGGATTTTGACAA
This sequence comes from Empis livida, assembly GCA_963932195.1. Classification (NCBI taxonomy): domain Eukaryota; kingdom Metazoa; phylum Arthropoda; class Insecta; order Diptera; family Empididae; genus Empis; species Empis livida. Next base: position 40,757,943 of record OZ010645.1, read on the forward strand.
AGCTTATGTTTTTGTGAAATTTCTCGGACAATTTTAATTATTTTTGAAAAAGGTCTTCGGAACTGAATTGGAAATTAAATTTCGAACACGTAGATACCAAATATGTGGGGATTGCTTTTGTTTTAAACTTTTTTAATTTTTTTCGGAAAAATCATGATGGTTGGTATGGATTTTGACAAAGCTTATGTTTTTGTGAAATTTCTCGTACAATTTTAATTATTTTTGAAAAAGGTCTTCGGTAATGAACTAGAAATTAAATTTCGAACACCTAGATACCAAATATGTGGGGATTGTTTTTGTTTTAAACTTTTTTAATTTTTTTCGGAAAAATCATGATGGTTGGTATGGATTTTGACAAAGCTTATGTTTTTGTGAAATTTCTCGGGCAATTTTATTTATTTTTAAAAAAGGTCTTCGGAAATGAACTGGAAATTAAATTTCGAACACGTAGATACCAAATATATGGGGGTTGCTTTTGTTTTAAACTTTTTTAATTTTTTTCGGAAAAATCATGATGGTTGGTATGGATTTTGACAAAGCTTATGTTTTTGTGAAATTTCTCGGACAATTTTAATTATTTTTGAAAAAGGTCTTCGGTAATGAACTGGAAATTAAATTTCGAACACGTTGATACCAAATATGTGGGGATTGCTTTTGTTTTAAACTTTTTAAATTTTTTTCGGAAAAATCATGATGGTTGGTATGGATTTAGACAAAGCTTATGTTTTTGTGAAATTTCTCGGGCAATTTAATTATTTTTGAAAAAGGTCTTCGGTAATGAACTGGAAATTAAATTTCGAACACCTAGATACCAAATATGTGGGGATTGCTTTTGTTTTAAACTTTTTTAATTTTTTTCGGAAAAATCATGATGGTTGGTATGGATTTTGACAAAGCTTATGTTTTTGTGAAATTTCTCGGGCAATTTTAATTATTTTTAAAAAGGTCTTCGGTAATGAACTGGAAATTAAATTTCGAACACCTAGATACCAATTATGTAGGGATTGCTTTTGTTTTAAACTTTTTTAATTTTTTTCGGAAAAATCATGATGGTTGGAATGGATTTTGACAAAGCTTATGTTTTTGTGAAATTTCTCGGGCAATTTTAATTATTTTTGAAAAAGGTCTTCGGAAATGAACTATAAATTAAATTTCGAACACGTAGATACCAAATATGTGGGGATTGCTTTTGTTTTAAACTTTTTTAATTTTTTTCGGAAAAATCATGATGGTTGGAATGGATTTTGACAAAGCTCATGTTTTTGTGAAATTTCTCGGACAATTTTAATTATTTTTGAAAAAGGTCTTCGCTAATGAACTGGAAATTAAATTTCGAACACGTAGATACCAAATATGTGGGGACTGCTTTTGTTTTAACCTATTTTAATTTTTTTCGGAAAAATCATGACGGTTGGTATGGATTTTGACAAAGCTTATGTTTTTGTGAAATTTCTCGGACAATTTTAATTATTTTTGAAAAAGGTCTTCGGTAATGAACTGGAAATTAAATTTCGATCACCTAGATACCAAATATGTGGGGATTGCTTTTGTTTTAAACTTTTTTAATTTTTTTCGGAAAAATCATAATGGTTGGTATGGATTTTGACAAAGCTTATGTTTTTGTGAAATTTTTCGGGCAATTTTAATTATTTTTGAAAAAGGTCTTCGGAAATGAACTGGAAATTAAATTTCGAACACGTAGATACCAAATATGTGGGGATTGCTTTTGTTTTAAACTTTTTTAATTTTTTTCGGAAAAATCATGATGGTTGGTATGGATTTTGACAAAGCTTATGTTTTTGTGAAATTTCTCGGACAATTTTAATTATTTTTGAAAAAGGTCTTCGGTAATGAACTGGAAATTAAATTTCGAACACGTAGATACCAAATATGTGGGGATTGCTTTTGTTTTAAACTTTTTTAATATTTTTCGCAAAAATCATGATGGTTGGTATGAATTTTGACAAAGCTTATGTTTTTGTGAAATTTCTCGGACAATTTTAATTATTTTTGAAAAAGGTCTTCGGAAATGAATTGGAAATTAAATTTCGAACACGTAGATACCAAATATGTGGGGATTGCTTTTGTTTTAAACTTTTTTAATTTTTTTCGGAAAAATGATGATGGTTGGTATGGATTTTGACAAAGCTTATGTTTTTTTGAAATTTTTCGGACAATTTTAATTATTTTTGAAAAAGGTCTTCGGTAATGAACTGGAAATTAAATTTCGAACACGTATATACCAAATATGTGGGGATTGCTTTTGTTTTAAACTTTTTTAATTTTTTTCGGAAAAAACATGGTGGTTGGCATGGACTTTGACAAAGCTTATGTTTTTGTGAAATTTCTCGGACAAATTTCGAACACCTAGATATCAAATATGTGGGGATTGCTTTTGTTTTAAACTTTTTTAATTTTTTTCGGAAAAATGATGATGGTTTTGACAAAGCTTATGTTTTTGTGAAATTTCTCGGGCAATTTTAATTAGTATGGATTTTGACAAAGCTTATGTTTTTGTGAAATTTCTCGGGCAATTTTAATTATTTTTGAAAAAGGTCTTCGGTAATGAACTGGAAATTAAATTTCGAACACCTGGATACCAAATATGTGGGGATTGCTTTTGTTTTAAACTTTTTTAATTTTTTTCGGAAAAATCATGATGGTTGGTATGGATTTTGACAAAGCTTATGTTTTTGTGAAATTTCTAGGACAAGTTTAATTATTTTTTAAAAAGGTCTTCGGTAATGTACTGGAAATTAAATTTCGAACACCTAGAAACCAAATATGTGGGGATTGCTTTTGTTTTAAACTTTTTTAATTTTTTTCGGAAAAATCATGATGGTTGGTATGGATTTTGACAAAGCTTATGTTTTTGTGAAATTTCTCGGGCAATTTTAATTATTTTTGAAAAAGGTCTTCGGAAATGAACTAGAAATTAAATTTCGAACACGTAGATACCAAATATGTGGGGATTGTTTTTGTTTTAAACTTTTTTAATTTTTTTCGGAAAAATCATGATGGTTGGTATGGATTTTGACAAAGCTTATGTTTTTGTGAAATTTCTCGGGCAATTTTATTTATTTTTAAAAAAGGTCTTCGGAAATGAACTGGAAATTAAATTTCGAACACGTAGATACCAAATATGTGGGGGTTGCTTTTGTTTTAAACTTTTTTAATTTTTTTCGGAAAAATCATGATGGTTGGTATGGATTTTGACAAAGCTTATGTTTTTGTGAAATTTCTCGGGCAATTTTAATTATTTAAAATAATTAAAATTGGTAATGAACTGGAAATTAAATTTCGAACACGTAGATACCAAATATGTGGGGATTGTTTTTGTTTTAAACTTTTTTAATTTTTTTCGGAAAAATCATGATGGTTGGTATGGATTTTGACAAAGCTTATGTTTTTGTGAAATTTCTCGGGCAATTTTATTTATTTTTAAAAAAGGTCTTCGGAAATGAACTGGAAATTAAATTTCGAACACGTAGATACCAAATATGTGGGGATTGCTTTTGTTTTAAACTTTTTTAATTTTTTGCGGAAAAATCATGATGGTTGGTATGGATTTTGACAAAGCTTATGTTTTTGTGAAATTTCTCGTACAATTTTAATTATTTTTGAAAAAGGTCTTCGGTAATGAACTAGAAATTAAATTTCGAACACCTAGATACCAAATATGTGGGGATTGTTTTTGTTTTAAACTTTTTTAATTTTTTTCGGAAAAATCATGATGGTTGGTATGGATTTTGACAAAGCTTATGTTTTTGTGAAATTTCTCGGGCAATTTTATTTATTTTTAAAAAAGGTCTTCGGAAATGAACTGGAAATTAAATTTCGAACACGTAGATACCAAATATGTGGGGGTTGCTTTTGTTTTAAACTTTTTTAATTTTTTTCGGAAAAATCATGATGGTTGGTATGGATTTTGACAAAGCTTATGTTTTTGTGAAATTTCTCGGGCAATTTTAATTATTTAAAATAATTAAAATTGGTAATGAACTGGAAATTAAATTCCGAACACGTAGATACCAAATATGTGGGGATTGCTTTTGTTTTAAACTTTTTAAATTTTTTTCGGAAAAATCATGATGGTTGGTATGGATTTTGACAAAGCTTATGTTTTTGTGAAATTTCTCGGACAATTTTAATTATTTTTGAAAAAGGTCTTCGGAACTGAACTGGAAATTAAATTTCGAACACCTAGATACCAAATATGTGGGGACTGCTTTTGGTATAAACTTTTTTAATTTTTTTCGGAAAAATCATGATGGTTGGTATGGATTTTGACAAAGCTTATGTTTTTGTGAAATTTCTCGGACAATTTTAATTATTTTTAAAAAAGGTCTTCGGTAATGAACTAGAAATTAAATTTCGAACACGTAGATACCAAATATGTTGGGATTGCTTTTGCTTTAAACTTTTTTAATTTTTTTCGGAAAAATCATGATGGTTGGTATGGATTTTGACAAAGCTTATGTTTTTGTGAAATTTCTCGGACAATTTTAATTATTTTTGAAAAAGGTCTTCGGAAATGAATTGGAAATTAAATTTCGAACACGTAGATACCAAATATGTGGGGATTGCTTTTGTTTTAAACTTTTTTAATTTTTTTCGGAAAAATCATGATGGTTGGTATGGATTTTGACAAAGCTTATGTTTTTGTGAAATTTCTCGTACAATTTTAATTATTTTTGAAAAAGGTCTTCGGTAATGAACTAGAAATTAAATTTCGAACACCTAGATACCAAATATGTGGGGATTGTTTTTGTTTTAAACTTTTTTAATTTTTTTCGGAAAAATCATGATGGTTGGTATGGATTTTGACAAAGCTTATGTTTTTGTGAAATTTCTCGGGCAATTTTATTTATTTTTAAAAAAGGTCTTCGGAAATGAACTGGAAATTAAATTTCGAACACGTAGATACCAAATATGTGGGGGTTGCTTTTGTTTTAAACTTTTTTAATTTTTTTCGGAAAAATCATGATGGTTGGTATGGATTTTGACAAAGCTTATGTTTTTGTGAAATTTCTCGGGCAATTTTAATTATTTTTGAAAAAGGTCTTCGGAAATGAACTGGAAATTTTATTTCGAACACGTAGATACCAAATATGTGGGGATTGCTTTTGTTTTAAACTTTTTTAATTTTTTTCGGAAAAATAATGATGGTTGGAATGGATTTTGACAAAGCTTATGTTTTTGTGCAATTTCTCGGACAATTTTAATTATTTTTGAAAAAGGTCTTCGGTAATGAACTGGAAATTAAATTTCGAACACGTAGATACCAAATATGTGGGGATTGCTTTTGTTTTAAACTTTTTTAATTTTTTTCGGAAAAATCATGATGGTTGGAATGGATTTTGAGAAAGCTTATGTTTTTGTGAAATTTCTCGGACAATTTTAATTATTTTTGAAAAAGGTCTTCGGTAATGAACTGGAAATTAAATTTCGAACACGTAGATACCAAATATGTGGGGATTGCTTTTGTTTTAAACTTTTTAAATTTTTTTCGGAAAAATCATGATGGTTGGTATGGATTTAGACAAAGCTTATGTTTTTGTGAAATTTCTCGGGCAATTTAATTATTTTTGAAAAAGGTCTTCGGTAATGAACTGGAAATTAAATTTCGAACACCAAGATACCAAATATGTGGGGATTGCTTTTGTTTTAAACTTTTTTAATTTTTTTCGGAAAAATCATGATGGTTGGTATGGATTTTGACAAAGCTTATGTTTTTGTGAAATTTCTCGGGCAATTTTAATTATTTTTGAAAAAGGTCTTCGGTAATGAACTGGAAATTAAATTTCGAACACCTAGATACCAATTATGTAGGGATTGCTTTTGTTTTAAACTTTTTTAATTTTTTTCGGAAAAATCATGATGGTTGGTATGGATTTTGACAAAGCTTATGTTTTTGTGAAATTTCTCGGGCAATTTTAATTATTTTTGAAAAAGGTCTTCGGAAATGAACTATAAATTAAATTTCGAACACGTAGATACCAAATATGTGGGGATTGCTTTTGTTTTAAACTTTTTTAATTTTTTTCGGAAAAATCATGATGGTTGGAATGGATTTTGACAAAGCTCATGTTTTTGTGAAATTTCTCGGACAATTTTAATTATTTTTGAAAAAGGTCTTCGCTAATGAACTGGAAATTAAATTTCGAACACGTAGATACCAAATATGTGGGGACTGCTTTTGTTTTAACCTATTTTAATTTTTTTCGGAAAAATCATGATGGTTGGTATGGATTTTGACAAAGCTTATGTTTTTGTGAAATTTCTCGGACAATTTTAATTATTTTTGAAAAAGGTCTTCGGTAATGAACTGGAAATTAAATTTCGATCACCTAGATACCAAATATGTGGGGATTGCTTTGGTTTTAAACTTTTTTAATTTTTTTCGGAAAAATCATAATGGTTGGTATGGATTTTGACAAAGCTTATGTTTTTGTGAAATTTTTCGGGCAATTTTAATTATTTTTGAAAAAGGTCTTCGGAAATGAACTGGAAATTAAATTTCGAACACGTAGATACCAAATATGTGGGGATTGCTTTTGTTTTAAACTTTTTTAATTTTTTTCGGAAAAATCATGATGGTTGGTATGGATTTTGACAAAGCTTATGTTTTTGTGAAATTTCTCGGACAATTTTAATTATTTTTGAAAAAGGTCTTCGGTAATGAACTGGAAATTAAATTTCGAACACGTAGATACCAAATATGTGGGGATTGCTTTTGTTTTAAACTTTTTTAATATTTTTCGCAAAAATCATGATGGTTGGTATGAATTTTGACAAAGCTTATGTTTTTGTGAAATTTCTCGGACAATTTTAATTATTTTTGAAAAAGGTCTTCGGAAATGAATTGGAAATTAAATTTCGAACACGTAGATACCAAATATGTGGGGATTGCTTTTGTTTTAAACTTTTTTAATTTTTTTCGGAAAAATGATGATGGTTGGTATGGATTTTGACAAAGCTTATGTTTTTTTGAAATTTTTCGGACAATTTTAATTATTTTTGAAAAAGGTCTTCGGTAATGAACTGGAAATTAAATTTCGAACACGTATATACCAAATATGTGGGGATTGCCTTTGTTTTAAACTTTTTTAATTTTTTTCGGAAAAAACATGGTGGTTGGCATGGATTTTGACAAAGCTTATGTTTTTGTGAAATTTCTCGGACAAATTTCGAACACCTAGATATCAAATATGTGGGGATTGCTTTTGTTTTAAACTTTTTTAATTTTTTTCGGAAAAATGATGATGGTTTTGACAAAGCTTATGTTTTTGTGAAATTTCTCGGGCAATTTTAATTAGTATGGATTTTGACAAAGCTTATGTTTTTGTGAAATTTCTCGGGCAATTTTAATTATTTTTGAAAAAGGTCTTCGGTAATGAACTGGAAATTAAATTTCGAACACCTGGATACCAAATATGTGGGGATTGCTTTTGTTTTAAACTTTTTTAATTTTTTTCGGAAAAATCATGATGGTTGGTATGGATTTTGACAAAGCTTATGTTTTTGTGAAATTTCTAGGACAAGTTTAATTATTTTTTAAAAAGGTCTTCGGTAATGTACTGGAAATTAAATTTCGAACACCTAGAAACCAAATATGTGGGGATTGCTTTTGTTTTAAACTTTTTTAATTTTTTTCGGAAAAATCATGATGGTTGGTATGGATTTTGACAAAGCTTATGTTTTTGTGAAATTTCTCGGGCAATTTTAATTATTTTTGAAAAAGGTCTTCGGAAATGAACTAGAAATTAAATTTCGAACACGTAGATACCAAATGTGTGGGGATTGCTTTTGTTTTAAACTTTTTAATTTTTTTCGGAAAAATCATGATGGTTGGTATGGATTTTGACAAAGCTTATGTTTTTGTGAAATTTCTCGGACAATTTTAATTATTTTTGAAAAAGGTCTTCGGAAATGAACTGGAAATTAAATTTCGAACACGTAGATACCAAATATGTGGGGATTGCTTTTGTTTTAAACTTTTTTTCGGAAAATCATGATGGTTGGTATGGATTTTGACAAAGCTTATTTTTTGTGAAATTTCTCGGGCAATTTTAATTATTTTTGAAAAAGGTCTTCGGTAATGAACTGGAAATTAAATTTCAAACACCTAGATACCAAATATGTGGATATTGCTTTTGTTTTAAACTTTTTTAATTTTTTTCGCAAAAATCATGATGTTTGGTATGGATTTTGACAAAGCTTATGTTTTTGTGAAATTTCTCGGACAATTTTAATTATTTTTGAAAAAGGTCTTCGGAAATGAACTGGAAATTAAATTTCGAACACGTAGATACCAAATATGTGGGGATTGCTTTTGTTTTAAACTTTTTTAATATTTTTCGGAAAAATCATGATGGTTGGTATGGATTTTGACAAAGCTTATGTTTTGTGAAATTTCTCGGGCAATTTTAATTATTTTTGAAAAAGGTCTTCGGAAATGAACTGGAAATTTAATTTCGAACACGTAGATAGCAAATATGTGGGGATTGCTTTTGTTTTAAACTTTTTTAATTTTTTTCGGAAAAATCATGATGGTTGGTATGGAGTTTGACAAAGCTTATGTTTTTGTGAAATTTCTCGGGCAATTTTAATTATTTTTGAAAAAGGTCTTCGGTAATGAACTGGAAATTAAATTTCGAACACCTAGATACCAAATATGTGGGGATTGCTTTTGTTTTAAACTTTTAAATTTTTTTCGGAAAAATCATGATGGTTGGTATGGATTTTGACAAAGCTTATGTTTTTGTGAAATTTCTCGGACAATTTTATTATTTTTGAAAAAGGTCTTCGATAATGAACTGGAAATTAAATTTCGAACACCTAGATACCAAATATGTGGGGATTGCTTTTGTTTTAAACTATTTTAATTTTTTTCGGAAAAATCATGATGGTTGGTATGGATTTTGACAAAGCTTATGTTTTTGTGAAATTTCTCGTGTAATTTTAATTATTTTTGAAAAAGGTATTCGGTAATGAACTGGAAATTAAATTTCGAACACGTAGATACCAAATATGTGGGGATTGCTTTTGTTTTAAACTTTTTTAATTTTTTTCGGAAAAATCATGATGGTTGGTATGGATTTTGACAAAGCTTATGTTTTTGTGAAATTTCTCGGACAATTTTAATTATTTTTGAAAAAGGTCTTCGGTAATAAACTGGAAATTAAATTTCGAACACGTAGATACCAAATATGTGGGGATTGCTTTTGTTTTAAACTTTTTTAATATTTTTCGCAAAAATCATGATGGTTGGTATGAATTTTGACAAAGCTTATGTTTTTGTGAAATTTCTCGGACAATTTTGATTATTTTTGAAAAAGGTCTTCGGTAATGAACTGGAAATTAAATTTCGAACACGTAGATACCAAATATGTGGGGATTGCTTTTGTTTTAAACTTTTTTAATTTTTTTCGGAAAAATGATGATGGTTGGTGTGGATTTTGACAAAGCTTATGTTTTTTTGAAATTTCTCGGACAATTTTAATTATTTTTGAAAAAGGTCTTCGGTAATGAACTGGAAATTAAATTTCGAACACGTAGATACCAAATATGTGGGGATTGCTTTCGTTTTAAACTTTTTTAATTTTTTTCGGAAAAATCATGATGGTTGGTATGGATTTTGACAAAGCTTATGTTTTTGTGAAATTTCTCGGACAATTTTAATTATTTTTCAAAAAGGTCTTCGGTAATGTACTGGAAATTAAATTTCGAACACCTAGAAACCAAATATGTGGGGATTGCTTTTGTTTTAAACTTTTTTAATTTTTTTCGGAAAAATCATTATGGTTGGTATGGATTTTGACAAAGCTTATGTTTTTGTGAAATTTCTCGGGCAATTTTAATTATTTTTGAAAAAGGTCTTCGCAAATGAACTAGAAATTAAATTTCGAACACGTAGATACCAAATGTGTGGGGATTGCTTTTGTTTTAAACTTTTTAATTTTTTTCGGAAAAATCATGATGGTTGGTATGGATTTTGACAAAGCTTATGTTTTTGTGAAATTTCTCGGGCAATTTTAATTATTTTTGAAAAAGGTCTTCGGAAATGAACTGGAAATTAAATTTCGAACACGTAGATACCAAATATGTGGGGATTGCTTTTGTTTTAAACTTTTTTAATTTTTTTCGGAAAAATCATGATGGTTGGTATGGATTTTGACAAAGCTTATTTTTTGTGAAATTTCCCGGCAATTTTAATTATTTTTGAAAAAGGTCTTCGGTAATGAACTGGAAATTAAATTTCAAACACCTAGATACCAAATATGTGGATATTGCTTTTGTTTTAAACTTTTTTAATTTTTTTCGCAAAAATCATGATGGTTGGTATGGATTTTGACAAAGCTTATGTTTTTGTGAAATTTCTCGGACAATTTTAATTATTTTTGAAAAAGGTCTTCGGAAATGAACTGGAAATTAAATTTCGAACACGTAGATACCAAATATGTGGGGATTGCTTTTGTTTTAAACTTTTAAATTTTTTTCGGAAAAATCATGATGGTTGGTATGGATTTTGACAAAGCTTATGTTTTTGTGAAATTTCTCGGGCAATTTTAATTATTTTAGGAAATGGTCTTCGGTAATGAACTGGAAATTAAATTTCGAACACGTAGATACCAAATATGTGGGGATTGCTTTTGTTTTAAACTTTTTTAATTTTTTTCGGAAAAATCATGATGGTTGGTATGGATTTTGACAAAGCTTATGTTTTTGTGAAATTTCTCGGGCAATTTTAATTATTTTTGAAAAAGGTCTTCGGAAATGAACTAGAAATTAAATTTCGAACACGTAGATACCAAATGTGTGGGGATTGCTTTTGTTTTAAACTTTTTAATTTTTTTCGGAAAAATCATGATGGTTGGTATGGATTTTGACAAAGCTTATGTTTTTGTGAAATTTCTCGGGCAATTTTAATTATTTTTGAAAAAGGTCTTCGGAAATGAACTGGAAATTAAATTTCGAACACGTAGATACCAAATATGTGGGGATTGCTTTTGTTTTAAACTTTTTTAATTTTTTTCGGAAAAATCATGATGGTTGGTATGGATTTTGACAAAGCTTATGTTTTTGTGAAATTTCTCGGGCAATTTTAATTATTTTTAAAAAAGGTCTTCGGAAATGAACTGGAAATTAAATTTCGAACACGTAGATACCAAATATGTGGGGATTGCTTTTGTTTTAAACTTTTTTTCGGAAAATCATGATGGTTGGTATGGATTTTGACAAAGCTTATTTTTTGTGAAATTTCTCGGGCAATTTTAATTATTTTTGAAAAAGGTCTTCGGTAATGAACTGGAAATTAAATTTCAAACACCTAGATACCAAATATGTGGATATTGCTTTTGTTTTAAACTTTTTTAATTTTTTTCGCAAAAATCATGATGTTTGGTATGGATTTTGACAAAGCTTATGTTTTTGTGAAATTTCTCGGACAATTTTAATTATTTTTGAAAAAGGTCTTCGGAAATGAACTGGAAATTAAATTTCGAACACGTAGATACCAAATATGTGGGGATTGCTTTTGTTTTAAACTTTTTTAATATTTTTCGGAAAAATCATGATGGTTGGTATGGATTTTGACAAAGCTTATGTTTTGTGAAATTTCTCGGGCAATTTTAATTATTTTTGAAAAAGGTCTTCGGAAATGAACTGGAAATTAAATTTCGAACACCTAGATACCAAATATGTGGGGATTGCTTTTGTTTTAAACTTTTAAATTTTTTTCGGAAAAATCATGATGGTTGGTATGGATTTTGACAAAGCTTATGTTTTTGTGAAATTTCTCGGACAATTTTATTATTTTTGAAAAAGGTCTTCGATAATGAACTGGAAATTAAATTTCGAACACCTAGATACCAAATATGTGGGGATTGCTTTTGTTTTAAACTATTTTAATTTTTTTCGGAAAAATCATGATGGTTGGTATGGATTTTGACAAAGCTTATGTTTTTGTGAAATTTCTCGGGTAATTTTAATTATTTTTGAAAAAGGTCTTCGGTAATGAACTGGAAATTAAATTTCGAACACCTAGATACCAAATATGTGGGGATTGCTTTTGTTTTAAACTTTTTTAATTTTTTTCGGAAAAATCATGATGGTTGGTATGGATTTTGACAAAGCTTATGTTTTTTTGAAATTTCTCGGACAATTTTAATTATTTTTGAAAAAGGTCTTCGGTAATGAACTGGAAATTAAATTTCGAACACGTAGATACCAAATATGTGGGGATTGCTTTTGTTTTAAACTTTTTTAATTTTTTTCGGAAAAATCATGATGGTTGGTATGGATTTTGACAAAGCTTATGTTTTTGTGAAATTTCTCGGACAATTTTAATTATTTTTGAAAAAGGTCTTCGGTAATGTACTGGAAATTAAATTTCGAACACCTAGAAACCAAATATGTGGGGATTGCTTTTGTTTTAAACTTTTTTAATTTTTTTCGGAAAAATCATTATGGTTGGTATGGATTTTGACAAAGCTTATGTTTTTGTGAAATTTCTCGGGCAATTTTAATTATTTTTGAAAAAGGTCTTCGCAAATGAACTAGAAATTAAATTTCGAACACGTAGATACCAAATGTGTGGGGATTGCTTTTGTTTTAAACTTTTTAATTTTTTTCGGAAAAATCATGATGGTTGGTATGGATTTTGACAAAGCTTATGTTTTTGTGAAATTTCTCGGGCAATTTTAATTATTTTTGAAAAAGGTCTTCGGAAATGAACTGGAAATTAAATTTCGAACACGTAGATACCAAATATGTGGGGATTGCTTTTGTTTTAAACTTTTTTAATTTTTTTCGGAAAAATCATTATGGTTGGTATGGATTTTGACAAAGCTTATGTTTTTGTGAAATTTCTCGGGCAATTTTAATTATTTTTGAAAAAGGTCTTCGCAAATGAACTAGAAATTAAATTTCGAACACGTAGATACCAAATGTGTGGGGATTGCTTTTGTTTTAAACTTTTTAATTTTTTTCGGAAAAATCATGATGGTTGGTATGGATTTTGACAAAGCTTATGTTTTTGTGAAATTTCTCGGGCAATTTTAATTATTTTTGAAAAAGGTCTTCGGAAATGAACTGGAAATTAAATTTCGAACACGTAGATACCAAATATGTGGGGATTGCTTTTGTTTTAAACTTTTTTAATTTTTTTCGGAAAAATCATGATGGTTGGTATGGATTTTGACAAAGCTTATTTTTTGTGAAATTTCTCGGGCAATTTTAATTATTTTTGAAAAAGGTCTTCGGTAATGAACTGGAAATTAAATTTCAAACACCTAGATACCAAATATGTGGATATTGCTTTTGTTTTAAACTTTTTTAATTTTTTTCGCAAAAATCATGATGGTTGGTATGGATTTTGACAAAGCTTATGTTTTTGTGAAATTTCTCGGACAATTTTAATTATTTTTGAAAAAGGTCTTCGGAAATGAACTGGAAATTAAATTTCGAACACGTAGATACCAAATATGTGGGGATTGCTTTTGTTTTAAACTTTTAAATTTTTTTCGGAAAAATCATGATGGTTGGTATGGATTTTGACAAAGCTTATGTTTTTGTGAAATTTCTCGGGCAATTTTAATTATTTTTGGAAATGGTCTTCGGTAATGAACTGGAAATTAAATTTCGAACACGTAGATACCAAATATGTGGGGATTGCTTTTGTTTTAAACTTTTTTAATTTTTTTCGGAAAAATCATGATGGTTGGTATGGATTTTGACAAAGCTTATGTTTTTGTGAAATTTCTCGGGCAATTTTAATTATTTTTGAAAAAGGTCTTCGGAAATGAACTAGAAATTAAATTTCGAACACGTAGATACCAAATGTGTGGGGATTGCTTTTGTTTTAAACTTTTTAATTTTTTTCGGAAAAATCATGATGGTTGGTATGGATTTTGACAAAGCTTATGTTTTTGTGAAATTTCTCGGGCAATTTTAATTATTTTTGAAAAAGGTCTTCGGAAATGAACTGGAAATTAAATTTCGAACACGTAGATACCAAATATGTGGGGATTGCTTTTGTTTTAAACTTTTTTAATTTTTTTCGGAAAAATCATGATGGTTGGTATGGATTTTGACAAAGCTTATGTTTTTGTGAAATTTCTCGGGCAATTTTAATTATTTTTAAAAAAGGTCTTCGGAAATGAACTGGAAATTAAATTTCGAACACGTAGATTTCAAATATGTGGGGATTGCTTTTGTTTTAAACTTTTTTTCGGAAAATCATGATGGTTGGTATGGATTTTGACAAAGCTTATTTTTTGTGAAATTTCTCGGGCAATTTTAATTATTTTTGAAAAAGGTCTTCGGTAATGAACTGGAAATTAAATTTCAAACACCTAGATACCAAATATGTGGATATTGCTTTTGTTTTAAACTTTTTTAATTTTTTTCGCAAAAATCATGATGTTTGGTATGGATTTTGACAAAGCTTATGTTTTTGTGAAATTTCTCGGACAATTTTAATTATTTTTGAAAAAGGTCTTCGGAAATGAACTGGAAATTAAATTTCGAACACGTAGATACCAAATATGTGGGGATTGCTTTTGTTTTAAACTTTTTTAATATTTTTCGGAAAAATCATGATGGTTGGTATGGATTTTGACAAAGCTTATGTTTTGTGAAATTTCTCGGGCAATTTTAATTATTTTTGAAAAAGGTCTTCGGAAATGAACTGGAAATTAAATTTCGAACACCTAGATACCAAATATGTAGGGATTGCTTTTGTTTTAAACTTTTAAAATTTTTTTCGGAAAAATCATGATGGTTGGTATGGATTTTGACAAAGCTTATGTTTTTGTGAAATTTCTCGGACAATTTTATTATTTTTGAAAAAGGTCTTCGATAATGAACTGGAAATTAAATTTCGAACACCTAGATACCAAATATGTGGGGATTGCTTTTGTTTTAAACTATTTTAATTTTTTTCGGAAAAATCATGATGGTTGGTATGGATTTTGACAAAGCTTATGTTTTTGTGAAATTTCTCGGGTAATTTTAATTATTTTTGAAAAAGGTCTTCGGTAATGAACTGGAAATTAAATTTCGAACACCTAGATACCAAATATGTGGGGATTGCTTTTGTTTTAAACTTTTTTAATTTTTTTCGGAAAAATCATGATGGTTGGTATGGATTTTGACAAAGCTTATGTTTTTTTGAAATTTCTCGGACAATTTTAATTATTTTTGAAAAAGGTCTTCGGTAATGTACTGGAAATTAAATTTCGAACACGTAGATACCAAATATGTGGGGATTGCTTTTGTTTTAAACTTTTTTAATTTTTTTCGGAAAAATCATGATGGTTGGTATGGATTTTGACAAAGCTTATGTTTTTGTGAAATTTCTCGGACAATTTTAATTATTTTTGAAAAAGGTCTTCGGTAATGTACTGGAAATTAAATTTCGAACACCTAGAAACCAAATATGTGGGGATTGCTTTTGTTTTAAACTTTTTTAATTTTTTTCGGAAAAATCATTATGGTTGGTATGGATTTTGACAAAGCTTATGTTTTTGTGAAATTTCTCGGGCAATTTTAATTATTTTTGAAAAAGGTCTTCGCAAATGAACTAGAAATTAAATTTCGAACACGTAGATACCAAATGTGTGGGGATTGCTTTTGTTTTAAACTTTTTAATTTTTTTCGGAAAAATCATGATGGTTGGTATGGATTTTGACAAAGCTTATGTTTTTGTGAAATTTCTCGGGCAATTTTAATTATTTTTGAAAAAGGTCTTCGGAAATGAACTGGAAATTAAATTTCGAACACGTAGATACCAAATATGTGGGGATTGCTTTTGTTTTAAACTTTTTTAATTTTTTTCGGAAAAATCATGATGGTTGGTATGGATTTTGACAAAGCTTATTTTTTGTGAAATTTCTCGGGCAATTTTAATTATTTTTGAAAAAGGTCTTCGGTAATGAACTGGAAATTAAATTTCAAACACCTAGATACCAAATATGTGGATATTGCTTTTGTTTTAAACTTTTTTAATTTTTTTCGCAAAAATCATGATGGTTGGTATGGATTTTGACAAAGCTTATGTTTTTGTGAAATTTCTCGGACAATTTTAATTATTTTTGAAAAAGGTCTTCGGAAATGAACTGGAAATTAAATTTCGAACACGTAGATACCAAATATGTGGGGATTGCTTTTGTTTTAAACTTTTAAATTTTTTTCGGAAAAATCATGATGGTTGGTATGGATTTTGACAAAACTTATGTTTTTGTGAAATTTCTCGGGCAATTTTAATTATTTTTGAAAATGGTCTTCGGTAATGAACTGGAAATTAAATTTCGAACACGTAGATACCAAATATGTGGGGATTGCTTTTGTTTTAAACTTTTTTAATTTTTTTCGGAAAAATCATGATGGTTGGTATGGATTTTGACAAAGCTTATGTTTTTGTGAAATTTCTCGGGCAATTTTAATTATTTTTGAAAAAGGTCTTCGGAAATGAACTAGAAATTAAATTTCGAACACGTAGATACCAAATGTGTGGGGATTGCTTTTGTTTTAAACTTTTTAATTTTTTTCGGAAAAATCATGATGGTTGGTATGGATTTTGACAAAGCTTATGTTTTTGTGAAATTTCTCGGGCAATTTTAATTATTTTTGAAAAAGGTCTTCGGAAATGAACTGGAAATTAAATTTCGAACACGTAGATATCAAATATGTGGGGATTGCTTTTGTTTTAAACTTTTTTAATTTTTTTCGGAAAAATCATGATGGTTGGTATGGATTTTGACAAAGCTTATGTTTTTGTGAAATTTCTCGGGCAATTTTAATTATTTTTGAAAAAGGTCTTCGGTAATGAACTGGAAATTAAATTTCAAACACGTAGATACCAAATATGTGGGGATTGCTTTTGTTTTAAACTTTTTTAATATTTTTCGGAAAAATCATGATGGTTGGTATGGATTTTGACAAAGCTTATGTTTTTGTGAAATTTCTCGGACAATTTTAATTATTTTTGAAAAAGTTCTTCGGAAATGAACTAGAAATTAAATTTCTAACACGTAGATACCAAATGTGTGGGGATTGCTTTTGTTTTAAACTTTTTAATTTTTTTCGGAAAAATCATGATGGTTGGTATGGATTTTGACAAAGCTTATGTTTTTGTGAAATTTCTCGGGCAATTTTAATTATTTTTGAAAAAGGTCTTCGGAAATGAACTGGAAATTAAATTTCGAACACGTAGATACCAAATATGTGGGATTGCTTTTGTTTTAAACTTTTTTAATTTTTTTCGGAAAAATCATGATGGTTGGTATGGATTTTGACAAAGCTTATGTTTTTCTGAAATTTCTCGGACAATTTTAAGTATTTTTGAAAAAGGTCTTCGGAAATGAACTAGAAATTAAATTTCGAACACGTAGATACCAAATGTGTGGGGATTGCTTTTGTTTTAAACTTTTTAATTTTTTTCGGAAAAATCATGATGGTTGGTATGGATTTTGACAAAGCTTATGTTTTTGTGAAATTTCTCGGGCAATTTTAATTATTTTTGAAAAAGGTCTTCGGAAATGAACTGGAAATTAAATTTCTAACACGTAGATACCAAATGTGTGGGGATTGCTTTTGTTTTAAACTTTTTAATTTTTTTCGGAAAAATCATGATGGTTGGTATGGATTTTGACAAAGCTTATGTTTTTGTGAAATTTCTCGGGCAATTTTAATTATTTTTGAAAAAGGTCTTCGGAAATGAACTGGAAATTAAATTTCGAACACGTAGATACCAAATATGTGGGATTGCTTTTGTTTTAAACTTTTTTAATTTTTTTCGGAAAAATCATGATGGTTGGTATGGATTTTGACAAAGCTTATGTTTTTCTGAAATTTCTCGGACAATTTTAAGTATTTTTGAAAAAGGTCTTCGGAAATGAACTAGAAATTAAATTTCGAACACGTAGATACCAAATGTGTGGGGATTGCTTTTGTTTTAAACTTTTTAATTTTTTTCGGAAAAATCATGATGGTTGGTATGGATTTTGACAAAGCTTATGTTTTTGTGAAATTTCTCGGGCAATTTTAATTATTTTTGAAAAAGGTCTTCGGAAATGAACTGGAAATTAAATTTCGAACACCTAAATACCAAATATGTGGGGATTGCTTTTGTTTTAAACTTTTTTAATTTTTTTCGGAAAAATCATGATGGTTGGTATGGATTTTGACAAAGCTTATATTTTTGTGAAATTTCTCGGGCAATTTTAATTATTTTTGAAAAAGGTCTTCGGTAATGAACTGGAAATTAAATTTCAAATACGTAGATACCAAATATGTGGGGATTGCTTTTGTTTTAAACTTTTTTAATATTTTTCGGAAAAATCATGATGGTTGGTATGGATTTTGACAAAGCTTATGTTTTTGTGAAATTTCTCGGACAATTTTAATTATTTTTGAAAAAGGTCTTCGGTAATGAACTGGAAATTAAATTTCGAACACCTAGATACCAAATATGTGGGGATTGCTTTTGTTTTAAACTTTTTTAATTTTTTTCGGAAAATCATGATGGTTGGTATGGATTTTGACAAAGCTTATGTTTTTGTGAAATTTCTCGGACAATTTTAATTATTTTTGAAAAAGGTCTTCGGTAATGCACTGGAAATTAAATTTCGAACACGTAGATACCAAATATGTGGGGATTGCTTTTGTTTTAAACTTTTTTAATTTTTTTCGGAAAAATCATGATGGTTGGTATGGATTTTTACAAAGCTTATGTTTTTGTGAAATTTCTCGGACAATTTTAATTATTTTTGGAAAAGGTCTTCGGTAATGAACTGGAAATTAAATTTCGAACACGTAGATACCAAATATTTGCGGATTGCTTTTGTTTTAAACTTTTTTAATTTTTTTCGGAAAAATCAGGATGGTTGGTATGGATTTTGACAAAGCTTATGTTTTTGTGAAATTTCTCGGACAATTTTAATTATTTTTGAAAAAGGTCTTCGGAAATGAACTGGAAATTAAATTTCAAACACGTAGATACCAAATATGTGGGGATTGCTTTTGTTTTAAACTTTTTTAATTTTTTTCGGAAAAATCATGATGGTTGGTATGGATTTTGACAAAGCTTATGCTTTTTTTGAGAAATTTCTCGGGCAATTTTAATTATTTTTGAAAAAGGTCTTCGGAAATGAACTTGAAATTAAATTTCGAACACGTAGATACGAAATATGTGGGGATTGCTTTTGTTTTAAACTTTTTTAATTTTTTTCGGAAAAATCATGATGGTTGGTATGGATTTTGACAAAGCTTATGTTTTTGTGAAATTTCTCGGGCAATTTTAATTATTTTTGAAAAAGGTCTTCGGTAATGAACTGGAAATTAAATTTCGAACACCTAGATACCAAATAATGGGGTATTGCTTTTGTTTTAAACTTTTTTAATTTTTTTCGGAAAAATCATGATGGTTGGTATGGATTTTGACAAAGCTTATGTTTTTGTGAAATTTCTCGGGCAATTTTAATTATTTTTGAAAAAGGTCTTCGGTAATGAACTGGAAATTAAATTTCGTACACGTAGATACCAAATATGTGGGGATTGCTTTTGTTTTAAACTTTTTAATTTTTTTCGGAAAAATCATGATGGTTGGTATGAATTTTGACAAAGCTTATGTTTTTGTGAAATTTCTCGGGCAATTTTAATTATTTTTGAAAAAGGTCTTCGGTAATGAACTGGAAATTAAATTTCGAACACGTAGATACCAAATATGTGGGGATTGCTTTAGTTTTAAACTTTTTTATTTTTTTTCGGAATAATCATGATGGTTGGTATGGATTTTTACAAAGCTTATATTTTTGTGAAATTTCGCGGACAATTTTAATTATTTTTGGAAAAGGTCTTCGGTAATGAACTGGAAATTAAATTTCGAACAACTAGATACCAAATATGTGGGGATTGCTTTTGTTTTAAACTTTTTTAATTTTTTTCGGAAAAATCATGATGGTTGGTATGGATTTTGACAAAGCTTATGTTTTTGTGAAATTTCTCGGGCAATTATAATTATTTTTGAAAAAGGTCTTCGGAAATGAACTGGAAAATAAATTTCGAACACGTAAATGTGTGGGGACTGCTTTTGTTTTAAACTTTTTTAATTTTTTTCGGAAAAATCATGATGGTTGGTATGGATTTTTACAAAGCTTATGTTTTTGTGTAATTTCTCGGACAATTTTAATTATTTTTGGAAAAGGTCTTCGGTAATGAACTGGAAATTAAATTTCGAACAACTAGATACCAAATATGTGGGGATTGCTTTTGTTTTAAACTTTTTTAATTTTTTTCGGAAAAATCATGATGGTTGGTATGGATTTTGACAAAGCTTATGTTTTTGTGAAATTTCTCGGGCAATTTTAATTATTTTGAAAAAGGTCTTCGGTAATGAACTGGAAATTAAGTTTCGAACACGTAGACACCAAATATGTGGGGATTGCTTTTGTTTTAAACTTTTTTAATTTTTTTCGGAAAAATCATGATGGTTGGTATGGATTTTGACAAAGCTTATGTTTTTGTGAAATTTCTCGGGCAATTTTAATTATTTTTGAAAAAAGGTCTTCGGAAATGAACTGGAAATTAAATTTCGAACACCTAGATACCAAATAATGGGGTATTGCTTTTGTTTTAAACTTTTTTAATTTTTTTCGGAAAAATCATGATGGTATGGATTTTGACAAAGCTTATGGTTTTGTGAAATTTCTCGGGCAATTTTAATTATTTTTGAAAAAGGTCTTCGAAAATGAACTGGAAATTAAATTTCGAACACGTAGATACCAAATGTGTGGGGATTGCTATTGTTTTAAACTTTTTTAATTTTTTTCGGAAAAATCATGCTGGTTGGTATGGATTTTGACAAAGCTTATGTTTTTGTGAAATTTCTCGGGCAATTTTAATTATTTTTGAAAAAGGTCTTCGGTAATGAACTGGAAATTAAATTTCGAACACCTAGATACCAAATAATGGGGTATTGCTTTTGTTTTAAACTTTTTTTATTTTTTTCGGAAAAATCAGGATGGTTGGTATGGATTTTGACAAATGTTTTTGTGAAATTTCTCGGGCAATTTTAATTATTTTTGAAAAAGGTCTTCGGAAATGAACTGGAAAGTAAATTTCGAACACGTAGATACCAAATATGTGGGGATTGCTTTTGTTTTAAACTTTTTTAATTTTTTTCGGAAAAATCATGATGGTATGGATTTTGACAAAGCTTATGTTTTTGTGAAATTTCTCGGGCAATTTTAATTATTTTTGAAAAAGGTCTTCGAAAATGAACTGGAAATTAAATTTCGAACACGTAGATACCAAATGTGTGGGGATTGCTTTTGTTTTAAACTTTTTTAATTTTTTTCGGAAAAATCATGATGGTTGGTATGGATTTTGACAAAGCTTATGTTTTTGTGAAATTTCTCGGGCAATTTTAATTATTTTTGAAAAAGGTCTTCGGTAATGAACTGGAAATTAAATTTCGAACACCTAGATACCAAATAATGGGGTATTGATTTTGTTTTAAACTTTTTTAATTTTTTTCGGAAAAATCATGATGGTTGGTATGGATTTTGACAAAGCTTATGTTTTTGTGAAATTTCTCGGGCAATTTTAATTATTTTTGAAAAAGGTCTTCGGTAATGAACTGGAAATTAAATTTCGAACACGTAGATACCAAATATGTGGGGATTGCTTTAGTTTTAAACTTTTTTAATTTTTTTCGGAAAAATCATGATGGTTGGTATGGATTTTTACAAAGCTGATGTTTTTGTGAAATTTCTCGGACAATTTTAATTATTTTTGGAAAAGGTCTTCGGTAATGAACTGGAAATTAAATTTCGAACAACTAGATACCAAATATGTGGGGATTGCTTTTGTTTTAAACTTTTTTAATTTTTTTCGGAAAAATCATGATGGTTGGTATGGATTTTGACAAAGCTTATGTTTTTGTGAAATTTATCGGGCAATTTTAATTATTTTTGAAAAAGGTCTTCGGTAATGAACTGGAAATTAAATTTCGAACACCTAGATACCAAATAATGGGGTATTGCTTTTGTTTTAAACTTTTTTAATTTTTTTCGGAAAAATCATTATGGTTGGTATGGATTTTGACCAAGCTTATGTTTTTGTGAAATTTCTCGGACAATTTTAATTATTTGTGAAAAAGGTCTTCGGTAATGAACTGGAAATTAAATTTCGAACACGTAGATACCAAATATGTGGGGATTGCTTTTGTTTTAAACTTTTTTAATTTTTTTCGGAAAAATCATGATGGTTGGTATGGATTTTGACAAAGCTTATGTTTTTGTGAAATTTCTCGGGCAATTTTAATTATTTTTGAAAAAGGTCTTCGGTAATGAACTGGAAATTAAATTTCGAACACGTAGATACCAAATATGTGGGTATTGGTTTTGTTTTAAACTTTTTTAATTTTTTTCGGAAAAATCATGATGGTTGGTATGGATTTTGACAAAGCTTATGTTTTTGTGAAATTTCTCGGACAATTTTAATTATTTTTGAAAAAGGTCTTCGGTAATGAACGAGAAATTAAATTTCGAACACCTAGATTGCAAATATGTGGGGATTGCTTTTGTTTTAAACTTTTTTAATTTTTTTCGGAAAAATCATGATGGTTGGTATGGATTTTGACAAAGCTTATGTTTTTGTGAAATTTCTCGGACAATTTTAATTATTTTTGAAAAAGGTCTTCGGTAATGAACTGGAAATTAAATTTCGAACACCTAGATACCAAATATGTGGGGATTGCTTTTGTTTTAAACTTTTTTAATTTTTTTTCGGAAAAAATCATGATGGTTGGTATGGATTTTGACAAAGCTTATGTTTTTGTGAAATTTCTCGGGCAATTTTAATTATTTTTAAAAAAGGTCTTCGGAAATGAACTGGAAATTAAATTTCGAACACGTAGATTTCAAATATGTGGGGATTGCTTTTGTTTTAAACTTTTTTAATTTTTTTCGGAAAAATCATGATGGTTGGTATGGATTTTGACACAGCTTATGTTTTTGTGAAATTTCTCGGACAATTTTAATTATTTTTGCAAAAGGTCTTCGATAATGAACTGGAAATTAAATTTCGAACACCTAGATACCAAATATGTGGGGATTGATTTTGTTTTAAACTTTTTTAATTTTTTTCGGAAAAATCATGATGGTTGGTATGGATTTTGACGAAGCTTATGTTTTTGTGAAATTTCTAGGGAAATTTTAATTATTTTTGAAAAAGGTCTTCGGTAATGAACTGGAAATTAAATTTCGAACACGTAGATACGAAATATGTGGGGATTGCTTTTGTTTTAACCTTTTTTAATTTTTTTCGGAAAAATCATGATGGTTGGTATAGATTTTTACAAAGCTTATGTTTTTGTGAAATTTCTCTTACAATCTTAATTATTTTTGGAAAAGGTCTTCAGTAATGAACTGAAAATTAAATTTCGAACACCTAGATACCAAATATGTGGGGATTGCTTTTGTTTTAAACTTTTTTAATTTTTTTCGGAAAAATCATGATGGTTGGTATGGATTTTGACAAAGCTTATGTTTTTGTGAAATTTCTCGGGCAATTTTAATTATTTTTGAAAAAGGTCTTCGGAAATGAACTGGAAAATAAATTTTGAACACGTAGATACCAAATGTGTGGGGATTGCATTTGTTTTAAACTTTTTTAATTTTTTTCGGAAAAATCATGATGGTTGGTATGGATTTTGACAAAGCTTATGTTTTTGTGAAATTTCTCGGGCAATTTTAATTATTTTTGAAAAAGGTCTTCGGTAATGAACTGGAAATTAAATTTCGAACACCTAGATACCAAATAATGTGGTATTGCTTTTGTTTTAAACTTTTTTAATTTTTTTCGGAAAAATTATGATGGCTGGTATAGATTTTGACAAAGCTTATGTTTTTGTGAAATTTCTCGGACAATTTTAATTATTTTTGAAAAAGGTCTTCGGTAATGAACTGGAAATTAAATTTCGAACACCTAGATACCAAATATGTGGGGATTGCTTTTGTTTTAAACTTTTTTAATTTTTTTCGGAAAAATCATTATGGTTGGTATGGATTTTGACAAAGCTTATGTTTTTGTGAAATTTCTCGGACAATTTTAATTAATTTTGAAAAAGGTCTTCGGTAATGAACTGGAAATTAAATTTCGAACACGTAGATACCAAATATGTGGGGATTGCTTTTGTTTTAAACTTTTTTAATTTTTTTCGGAAAAATCATGATGGTTGGTATAGATTTTGACAAAGCTTATATTTTTGTGAAATATCTCGGGCAATTTTAATTATTTTTGAAAAAGGTCTTCGGTAATGAACTGGAAATTTAAATTTCGAACACGTAGATACCAAATATGTGGGGATTGCTTTTGTTTTAAACTTTTTTAATTTTTTTCGGAAAAATCATGATGGTTGGTATGGATTTTGACAAAGCTTATGTTTTTGTGAAATTTCTCGGGCAATTTTAATTATTTTTGAAAAAGGTCTTCGGTAATGTACTGGAAATTAAATTTCGAACACCTAGATACCAAATATGTGGGGATTGCTTTTGTTTTAAACTTTATTAATTTTTTTCGGAAAAATCATGATGGTTGGTATGGATTTTGACAAAGCTTATGTTTTTGTGAAATTTCTCGGACAATTTTAATTATTTTTGAAAAAGGTCTTCGGTAATGAACTAGAAATTAAATTTCGAACACCTAGATTGCAAATATGTGGGGATTGCTTTTGTTTTAAACTTTTTTAATTTTTTTCGGAAAAATCATGATGGTTGCTATGGATTTTGACAAAGCTTATGTTTTTGTGAAATTTCTCGGACAATTTTAATTATTTTTGAAAAAGGTCTTCGGTAATGAACTGGAAATTAAATTTCGAACACCTAGATACCAAATATGTGGGGATTGCTTTTGTTTTAAACTTTTTTAATTTTTTTTCGGAAAAAATCATGATGGTTGGTATGGATTTTTCAAAGCTTATGTTTTTGTAAAATTTCTCAGGCAATTTTAATTATTTTTGAAAAAGATCTTCGGAAATGAACTGGAAATTAAATTTCGAACACGTAGATACCAAATGTGTGGGGATTGCTTTTGTTTTAAACTTTTTTAATTTTTTTCGGAAAAATCATGATGGTTGGTATGGATTTTGATAAAACTTATGTTTTTGTGAAATTTCTCGGGAAATTTTAATTATTTTTAAAAAAGGTCTTCGGAAATGAACTGGAAAATAAATTTCGAACACGTAGATACAAATATGTGGGGATTGCTTTTGTTTTAAACTTTTTTATTTTTTTTCGGAAAAATCATGATGGTTAGTATGGATTTTGACAAAGCTTATATTTTTGTGAAATTTCTCGGGCAATTTTAATTATTTTTGAAAAAGGTCTTCGGTAATGAACTGGAAATTAAATTTCGAACACGTAGATACCAAATATGTGGGGATTGCTTTTGTTTTAAACTTTTTTAATTTTTTTCGGAAGAATCATGATGGTTGGTATAGATTTTGACAAAGCTTATATTTTTGTGAAAATTCTCGGGCAATTTTAATTATTTTTGAAAAAGGTCTTCGGTAATGAACTGGAAATTAAATTTCGAACACGTAGATACCAAATATGTGGGGATTGCTTTTGTTTTAAACTTTTTTAATTTTTTTCGGAAAAATCATGATGGTTGCTATGGATTTTAAAAAAGCTTATGTTTTTGTGAAATTTCTCGGACAATTTTAATTATTTTTGAAAAGGGTCTTCGGTAATGAACTGGAAATTAAATTTCGAACACCTAGATACCAAATATGTGGGTATTGCTTTTGTTTTAAACTTTTTTAATTTTTTTTCGGAAAAAATCATGATGGTTGGTATGGATTTTGACAAAGCTTATGTTTTTGTGAAATTTCTCAGGCAATTTTAATTATTTTTGAAAAGGATCTTCGGAAATGAACTGGAAATTAAATTTCGAACACGTAAATACAAAATGTGTGGGGATTGCTTTTGTTTTAATCTTTTTTAATTTTTTTCGGAAAAATCATGATGGTTGGTATGGATTTTGATAAAACTTATGTTTTTGTGAAATTTCTCGGGCATTTTTAATTATTTTTAAAAAAGGTCTTCGGAAATGAACTGGAAAATAAATTTCGAACACGTAGATACCAAATATGTGGGGATTGCTTTGTTTTAAACTTTTTTATTTTTTTTCGGAAAAATCATGATGATTGGTATGGATTTTGACAAAGCTTATGTTTTTGTGAAATTTCTCGGACAATTTTAATTATTTTTGAAAAAGGTCTTCGGTAATGAACTGGAAATTAAATTTCGAACACCTAGATACCAAATATGTGGGGATTGCTTTTGTTTTAAACTTTTTTAATTTTTTTCGGAAAAATCATGATGGTTGGTATGGATTTTGACAAAGCTTATGTTTTTGTGAAATTTCTCGGGCAATTTTAATTATTTTTAAAAAAGGTCTTCGGAAATGAACTGGAAATTAAATTTCGAACACGTAGATACCAAATATGTGGGGATTGCTTTTGTTTTAAACTTTTTTAATTTTTTTCGGAAAAATCATGATGGTTGGTATGGATTTTGACAAAGCTTATGTTTTTGTGAAATTTCTCGGACAATTTTAATTATTTTTGAAAAAGGTCTTCGGTAATGAACTGGAAATTAAATTTCGAACACGTAGATACCAAATATGTGGGGATTGCTTTTGTTTTAAACTTTTTTAATTTTTTTCGGAAAAATCATGATGGTTGGTATGGATTTTGACAAAGCTTATGTTTTGTGACATTTCTCGGGCAATTTTAATTATTTTTGAAAAAGGTCTTCGGTAATGAACTGGAAATTAAATTTCGAACACCTAAATACCAAATATGTGGGGATTCCTTTTGTTTTAAACTTTTTTAATTTTTTTCGGAAAAATCATGATGGTTGGTATGGATTTTGACAAAGCTTATGTTTTGTGACATTTCTCGGACAATTTTAATTATTTTTGAAAAAGGTCTTCGGTAATGAACTGGAAATTAAATTTCGAACACCTAAATACCAAATATGTGGGGATTGCTTTTGTTTTAAACTTTTTTAATTTTTTTCGGAAAAATCATGATGGTTGGTATGGATTTTGACAAAGCTTATGTTTTTGTGAAATTTCTCGGACAATTTTAATTATTTTTGAAAAAGGTCTTCGGTAATGAACTGGAAATTAAATTTCGAACACCTAGATACCAAATATGTGGGGATTGCTTTTGTTTTAAACTTTTTTAATTTTTTTCGGAAAAATCATGATGGTTGGTATGGATTTTGACAAAGCTTATGTTTTTGTGAAATTTTTCGGACAATTTTAATTATTTTTGAAAAAGGTCTTCGGTAATGAACTGAAAATTAAATTTCGAACACCTAAATACCAAATATGTGGGGATTGCTTTTGTTTTAAACTTTTTTAATTTTTTTCGGAAAAATCATGATGGTTGGTATGGATTTTGACAAAGCTTATGTTTTTGTGAAATTTCTCGGACAATTTTAATTATTTTTGAAAAAGGTCTTCGGTAATGAACTGGAAATTAAATTTCGAACACCTAGATACCAAATATGTGGGGATTGCTTTTGTTTTAAACTTTTTTAATTTTTTTCAGAAAAATCATGATGGTTGGTATGGATTTTGACAAAGCTTATGTTTTTGTGAAATTTCTCGGACAATTTTAATTATTTTTGAAAAAGGTCTTCGGTAATGAACTGGAAATTAAATTTCGAACACGTAGGTACCAAATATGTGGGGATTGGTTTTGTTTTAAACTTTTTTAATTTTTTTCTGAAAAATCATGATGGTTGGTATGGATTTTGACAAAGCTTATGTTTTTGTGAAATTTCTCGGACAATTTTAATTATTTTTGAAAAAGGTCTTCGGTAATGAACTGGAAATTAAATTTCGAACACTTAGATACCAAATATGTGGGGATTGCTTTTGTTTTAAACTTTTTTAATTTTTTTCAGAAAAATCATGATGGTTGGTATGGATTTTGACAAAGCTTATGTTTTTGTGAAATTTCTCGGACAATTTTAATTATTTTTGAAAAAGGTCTTCGGAAATGAACTGGAAATTAAATTTCCAACACGTAGATACCAAATGTGTGGGGATTGCTTTTGTTTTAAACTTTTTTATTTTTTTTCGGAAAAATCATGATGGTTGGTATGGATTTTGACAAAGCTTATGTTTTTGTGAAATTTCTCGGACAATTTTAATTATTTTTGAAAAAGGTCTTCGGTAATGAACTGGAAATTAAATTTCGAACACCTAGATACCAAATATGTGGGGATTGCTTTTGTTTTAAACTTTTTTAATTTTTTTCTGAAAAATCATGATGGTTGGTATGGATTTTGACAAAGCTTATGTTTTTGTGAAATTTCTCGGGCAATTTTAATTATTTTTGAAAAAGGTCTTCGGTAATGAACTGGAAATTAAATTTCAAACACCTAGATACCAAATATGTGGAGATTGCTTTTGTTTTAAACTTTTTAATTTTTTTCGCAAAAATCATGATGGTTGTTATGAATTTTGACAAAGCTTATGTTTTTGTGAAATTTCTCGGGCAATTATAATTATTTTTAAAAAAGGTCTTCGGTAATGAACTGGAAATTAAATTTCGAACACCTAGATACCAAATATGTGGGGATTGCTTTTGTTTTAAACTTTTTTAATTTTTTTCGGAAGAATCATGATGGTTGGTATAGATTTTGACAAAGCTTATATTTTTGTGAAAATTCTCGGGCAATTTTAATTATTTTTGAAAAAGGTCTTCGGTAATGAACTGGAAATTAAATTTCGAACACGTAGATACCAAATATGTGGGGATTGCTTTTGTTTTAAACTTTTTTAATTTTTTTCGGAAAAATCATGATGGTTGCTATGGATTTTGAAAAAGTTATGTTTTTGTGAAATTTCTCGGACAATTTTAATTATTTTTGAAAAGGGTCTTCGGTAATGAACTGGAAATTAAATTACGAACACCTAGACACCAAATATGTGGGGATTGCTTTTGTTTTAAACTTTTTTAATTTTTTTTCGGAAAAAATCATGATGGTTGGTATGGATTTTGACAAAGCTTATGTTTTTGTGAAATTTCTCAGGCAATTTTAATTATTTTTGAAAAGGATCTTCGGAAATGAACTGGAAATTAAATTTCGAACACGTAAATACAAAATGTGTGGGGATTGCTTTTGTTTTAATCTTTTTTAATTTTTTTCGGAAAAATCATGATGGTTGGTATGGATTTTGATAAAACTTATGTTTTTGTGAAATTTCTCGGGCAATTTTAATTATTTTTAAAAAAGGTCTTCGGAAATGAACTGGAAAATAAATTTCGAACACGTAGATACCAAATATGTGGGGATTGCTTTTGTTTTAAACTTTTTTATTTTTTTTCGGAAAAATCATGATGGTTGGTATGGATTTTGACAAAGCTTATGTTTTTGTGAAATTTCTCGGACAATTTTAATTATTTTTGAAAAAGGTCTTCGGTAATGAACTGGAAATTAAATTTCGAACACCTAGATACCAAATATGTGGGGATTGCTTTTGTTTTAAACTTTTTTAATTTTTTTCGGAAAAATCATGATGGTTGGTATGGATTTTGACAAAGCTTATGTTTTTGTGAAATTTCTCGGGCAATTTTAATTATTTTTAAAAAAGGTCTTCGGAAATGAACTGGAAAATAAATTTCGAACACGTAGATACCAAATATGTGGGGATTGCTTTTGTTTTAAACTTTTTTAATTTTTTTCGGAAAAATCATGATGGTTGGTATGGATTTTGACAAAGCTTATGTTTTTGTGAAATTTCTCGGACAATTTTAATTATTTTTGAAAAAGGTCTTCGGTAATGAACTGGAAATTAAATTTCGAACACGTAGATACCAAATATGTGGGGATTGCTTTTGTTTTAAACTTTTTTAATTTTTTTCGGAAAAATCATGATGGTTGGTATGGATTTTGACAAAGCTTATGTTTTGTGACATTTCTCGGGCAATTTTAATTATTTTTGAAAAAGGTCTTCGGTAATGAACTGGAAATTAAATTTCGAACACCTAAATACCAAATATGTGGGGATTCCTTTTGTTTTAAACTTTTTTAATTTTTTTCGGAAAAATCATGATGGTTGGTATGGATTTTGACAAAGCTTATGTTTTGTGACATTTCTCGGACAATTTTAATTATTTTTGAAAAAGGTCTTCGGTAATGAACTGGAAATTAAATTTCGAACACCTAAATACCAAATATGTGGGGATTGGTTTTGTTTTAAACTTTTTTAATTTTTTTCGGAAAAATCATGATGGTTGGTATGGATTTTGACAAAGCTTATGTTTTTGTGAAATTTCTCGGACAATTTTAATTATTTTTGAAAAAGGTCTTCGGTAATGAACTGGAAATTAAATTTCGAACACCTAGATACCAAATATGTGGGGATTGCTTTTGTTTTAAACTTTTTTAATTTTTTTCGGAAAAATCATGATGGTTGGTATGGATTTTGACAAAGCTTATGTTTTTGTGAAATTTTTCGGACAATTTTAATTATTTTTGAAAAAGGTCTTCGGTAATGAACTGAAAATTAAATTTCGAACACCTAAATACCAAATATGTGGGGATTGCTTTTGTTTTAAACTTTTTTAATTTTTTTCGGAAAAATCATGATGGTTGGTATGGATTTTGACAAAGCTTATGTTTTTGTGAAATTTCTCGGACAATTTTAATTATTTTTGAAAAAGTTCTTCGGTAATGAACTGGAAATTAAATTTCGAACACCTAGATACCAAATATGTGGGGATTGCTTTTGTTTTAAACTTTTTTAATTTTTTTCAGAAAAATCATGATGGTTGGTATGGATTTTGACAAAGCTTATGTTTTTGTGAAATTTCTCGGACAATTTTAATTATTTTTGAAAAAGGTCTTCGGTAATGAACTGGAAATTAAATTTCGAACACGTAGGTACCAAATATGTGGGGATTGGTTTTGTTTTAAACTTTTTTAATTTTTTTCGGAAAAATCATGATGGTTGGTATGGATTTTGACAAAGCTTATGTTTTTGTGAAATTTCTCGGACAATTTTAATTATTTTTGAAAAAGGTCTTCGGTAATGAACTGGAAATTAAATTTCGAACACTTAGATACCAAATATGTGGGGATTGCTTTTGTTTTAAACTTTTTTAATTTTTTTCAGAAAAATCATGATGGTTGGTATGGATTTTGACAAAGCTTATGTTTTTGTGAAATTTCTCGGACAATTTTAATTATTTTTGAAAAAGGTCTTCGGAAATCAACTGGAAATTAAATTTCCAACACGTAGATACCAAATGTGTGGGGATTGCTTTTGTTTTAAACTTTTTTATTTTTTTTCGGAAAAATCATGATGGTTGGTATGGATTTTGACAAAGCTTATGTTTTTGTGAAATTTCTCGGACAATTTTAATTATTTTTGAAAAAGGTCTTCGGTAATGAACTGGAAATTAAATTTCGAACACCTAGATACCAAATATGTGGGGATTGCTTTTGTTTTAAACTTTTTTAATTTTTTTCTGAAAAATCATGATGGTT
This sequence comes from Empis livida, assembly GCA_963932195.1. Taxonomy (NCBI): domain Eukaryota; kingdom Metazoa; phylum Arthropoda; class Insecta; order Diptera; family Empididae; genus Empis; species Empis livida. The sequence goes on from OZ010645.1 coordinate 40,789,526, forward strand.
GGTATGGATTTTGACAAAGCTTATGTTTTTGTGAAATTTCTCGGGCAATTTTAATTATTTTTGAAAAAGGTCTTCGGTAATGAACTGGAAATTAAATTTCAAACACCTAGATACCAAATATGTGGAGATTGCTTTTGTTTTAAACTTTTTAATTTTTTTCGCAAAAATCATGATGGTTGTTATGAATTTTGACAAAGCTTATGTTTTTGTGAAATTTCTCGGGCAATTATAATTATTTTTAAAAAAGGTCTTCGGTAATGAACTGGAAATTAAATTTCGAACACCTAGATACCAAATATGTGGGGATTGCTTTTGTTTTAAACTTTTTTAATTTTTTTCGGAAAAATCATGATGGTTGGTATGAATTTTGACAAAGCTTATGTTTTTGTGAAATTTCTCGGACAATTTTAATTATTTTTGAAAAAGGTCTTCAGTAATGAACTAGAAATTAAATTTCGAACACGTAGATACCAAATATGTGGGGATTGATTTTGTTTTAAACTTTTTTAATTTTTTTCGGAAAAATCATGATGGTTGGTATGGATTTTGACAAAGCTTATGTTTTTGTGAAATTTCTCGGACAATTTTAATTATTTTTGAAAAAGGTCTTCGGTAATGAACTGGAAATTAAATTTCGAACACCTAGATACCAAATATGTGGGGATTGCTTTTGTTTTAAACTTTTTTAATTTTTTTCTGAAAAATCATGATGGTTGGTATGGATTTTGACAAAGCTTATGTTTTTGTGAAATTTCTCGGACAATTTTAATTATTTTTGAAAAAGGTCTTCGGTAATACCAAATATGTGGGGATTGCTTTTGTTTTAAACTTTTTTAATTTTTTTCGGAAAAATCATGATGGTTGGTATGGATTTTGACAAAGCTTATGTTTTTGTGAAATTTCTCGGACAATTTTAATTATTTTTGAAAAAGGTCTTCGGTAATGAACTGGAAATTAAATTTCGAACACCTAGATACCAAATATGTGGGGATTGCTTTTGTTTTAAACTTTTTTAATTTTTTTCAGAAAAATCATGATGGTTGGTATGGATTTTGACAAAGCTTATGTTTTTGTGAAATTTATCGGACAATTTTAATTATTTTTGAAAAAGGTCTTCGGTAATGAACTGGAAATTAAATTTCGAACACGTAGGTACCAAATATGTGGGGATTGGTTTTGTTTTAAACTTTTTTAATTTTTTTCGGAAAAATCATGATGGTTGGTATGGATTTTGACAAAGCTTATGTTTTTGTGAAATTTCTCGGACAATTTTAATTATTTTTGAAAAAGGTCTTCGGTAATGAACTGGAAATTAAATTTCGAACACTTAGATACCAAATATGTGGGGATTGCTTTTGTTTTAAACTTTTTTAATTTTTTTCAGAAAAATCATGATGGTTGGTATGGATTTTGACAAAGCTTATGTTTTTGTGAAATTTCTCGGACAATTTTAATTATTTTTGAAAAAGGTCTTCGGAAATGAACTGGAAATTAAATTTCCAACACGTAGATACCAAATGTGTGGGGATTGCTTTTGTTTTAAACTTTTTTATTTTTTTTCGGAAAAATCATGATGGTTGGTATGGATTTTGACAAAGCTTATGTTTTTGTGAAATTTCTCGGACAATTTTAATTATTTTTGAAAAAGGTCTTCGGTAATGAACTGGAAATTAAATTTCGAACACCTAGATACCAAATATGTGGGGATTGCTTTTGTTTTAAACTTTTTTAATTTTTTTCTGAAAAATCATGATGGTTGGTATGGATTTTGACAAAGCTTATGTTTTTGTGAAATTTCTCGGGCAATTTTAATTATTTTTGAAAAAGGTCTTCGGTAATGAACTGGAAATTAAATTTCAAACACCTAGATACCAAATATGTGGAGATTGCTTTTGTTTTAAACTTTTTAATTTTTTTCGCAAAAATCATGATGGTTGTTATGAATTTTGACAAAGCTTATGTTTTTGTGAAATTTCTCGGGCAATTATAATTATTTTTAAAAAAGGTCTTCGGTAATGAACTGGAAATTAAATTTCGAACACCTAGATACCAAATATGTGGGGATTGCTTTTGTTTTAAACTTTTTTAATTTTTTTCGGAAAAATCATGATGGTTGGTATGAATTTTGACAAAGCTTATGTTTTTGTGAAATTTCTCGGACAATTTTAATTATTTTTGAAAAAGGTCTTCAGTAATGAACTAGAAATTAAATTTCGAACACGTAGATACCAAATATGTGGGGATTGATTTTGTTTTAAACTTTTTTAATTTTTTTCGGAAAAATCATGATGGTTGGTATGGATTTTGACAAAGCTTATGTTTTTGTGAAATTTCTCGGACAATTTTAATTATTTTTGAAAAAGGTCTTCGGTAATGAACTGGAAATTAAATTTCGAACACCTAGATACCAAATATGTGGGGATTGCTTTTGTTTTAAACTTTTTTAATTTTTTTCTGAAAAATCATGATGGTTGGTATGGATTTTGACAAAGCTTATGTTTTTGTGAAATTTCTCGGACAATTTTAATTATTTTTGAAAAAGGTCTTCGGTAATGAACTGGAAATTAAATTTCGAACACCTAGATACCAAATATGTGGGGATTGCTTTTGTTTTAAACTTTTTTAATTTTTTTCTGAAAAATCATGATGGTTGGTATGGATTTTGACAAAGCTTATGTTTTTGTGAAATTTCTCGGACAATTTTAATTATTTTTGAAAAAGGTCTTCGGTAATGAACTGGAAATTAAATTTCGAACACCTAGATACCAAATATGTGGGGATTGCTTTTGTTTTAAACTTTTTTAATTTTTTTCGGAAAAATCATAATGGTTGGTATGGATTTTAACAAAGCTTATGTTTTTGTGAAATTTCTCGGACAATTTTAATTATTTTTGGAAAAGGTCTTCGGCAATGAACTGGAAATTAAATTTCGAACACGTAGATACCAAATATGTAGGGATTGCTTTTGTTTTAAACTTTTTTAATTTTTTTCGGAAAAATCATGATGGTTGGTATGAATTTTGACAAAGCTTATGTTTTTGTGAAATTTCTCGGGCAATTTTAATTATTTTTGAAAAAGGTCTTCGGTAATGAACTGGAAATTAAATTTCGAACACGTAGATACCAAATATGTGGGGATTGCTTGTGTTTTAAACTTCTTGATATTTTTTCGGAAAAATCATGATGGCTGGTATGAATTTTGACAAAGCTTATGTTTTTGTGAAATTTATCGGACAATTTTAATTATTTTTGAAGAAGGTCTTCAGTAATGAACTAGAAATTAAATTTCGAACACGTAGATACCAAATATGTGGGGATTGCTTTTGTTTTAAACTTTTTTAATTTTTTTCGGAAAAATCATGATGGTTGGTATGGATTTTGACAAAGCTTATGTTTTTGTGAAATTTCTCGGACAATTTTAATTATTTTTGAAAAAGGTCTTCGGTAATGAACTGGAAATTAAATTTCGAACAGCTAAATACCAAATATGTGGGGATTGCTTTTGTTTTAAACTTTTTTAATTTTTTTCGGAAAAATCATGATGGTTGGTATGGATTTTGACAAAGCTTATGTTTTTGTGAAATTTCTCGGACAATTTTAATTATTTTTGAAAAAGGTCTTCGGTAATGAACTGGAAATTAAATTTCGAACACGTAGATACCAAATATGTGGGGATTGCTTTTGTTTTAAACTTTTTTAATTTTTTTCGGAAAAATCATGATGGTTGGTATGGATTTTGACAAAGCTTATGTTTTGTGACATTTCTCGGGCAATTTTAATTATTTTTGAAACAGGTCTTCGGTAATGAACTGGAAATTAAATTTCGAACACCTAAATACCAAATATGTGGGGATTCCTTTTGTTTTAAACTTTTTTAATTTTTTTCGGAAAAATCATGATGGTTGGTATGGATTTTGACAAAGCTTATGTTTTGTCACATTTCTCGGACAATTTTAATTATTTGTGAAAAAGGTCTTCGGTAATGAACTGGAAATTAAATTTCGAACACCTAAATACCAAATATGTGGGGATTGCTTTTGTTTTAAACTTTTTTAATTTTTTTTGGAAAAATCATGATGGTTGATATGGATTTTGACAAAGCTTATGTTTTTGTGAAATTTCTCGGACAATTTTAATTATTTTTGAAAAAGGTCTTCGGTAATGAACTGGAAATTAAATTTCGAACACCTAGATACCAAATATGTGGGGATTGCTTTTGTTTTAAACTTTTTTAATTTTTTTCTGAAAAATCATGATGGTTGGTATGGATTTTGACAAAGCTTATGTTTTTGTGAAATTTTTCGGACAATTTTAATTATTTTTGAAAAAGGTCTTCGGTAATGAACTGAAAATTAAATTTCGAACACCTAAATACCAAATATGTGGGGATTGCTTTTGTTTTAAACTTTTTTAATTTTTTTCGGAAAAATCATGATGGTTGGTATGGATTTTGACAAAGCTTATGTTTTTGTGAAATTTCTCGGACAATTTTAATTATTTTTGAAAAAGGTCTTCGGTAATGAACTGGAAATTAAATTTCGAACACCTAGATACCAAATATGTGGGGATTGCTTTTGTTTTAAACTTTTTTAATTTTTTTCGGAAAAATCATGACGGTTGGTATGGATTTTGACAAAGCTTATGTTTTTGTGAAATTTTTCGGACAATTTTAATTATTTTTGAAAAAGGTCTTCGGTAATGAACTGAAAATTAAATTTCGAACACCTAAATACCAAATATGTGGGGATTGCTTTTGTTTTAAACTTTTTTAATTTTTTTCGGAAAAATCATGATGGTTGGTATGGATTTTGACAAAGCTTATGTTTTTGTGAAATTTCTCGGACAATTTTAATTATTTTTGAAAAAGGTCTTCGGAAATGAACTGGAAATTAAATTTCCAACACGTAGATACCAAATGTGTGGGGATTGCTTTTGTTTTAAACTTTTTTATTTTTTTTCGGAAAAATCATGATGGTTGGTATGGATTTTGACAAAGCTTATGTTTTTGTGAAATTTCTCGGGCAATTTTAATTATTTTTGAAAAAGGTCTTCGGTAATGAACTGGAAATTAAATTTCAAACACCTAGATACCAAATATGTGGAGATTGCTTTTGTTTTAAACTTTTTTAATTTTTTTCGCAAAAATCATGATGGTTGTTATGAATTTTGACAAAGCTTATGTTTTTGTGAAATTTCTCGGGCAATTATAATTATTTTTAAAAAAGGTCTTCGGTAATGAACTGGAAATTAAATTTCGAACACCTAGATACCAAATATGTGGGGATTGCTTTTGTTTTAAACTTTTTTAATTTTTTTCGGAAAAATCATGATGGTTGGTATGAATTTTGACAAAGCTTATGTTTTTGTGAAATTTCTCGGACAATTTTAATTATTTTTGAAAAAGGTCTTCAGTAATGAACTAGAAATTAAATTTCGAACACGTAGATACCAAATATGTGGGGATTGATTTTGTTTTAAACTTTTTTAATTTTTTTCGGAAAAATCATGATGGTTGGTATGGATTTTGACAAAGCTTATGTTTTTGTGAAATTTCTCGGACAATTTTAATTATTTTTGAAAAAGGTCTTCGGTAATGAACTGGAAATTAAATTTCGAACACCTAGATACCAAATATGTGGGGATTGCTTTTGTTTTAAACTTTTTTAATTTTTTTCTGAAAAATCATGATGGTTGGTATGGATTTTGACAAAGCTTATGTTTTTGTAAAATTTCTCGGACAATTTTAATTATTTTTGAAAAAGGTCTTCGGTAATGAACTGGAAATTAAATTTCGAACACCTAGATACCAAATATGTGGGGATTGCTTTTGTTTTAAACTTTTTTAATTTTTTTCTGAAAAATCATGATGGTTGGTATGGATTTTGACAAAGCTTATGTTTTTGTGAAATTTCTCGGACAATTTTAATTATTTTTGAAAAAGGTCTTCGGTAATGAACTGGAAATTAAATTTCGAACACCTAGATACCAAATATGTGGGGATTGCTTTTGTTTTAAACTTTTTTAATTTTTTTCGGAAAAATCATGATGGTTGGTATGGATTTTAACAAAGCTTATGTTTTTGTGAAATTTCTCGGACAATTTTAATTATTTTTGGAAAAGGTCTTCGGCAATGAACTGGAAATTAAATTTCGAACACGTAGATACCAAATATGTGGGGATTGCTTTTGTTTTAAACTTTTTTAATTCTTTTCGGAAAAATCATGATGGTTGGTATGAATTTTGACAAAGCTTATGTTTTTGTGAAATTTCTCGGGCAATTTTAATTATTTTTGAAAAAGGTCTTCGGTAATGAACTGGAAATTAAATTTCGAACACGTAGATACCAAATATGTGGGGATTGCTTGTGTTTTATACTTCTTGATATTTTTTCGGAAAAATCATGATGGCTGGTATGGATTTTGACAAAGCTTATGTTTTTGTGAAATTTATCGGACAATTTTAATTATTTTTGAAGAAGGTCTTCAGTAATGAACTAGAAATTAAATTTCGAACACGTAGATACCAAATATGTGGGGATTGCTTTTGTTTTAAACTTTTTTAATTTTTTTCGGAAAAATCATGATGGTTGGTATGGATTTTGACAAAGCTTATGTTTTTGTGAAATTTCTCGGACAATTTTAATTATTTTTGAAAAAGGTCTTCGGTAATGAACTGGAAATTAAATTTCGAACACCTAGATACCAAATATGTGGGAATTGCTTTTGTTTTAAACTTTTTTAATTTTTTTCGGAAAAATCATGATGGTTGGTATGGATTTTGACAAAGCTTATGTTTTTGTGAAATTTCTCGGGCAATTTTAATTATTTTTGAAAAAGGTCTTCGGAAATGAACTGGAAATTAAATTTCGAACACGTAGATACCAAATATGTGGGGATTGCTTTTGTTTTAAACTTTCTTAATTTTTTTCGGAAAAATCATGATGGTTGGTATGGATTTTGACAAAGCTTATGTTTTTGTGATATTTCTCGGACAATTTTAATTATTTTTCAAAAAGGTCTTCGGCAATGAACTGGAAATTAAATTTCGAATATGTGGGGATTGCTTTTGTTTTAAACTTTTTTAATTTTTTTCGGAAAAATCATGATGGTTGGTATGGATTTTGACAAAGCTTATGTTTTTGTGAAATTTCTCGGGCAATTTTAATTATTTTTGAAAAAGGTCTTCGGTAATGAACTGGAAATTAAATTTCGAACACATAGATACCAAATATGTGGGGATTGCTTTTGTTTTAAACTTTTTTAATTTTTTTCGGAAAAATCATGATGGTTGGTATGGATTTTGACAAAGCTTATGTTTTTGTGAAATTTCTCGGACAATTTTAATTATTTTTGAAAAAGGTCTTCGGTAATGAACTGGAAATTAAATTTCGAACACCTAGCTACCAAATAATGGGGTATTGCTTTTGTATTAAACTTTTTAAATTTTTTTCGGAAAAATCATGATGGTTGGTAAGGATTTTGACAAAGCTTATGTTTTTGTGAAATTTCTCGGACAATTTTAATTATTTTTGAAAAGGTCTTCGGTAATGAACTGGAAATTAAATTTCGAACACCTAGATACCAAATATATGGGGATTGCTTTTGTTTTAAACTTTTTTTATTTTTTTTCGGAAAAATCATGATGGTTGGTATGGATTTTGACAAAGCTTATGTTTTTGTGAAATTTCTCGGGCAATTTTAATTATTTTTAAAAAAGGTCTTTGGTAATGAACTAGAAATTAAATTTCGAACACCTAGATACCAAATATGTGGGGATTGCTTTTGTTTTAAACTTTTTTAATTTTTTTCGGAAAAATCATGATGGTTGGTATGGATTTTGACAAAGCTTATGTTTTTGTGAAATTTCTCGGACAATTTTACTTATTTTTGAAAAAGGTCTTCAGTAATGAACTAGAAATTAAATTTCGAACACGTAGATACCAAATATGTGGGGATTGCTTTTGTATTAAACTTTTTAAATTTTTTTCGGAAAAATCATGATGGTTGGTAAGCATTTTGACAAAGCTTATGTTTTTGTGAAATTTCTCGGACAATTTTAATTATTTTTGAAAAGGTCTTCGGTAATGAACTGGAAATTAAATTTCGAACACCTAGATACCAAATATATGGGGATTGCTTTAGTTTTAAACTTTTTTTATTTTTTTTCGGAAAAATCATGATGGTTGGTATGGATTTTGACAAAGCTTATGTTTTTGTGAAATTTCTCGGGCAATTTTAATTATTTTTGAAAAAGGTCTTCGGTAATGAACTAGAAATTAAATTTCGAACACCTAGATACCAAATATGTGGGGATTGCTTTTGTTTTAAACTTTTTTAATTTTTTTCGGAAAAATCATGATGGTTGGTATGGATTTTGACAAAGCTTATGTTTTTGTGAAATTTCTCGGGCAATTTTAATTATTTTTGAAAAAGGTCTTCGGTAATGAACTAGAAATTAAATTTCGATAACGTATATACCAAATATGTAGGGATTGCTTTTGTTTTAAACTTTTTTAATTTTTTTCGGAAAAATCATGACGGTTGGTATGGATTTTGACAAAGCTTATTTTTTTGTGAAGTTTCTCCGGCAATTTTAATTATTTTTGAAAAAGGTCTTCGGAAATTAACTGGAAATTAAATTTCGAACACGTAGATACCAAATATGTGGGGATTGCTTTTGTTTTAAACTTTTTTAATTTTTTTCGGAAAAATCATGATGGTTGGTATGGATTTTGACAAAGCTTATGTTTTTGTTAAATTTCTCGGGCAATTTTAATTATTTTTGAAAAGGTCTTCGGTAATGAACTGGAAATTAAATTTCGAACACCTAGATACCAAATATGTGGGGATTGCTTTTGTTTTAAACTTTTTTAATTTTTTTCGGAAAAATCATGATGGTTGGTATGAATTTTGACAAAGCTTATGTTTTTGTGAAATTTCTCGGGCAATTTTAATTATTTTTAAAAAAGGTCTTTGGTAATGAACTAGAAATTAAATTTCGAACACGTAGATACCAAATATGTGGGGATTGATTTTGTTTTAAACTTTTTTAATTTTTTTCGGAAAAATCATGATGGTTGGTATGGATTTTGATAAAGCTTATGTTTTTGTGAAATTTCTCGGACAATTTTAATTATTTTTAAAAAAGGTCTTCGGTAATGAACTGGAAATTAAATTTCGAACACCTAAATACCAAATATGTGGAGATTGCTTTTGTTTTAAACTTTTTTAATTTTTTTCTGAAAAATCATGATGGTTGGTATGGATTTTGACAAAGCTTATGTTTTTGTGAAATTTCTCGGACAATTTTAATTATTTTTGAAAAAGGTTTTCGGTAATGAACTGGAAATTAAATTTCGAACACCTAGATACCAAATATATGGGGATTGCTTTTGTTTTAAACTTTTTTTATTTTTTTTCGGAAAAATCATGATGGTTGGTATGGATTTTGACAAAGCTTATGTTTTTGTGAAATATCTCGGGCAATTTTAATTATTTTTAAAAAAGGTCTTTGGTAATGAACTAGAAATTAAATTTCGAACACCTAGATACCAAATATGTGGGAATTGCTTTTGTTTTAAACTTTTTTAATGTTTTTCGGAAAAATCATGATGGTTGGTATGGATTTTGACAAAGCTTATGTTTTTGTGAAATTTCTCGGACAATTTTAATTATTTTTGAAAAAGGTCTTCGGTAATGAACTAGAAATTAAATTTCGAACACCTAGATACCAAATATGTGGGGATTGCTTTTGTTTTAAACTTTTTTAATTTTTTTCGGAAAAATCATGATGGTTGGTATGAATTTTGACAAAGCTTATGTTTTTGTGAAATTTCTCGGGCAATTATAATTATTTTTAAAAAAGGTCTTCGGTAATGAACTGGAAATTAAATTTCGAACACCTAGATACCAAATATGTGGGGATTGCTTTTGTTTTAAACTTTTTTAATTTTTTTCGGAAAAATCATGATGGTTGGTATGAATTTTGACAAAGCTTATGTTTTTGTGAAATTTCTCGAACAATTTTAATTATTTTTGAAAAAGGTCTTCAGTAATGAACAAGAAATTAAATTTCGAACACGTAGATACCAAATATGTGGGGATTGATTTTGTTTTAAACTTTTTTAATTTTTTTCGGAAAAATCATGATGGTTGGTATGGATTTTGACAAAGCTTATGTTTTTGTGAAATTTCTCGGACAATTTTAATTATTTTTGAAAAAGGTCTTCGGTAATGAACTGGAAATTAAATTTCGAACACCTAGATACCAAATATGTGGGGATTGCTTTTGTTTTAAACTTTTTTAATTTTTTTCTGAAAAATCATGATGGTTGGTATGGATTTTGACAAAGCTTATGTTTTTGTGAAATTTCTCGGACAATTTTAATTATTTTTGAAAAACGTCTTCGGTAATGAACTGGAAATTAAATTTCGAACACCTAGATACCAAATATGTGGGGATTGCTTTTGTTTTAAACTGTTTTAATCTTTTTCGGAAAAATCATGATGGTTGGTATGGATTTTGACAAAGCTTATGTTTTTGTGAAATTTCTCGGACAATTTTAATTATTTTTGAAAAAGGTCTTCGGTAATGAACTGGAAATTAAATTTCGAACACCTAGATACCAAATATGTGGGGATTGCTTTTGTTTTAAACTTTTTTAATTTTTTTCGGAAAAATCATGATGGTTGGTATGGATTTTAACAAAGCTTATGTTTTTGTGAAATTTCTCGGACAATTTTAATTATTTTTGGAAAAGGTCTTCGGCAATGAACTGGAAATTAAATTTCGAACACGTAGATACCAAATATGTGGGGATTGCTTTTGTTTTAAACTTTTTTAATTTTTTTCGGAAAAATCATGATGGTTGGTATGGATTTTGACAAAGCTTATGTTTTTGTGAAATTTCTCGGACAATTTTAATTATTTTTGAAAAAGGTCTTCGGTAATGAACTGGAAATTAAATTTCGAACACCTAGATACCAAATATGTGGGGATTGCTTTTGTTTTAAACTTTTTAAATTTTTTTCTGAAAAATCATGATGGTTGGTATGGATTTTGACAAAGCTTATGTTTTTGTGAAATTTCTCGGACAATTTTAATTATTTTTGAAAAAGGTCTTCGGTAATGAACTGGAAATTAAATTTCGAACACCTAGATACCAAATATGTGGGGATTGCTTTTGTTTTAAACTTTTTTAATTTTTTTCTGAAAAATCATGATGGTTGGTATGGATTTTGACAAAGCTTATGTTTTTGTGAAATTTCTCGGACAATTTTAATTATTTTTGAAAAAGGTCTTCGGTAATGAACTGGAAATTAAATTTCGAACACCTAGATACCAAATATGTGGGGATTGCTTTTGTTTTAAACTTTTTTAATTTTTTTCGGAAAAATCATGATGGTTGGTATGGATTTTGACAAAGCTTATGTTTTTGTGAAATTTCTCGGGCAATTTTAATTATTTTTGAAAAAGGTCTTCGGTAATGAACTAGAAATTAAATTTCGATAACGTATATACCAAATATGTAGGGATTGCTTTTGTTTTAAACTTTTTTAATTTTTTTCGGAAAAATCATGACGGTTGGTATGGATTTTGACAAAGCTTATTTTTTTGTGAAGTTTCTCCGGCAATTTTAATTATTTTTGAAAAAGGTCTTCGGAAATTAACTGGAAATTAAATTTCGAACACGTAGATACCAAATATGTGGGGATTGCTTTTGTTTTAAACTTTTTTAATTTTTTTCGGAAAAATCATGATGGTTGGTATGGATTTTGACAAAGCTTATGTTTTTGTTAAATTTCTCGGGCAATTTTAATTATTTTTGAAAAGGTCTTCGGTAATGAACTGGAAATTAAATTTCGAACACCTAGATACCAAATATGTGGGGATTGCTTTTGTTTTAAACTTTTTTAATTTTTTTCGGAAAAATCATGATGGTTGGTATGAATTTTGACAAAGCTTATGTTTTTGTGAAATTTCTCGGGCAATTTTAATTATTTTTAAAAAAGGTCTTTGGTAATGAACTAGAAATTAAATTTCGAACACGTAGATACCAAATATGTGGGGATTGATTTTGTTTTAAACTTTTTTAATTTTTTTCGGAAAAATCATGATGGTTGGTATGGATTTTGATAAAGCTTATGTTTTTGTGAAATTTCTCGGACAATTTTAATTATTTTTAAAAAAGGTCTTCGGTAATGAACTGGAAATTAAATTTCGAACACCTAAATACCAAATATGTGGAGATTGCTTTTGTTTTAAACTTTTTTAATTTTTTTCTGAAAAATCATGATGGTTGGTATGGATTTTGACAAAGCTTATGTTTTTGTGAAATTTCTCGGACAATTTTAATTATTTTTGAAAAAGGTTTTCGGTAATGAACTGGAAATTAAATTTCGAACACCTAGATACCAAATATATGGGGATTGCTTTTGTTTTAAACTTTTTTTATTTTTTTTCGGAAAAATCATGATGGTTGGTATGGATTTTGACAAAGCTTATGTTTTTGTGAAATATCTCGGGCAATTTTAATTATTTTTAAAAAAGGTCTTTGGTAATGAACTAGAAATTAAATTTCGAACACCTAGATACCAAATATGTGGGAATTGCTTTTGTTTTAAACTTTTTTAATGTTTTTCGGAAAAATCATGATGGTTGGTATGGATTTTGACAAAGCTTATGTTTTTGTGAAATTTCTCGGACAATTTTAATTATTTTTGAAAAAGGTCTTCGGTAATGAACTAGAAATTAAATTTCGAACACCTAGATACCAAATATGTGGGGATTGCTTTTGTTTTAAACTTTTTTAATTTTTTTCGGAAAAATCATGATGGTTGGTATGAATTTTGACAAAGCTTATGTTTTTGTGAAATTTCTCGGGCAATTATAATTATTTTTAAAAAAGGTCTTCGGTAATGAACTGGAAATTAAATTTCGAACACCTAGATACCAAATATGTGGGGATTGCTTTTGTTTTAAACTTTTTTAATTTTTTTCGGAAAAATCATGATGGTTGGTATGAATTTTGACAAAGCTTATGTTTTTGTGAAATTTCTCGAACAATTTTAATTATTTTTGAAAAAGGTCTTCAGTAATGAACAAGAAATTAAATTTCGAACACGTAGATACCAAATATGTGGGGATTGATTTTGTTTTAAACTTTTTTAATTTTTTTCGGAAAAATCATGATGGTTGGTATGGATTTTGACAAAGCTTATGTTTTTGTGAAATTTCTCGGACAATTTTAATTATTTTTGAAAAAGGTCTTCGGTAATGAACTGGAAATTAAATTTCGAACACCTAGATACCAAATATGTGGGGATTGCTTTTGTTTTAAACTTTTTTAATTTTTTTCTGAAAAATCATGATGGTTGGTATGGATTTTGACAAAGCTTATGTTTTTGTGAAATTTCTCGGACAATTTTAATTATTTTTGAAAAACGTCTTCGGTAATGAACTGGAAATTAAATTTCGAACACCTAGATACCAAATATGTGGGGATTGCTTTTGTTTTAAACTGTTTTAATCTTTTTCGGAAAAATCATGATGGTTGGTATGGATTTTGACAAAGCTTATGTTTTTGTGAAATTTCTCGGACAATTTTAATTATTTTTGAAAAAGGTCTTCGGTAATGAACTGGAAATTAAATTTCGAACACCTAGATACCAAATATGTGGGGATTGCTTTTGTTTTAAACTTTTTTAATTTTTTTCGGAAAAATCATGATGGTTGGTATGGATTTTAACAAAGCTTATGTTTTTGTGAAATTTCTCGGACAATTTTAATTATTTTTGGAAAAGGTCTTCGGCAATGAACTGGAAATTAAATTTCGAACACGTAGATACCAAATATGTGGGGATTGATTTTGTTTTAAACTTTTTTAATTTTTTTCGGAAAAATCATGATGGTTGGTATGGATTTTGACAAAGCTTATGTTTTTGTGAAATTTCTCGGACAATTTTAATTATTTTTGAAAAAGGTCTTCGGTAATGAACTGGAAATTAAATTTCGAACACCTAGATACCAAATATGTGGGGATTGCTTTTGTTTTAAACTTTTTAAATTTTTTTCTGAAAAATCATGATGGTTGGTATGGATTTTGACAAAGCTTATGTTTTTGTGAAATTTCTCGGACAATTTTAATTATTTTTGAAAAAGGTCTTCGGTAATGAACTGGAAATTAAATTTCGAACACCTAGATACCAAATATGTGGGGATTGCTTTTGTTTTAAACTTTTTTAATTTTTTTCTGAAAAATCATGATGGTTGGTATGGATTTTGACAAAGCTTATGTTTTTGTGAAATTTCTCGGACAATTTTAATTATTTTTGAAAAAGGTCTTCGGTAATGAACTGGAAATTAAATTTCGAACACCTAGATACCAAATATGTGGGGATTGCTTTTGTTTTAAACTTTTTTAATTTTTTTCGGAAAAATCATGATGGTTGGTATGGATTTTAACAAAGCTTATGTTTTTGTGAAATTTCTCGGACAATTTTAATTATTTTTGGAAAAGGTCTTCGGCAATGAACTGGAAATTAAATTTTGAACACGTAGATACCAAATATGTGGGGATTGCTTTTGTTTTAAACTTTTTTAATTTTTTTCGGAAAAATCATGATGGTTGGTATGAATTTTGACAAAGCTTATGTTTTTGTGAAATTTATCGGGCAATTTTAATTATTTTTGAAAAAGGTCTTCGGTAATGAACTGGAAATTAAATTTCGAACACGTAGATACCAAATATGTGGGGATTGCTTGTGTTTTAAACTTCTTGAATTTTTTTCTGAAAAATCATGATGGTTGGTATGGATTTTGACAAAGCTTATGTTTTTGTGAAATTTATCGGACAATTTTAATTATTTTTGAAGAAGGTCTTCAGTAATGAACTAGAAATTAAATTTCGAACACGTAGATACCAAATATGTGGGGATTGCTTTTGTTTTAAACTTTTTTAATTTTTTTCGGAAAAATCATGATGGTTGGTATGGATTTTGACAAAGCTTATGTTTTTGTGAAATTTCTCGGACAATTTTAATTATTTTTGAAAAAGGTCTTCGGTAATGAACTGTAAATTAAATTTCGAACACCTAGATACCAAATATGTGGGAATTGCTTTTGTTTTAAACTTTTTTAATTTTTTTCGGAAAAATCATGATGGTTGGTATGGATTTTGACAAAGCTTATGTTTTTGTGAAATTTCTCGGGACTTTTAATTATTTTTGAAAAAGGTCTTCGGAAATGAACTGGAAATTAAATTTCGAACACGTAGATACCAAATATGTGGGGATTTCTTTTGTTTTAAGCTTTCTTAATTTTTTTCGGAAAAATCATGATGGTTGGTATGGATTTTGACAAAGCTTATGTTTTTGTGATATTTCTCGGACAATTTTAATTATTTTTCAAAAAGGTCTTCGGCAATGAACTGGAAATTAAATTTCGAATATGTGGGGATTGCTTTTGTTTTAAACTTTTTTAATTTTTTTCGGAAAAATCATGATGGTTGGTATGGATTTTGACAAAGCTTATGTTTTTGTGAAATTTCTCGGGCAATTTTAATTATTTTTGAAAAAGGTCTTCGGTAATGAACTAGAAATTAAATTTCGAAAACGTAGATACCAAATATGTAGGGATTGCTTTTGTTTTAAACTTTTTTAATTTTTTTCGGAAAAATCATGATGGTTGGTATGGATTTTGACAAAGCTTATTTTTTTGTGAAGTTTCTCGGGCAATTTTAATTATTTTTGAAAAAGGTCTTCGGAAATTAACTGGAAATTAAATTTCGAACACGTAGATACCAAATATGTGGGGATTGCTTTTGTTTTAAACTTTTTAAATTTTTTTCGGAAAAATCATGATGGTTGGTATGGATTTTGACAAAGCTTATGTTTTTGTTAAATTTCTCGGGCAATTTTAATTATTTTTGAAAAGGTCTTCGGTAATGAACTGGAAATTAAATTTCGAACACCTAGATACCAAATATATGGGGATTGCTTTTGTTTTAAACTTTTTTTATTTTTTTTCGGAAAAATCATGATGGTTGGTATGGATTTTGACAAAGCTTATGTTTTTGTGAAATTTCTCGGGCAATTTTAATTATTTTTAAAAAAGGTCTTTGGTAATGAACTAGAAATTGAATTTCGAACACCTAGATACCAAATATGTGGGGATTGCTTTTGTTTTAAACTTTTTTAATTTTTTTCGGAAAAATCATGATGGTTGGTATGGATTTTGACAAAGCTTATGTTTTTGTGAAATTTCTCGGACAATTTTAATTATTTTTGAAAAAGGTCTTCGGTAATGAACTAGAAATTAAATTTCGAACACCTAGATACCAAATATGTGGGGATTGCTTTTGTTTTAAACTTTTTTAAATTTTTTCGGAAAAATCATGATGGTTGGTAAGAATTTTGACAAAGCTTATGTTTTTGTGAAATTTCTCGGGCAATTTTAATTATTTTTGAAAAAGGTCTTCGGTAATGAACTGGAAATTAAATTTCGAACACCTAGATACCAAATATGTGGGGATTGCTATTGTTTTAAACTTTTTTAATTTTTTTCGGAAAAATCATGATGGTTGGTATGGATTTTGATAAAGCTTATGTTTTTGTGAAATTTCTCGGGCAATATTAATTATTTTTGAAATAGGTCTTCGGTAATGAACTGGAAATTAAATTTCGAACACCTAGATACCAAATATGTGGGGATTGCTTTTGTTTTAAACTTTTTTAATTTTTATTTTTGGGAAAAATCATGATGGTTGGTATGAATTTTGACAAAGCTTATGTTTTGTGAAATTTCTCGGGCAATTTTAATTATTTTTGAAAAAGGTCTTCGGAAATGAACTGAAAATTAAATTTCGAACACCTAGATACCAAATATGTGGGGATTGCTTTTGTTTTAAACTTTCTTAATTTTGTTCGGAAAAATCATGATGATTGGTATGGATTTTGATAAAGCTTATGTTTTTGTGAAATTTCTCGGGCAATTTTAATTATTTTTGAAATAGCTCTTCGGTAATGAACTGGAAATTAAATTTCGAATACCTAGATACCAAAAATGTGGGGATTGCTTTTGTTTTAAACATTTTTAATTTTTTTCGGAAAAATCATGATGGTTGGTATGGATTTTGACAAAGCTTATGTTTTTGTGAAATTTCTCGGACAATTTTAATTAATTTTGAAAAACGTCTTCGGTAATGAACTAGAAATTAAATTTCGAACACCTAGATACCAAATATGTGGGGATTGCTTTTGTTTTAAACTTTTTTAATTTTTTTCGGAAAAATCATGATGGTTGTTGGTATGGATTTTGACAAAGCTTAAAAAGGTCTTCGGTAATGAACTGGAAATTAAATTTCGAACACCTAGATACCAAATATGTGGAGATTGCTTTTGTTTTAAACTTTTTTAATTTTTTTCGGAAAATCATGATGGTTGGTATGAATTTTGACAAAGCTTATGTTTTTGTGAAATTTCTCGGGCTATTTTAATTATTTTTGAAAAAGGTCTTCGGAAATTAACTGGAAATTAAATTTCGAACACTAGATACCAAATATGTGGGGATTGCTTTTGTTTTAAACTTTCTTAATTTTGTTCGGAAAAATCATGATGATTGGTATGGATTTTGATAAAGCTTATGTTTTTGTGAAATTTCTCGGGCAATTTTAATTATTTTTGAAATAGGTCTTCGGTAATGAACTGGAAATTAAATTTCGAATACCTAGATACCAAAAATGTGGGGATTGCTTTTGTTTTAAACATTTTTAATTTTTTTCGGAAAAATCATGATGGTTGGTATGGATTTTGACAAAGCTTATGGTTTTTGTGAAATTTCTCGGACAATTTCAATTAATTTGAAAAAGGTCTTCGGTAATGAACTAGAAATTAAATTTCGAACACCTAGATACCAAATATGTGGGGATTGCTTTTGTTTTAAACTTTTTTAATTTTTTCGGAAAAATCATGATGGTTGGTATGGATTTTGACAAAGCTTATGTTTTTGTGAAATTTCTCGGACAATTTTAATTATTTTTGAAAAAGGTCTTCGGTAATGAACTGGAAATTAAATTTCGAACACCTAGATACCAAATATGTGGAGTTTGCTTTTGTTTTAAACTTTTTTAATTTTTTTCGGAAAAATCATGATGGTTGGTATGAATTTTAACAAAGCTTATGTTTTTGTGAAATTTCTCGGGCAATTTAAATTATTTTTGAAAAAGATCTTCGATAATGAACTAGAAATTAAATTTCGAACACGTAGATACCAAATATGTGGGGATTGCTTTTGTTTTAAACTTTCTTAATTTTGTTCGGAAAAATCATGATGATTGGTATGGATTTTGATAAAGCTTATGTTTTTGTGAAATTTCTCGGGCAATTTTAATTATTTTTGAAATAGGTCTTCGGTAATGAACTGGAAATTAAATTTCGAATACCTAGATACCAAAAATGTGGGGATTGCTTTTGTTTTAAACATTTTTAATTTTTTTCGGAAAAATCATGATGGTTGGTATGGATTTTGACAAAGCTTATGTTTTTGTGAAATTTCTCGGACAATTTTAATTAATTTTGAAAAAGGTCTTCGGTAATGAACTAGAAATTAAATTTCGAACACCTAGATACCAAATATGTGGGGATTGCTTTTGTTTTAAACTTTTTTAATTTTTTTCGGAAAAATCATGATGGTTGTTGGTATGGATTTTGACAAAGCTTATGTTTTTGTGAAATTTCTCGGACAATTTTAATTATTTTTGAAAAAGGTCTTCGGTAATGAACTGGAAATTAAATTTCGAACACCTAGATACCAAATATGTGGAGATTGCTTTTGTTTTAAACTTTTTTAATTTTTTTCGGAAAAATAATGATGGTTGGTATGAATTTTGACAAAGCTTATGTTTTTGTGAAATTTCTCGGGCTATTTTAATTATTTTTGCAAAAGGTCTTCGGAAATTAACTGGAAATTAAATTTCGAACACGTAGATACCAAATATGTGGGGATTGCTTTTGTTTTAAACTTTCTTAATTTTGTTCGGAAAAATCATGATGATTGGTATGGATTTTGATAAAGCTTATGTTTTTGTGAAATTTCTCGGGCAATTTTAATTATTTTTGAAATAGGTCTTCGGTAATGAACTGGAAATTAAATTTCGAATACCTAGATACCAAAAATGTGGGGATTGCTTTTGTTTTAAACATTTTTAATTTTTTTCGGAAAAATCATGATGGTTGGTATGGATTTTGACAAAGCTTATGTTTTTGTGAAATTTCTCGGACAATTTCAATTAATTTTGAAAAAGGTCTTCGGTAATGAACTAGAAATTAAATTTCGAACACCTAGATACCAAATATGTGGGGATTGCTTTTGTTTTAAACTTTTTTAATTTTTTTCGGAAAAATCATGATGGTTGGTATGGATTTTGACAAAGCTTATGTTTTTGTGAAATTTCTCGGACAATTTTAATTATTTTTGAAAAAGGTCTTCGGTAATGAACTGGAAATTAAATTTCGAACACCTAGATACCAAATATGTGGAGTTTGCTTTTGTTTTAAACTTTTTTAATTTTTTTCGGAAAAATCATGATGGTTGGTATGAATTTTGACAAAGCTTATGTTTTTGTGAAATTTCTCGGGCAATTTAAATTATTTTTGAAAAAGATCTTCGATAATGAACTAGAAATTAAATTTCGAACACGTAGATA
This sequence comes from Empis livida, assembly GCA_963932195.1. Classification (NCBI taxonomy): domain Eukaryota; kingdom Metazoa; phylum Arthropoda; class Insecta; order Diptera; family Empididae; genus Empis; species Empis livida. Next base: position 40,809,228 of record OZ010645.1, read on the forward strand.
CCAAATATGTGGGGATTGCTTTTGTTTTAAACATTCTTAATTTTGTTCGGAAAAATCATGATGATTGGTATGGATTTTGATAAAGCTTATGTTTTTGTGAAATTTCTCGGGCAATTTTAATTATTTTTGAAATAGGTCTTCGGTAATGAACTGGAAATTAAATTTCGAATACCTAGATACCAAAAATGTGGGGATTGCTTTTGTTTTAAACATTTTTAATTTTTTTCGGAAAAATCATGATGGTTGGTATGGATTTTGACAAAGCTTATGTTTTTGTGAAATTTCTCGGACAATTTTAATTAATTTTGAAAAACGTCTTCGGTAATGAACTAGAAATTAAATTTCGAACACCTAGATACCAAATATGTGGGGATTGCTTTTGTTTTAAACTTTTTTAATTTTTTTCGGGAAAACATGATGGTTGTTGGTATGGATTTTTACAAAGCTTATGTTTTTGTGAAATTTCTCGGACAATTTTAATTATTTTTGAAAAAGGTCTTCGGTAATGAACTGGAAATTAAATTTCGAACACCTAGATACCAAATATGTGGAGATTGCTTTTGTTTTAAACTTTTTTAATTTTTTTCGGAAAAATAATGATGGTTGGTATGAATTTTGACAAAGCTTATGTTTTTGTGAAATTTCTCGGGCTATTTTAATTATTTTTGCAAAAGGTCTTCGGAAATTAACTGGAAATTAAATTTCGAACACGTAGATACCAAATATGTGGGGATTGCTTTTGTTTTAAACTTTCTTAATTTTGTTCGGAAAAATCATGATGATTGGTATGGATTTTGATAAAGCTTATGTTTTTGTGAAATTTCTCGGTCAATTTTAATTATTTTTGAAATAGGTCTTCGGTAATGAACTGGAAATTAAATTTCGAATACCTAGATACCAAAAATGTGGGGATTGCTTTTGTTTTAAACATTTTTAATTTTTTTCGGAAAAATCATGATGGTTGATATGGATTTTGACAAAGCTTATGTTTTTGTGAAATTTCTCGGACAATTTTAATTATTTTTGAAAAAGGTCTTCGGTAATGAACTGGAAATTAAATTTCGAACACCTAGATACCAAATATGTGGAGATTGCTTTTGTTTTAAACTTTTTTAATTCTTTTCGGAAAAATCATGATGGTTGGTATGAATTTTGACAAAGCTTATGTTTTTGTGAAATTTCTCGGGCTATTTTAATTATTTTTGAAAAAGGTCTTCGGTAATGAACTGGAAATTAAATTTCGAACACCTAGATACCAAATATGTGGGGATTGATTTTGTTTTAAACTTTTTTAATTTTTTTCGGAAAAATCATGATGGTTGGTATGGATTTTGACAAAGCTTATGTTTTTGTGAAATTTCTCGGACAATTTTAATTATTTTTGAAAAAGGTCTTCGGTAATGAACTGGAAATTAAATTTCGAACACCTAGATACCAAATATGTGGAGATTGCTTTTGTTTTAAACTTTTTTAATTCTTTTCGGAAAAATCATGATGGTTGGTATGAATTTTGACAAAGCTTATGTTTTTGTGAAATTTCTCGGGCTATTTTAATTATTTTTGAAAAAGGTCTTCGGTAATGAACTGGAAATTAAATTTCGAACACCTAGATACCAAATATGTGGGGATTGCTTTTGTTTTAAACTTTTTTAATTTTTTTCGGAAAAATCATGATGGTTGGTATGGATTTTGACAAAGCTTATGTTTTTGTGAAATTTCTCGGGCTATTTTAATTATTTTTGAAAAAGGTCTTCGGTAATGAACTGGAAATTAAATTTCGAACACCTAGATACCAAATATGTGGGGATTGCTTTTGTTTTAAACTTTTTTAATTTTTTTCGGAAAAATCATGATGGTTGGTATGGATTTTGACAAAGCTTATGTTTTTGTGAAATTTCTCGGACAATTTTAATTATTTTTGAAAAAGGTCTCCGGTAATGAACTGGAAATTAAATTTCGAACACCTAGATACCAAATATGTGGAGATTGCTTTTGTTTTAAACTTTTTTAATTCTTTTCGGAAAAATCATGATGGTTGGTATGAATTTTGACAAAGCTTATGTTTTTGTGAAATTTCTCGGGCTATTTTAATTATTTTTGAAAAAGGTCTTCGGTAATGAACTGGAAATTAAATTTCGAACACCTAGATACCAAATATGTGGGGATTGCTTTTGTTTTAAACTTTTTTAATTTTTTTCGGAAAAATCATGATGGTTGGTATGGATTTTGACAAAGCTTATGTTTTTGTGAAATTTCTCGGGCAATTTTAATTATTTTTGAAAAAGGTCGTCGGAAATGAACTGGAAATTAAATTTCGAACACGTAGATACTAAAATATGTGGGGATTGCTTTTGTTTTAAACTTTTTTAATTTTTTTCGGAAAAATCATGATGGTTGGTATGGATTTTGACAAAGCTTATGTTTTTGTGAAATTTCTCGGACAATTTTAATTATTTTTGAAAAAGGTTTTCGGTAATGAACTAGAAATTCAATTTCGAACACGTAGATACCAAATATGTGGGGATTGCTTTTGTTTTAAACTTTTTTAATTTTGTTCGGAAAAATCATGATGGTTGGTATGGATTTTGACAAAGCTTATGTTTTTGTGAAATTTCTCGGGCAATTTTAATTGTTTTTGAAAAAGGTCTTCGGTAATGAACTAGAAATTAAATTTCGAACACCTAGATACCAAATATGTGGGGATTGCTTTTGTTTTAAACTTTTTTAATTTTTTTCGGAAAAATCATGATGGTTGGTATGGATTTTGACAAAGCTTATGTTTTTGTGAAATTTCTCGGGCAATTTAAATTATTTTTGAAAAAGATCTTCGATAATGAACTAGTTATTAAATTTCGAACACGTAGATACCAAATATGTGGGGATTGCTATTGTTTTAAACTTTTTTAATTTTTTTCGGAAAAATCATGATGGTTGGTATGGATTTTGACAAAGCTTATGTTTTTGTGAAATTTCTCGGACAATTTTAATTATTTTTGAAAAAGGTTTTCGGTAATGAACTAGAAATTCAATTTCGAACACGTAGATACCAAATATGTGGGGATTGCTTTTGTTTTAAACTTTTTTAATTTTTTTCGGAAAAATTATGATGGTTGGTATGGATTTTGACAAAGCTTATGTTTTTGTGAAATTTCTCGGGCAATTTTAATTATTTTTAAAAAAAGGTCTTCGGTAATGAACTAGAAATTAAATTTCGAACACGTAGATACCAAATATGTGGGGATTGCTTTTGTTTTAAACTTTTTTAATTTTTTTCGGAAAAATCATGATGGTTGGTATGGATTTTGACAAAGCTTATGTTTTTGTGAAATTTCTCGGGCAATTTTAATTATTTTTAAAAAAAGGTCTTCGGTAATGAACTAGAAATTAAATTTCGAACACGTAGATACCAAATATGTGGGGATTGCTTTTGTTTTAAACTTTTTTAATTTTTTTCGGAAAAATCATGATGGTTGGTATGGATTTTGACAAAGCTTATGTTTTTGTGAAATTTCTCGGGCAATTTTAATTATTTTTGAAAAAGGTCTTCGGAAATGAACTGGAAATTAAATTTCGAACACGTAGATACCAAATATGTGGGGATTGCTTTTGTTTTAAACTTTTTTAATTTTTTTCGGAAAAATCATGATGGTTGGTATGGATTTTGACAAAGCTTATGTTTTTGTGAAATTTCTCGGGCAATTCTAATTATTTCTGAAAAAGGTCTTCGGTAATGAACTGGAAATTAAATTTCGAACACGTAGATACCAAATATGTGGGGGATTGCTTTTGTTTTAAACTTTTTTAATTTTTTTCGGAAAAATCATGATGGTTGGTATGGATTTTGACAAAGCTTATGTTTTTGTGAAATTTCTCGGACAATTTTAATTATTTTTGAAAAAGGTCTAAGGTAATGAACTAGAAATTAAATTTCGAACATCTAGATACCAAATGTGTGGGGATTGCTTTTGTTTTAAACTTTTTTAATTTTTTTCGGAAAAATCATGATGGTTGGTATGGAATTTGACAAAGCTTATGTTTTTGTGAATTTTCTCGGACAATTTTAATTATTTTTGAAAAAGGTCTTCGGTAATGAACTGGAAATTAAATTTCGAACACCTAGATACCAAATATGTGGGGATTGCTTTTGTTTTAAACTTTTTTAATTTTTTTCGGAAAAACCATGATGGTTGGTATGGATTTTGACAAAGCTTATGTTTTTGTGAAATTTCTCGGGCAATTCTAATTATTTTTGAAAAAGGTCTTCGGTAATGAACTGGAAATTAAATTTCGAACACGTAGATACCAAATATGTGGGGATTGCTTTTGTTTTAAACTTTTTTAATTTTTTTCGGAAAAATCATGATGGTTGGTATGGATTTTGACAAAGCTTATGTTTTTGTGAAATTTCTCGGACAATTTTAATTATTTTTGAAAAAGGTCTAAGGTAATGAACTAGAAATTAAATTTCGAACATCTAGATACCAAATGTGTGGGGATTGCTTTTGTTTTAAACTTTTTTAATTTTTTTCGGAAAAATCATGATGGTTGGTATGGAATTTGACAAAGCTTATGTTTTTGTGAATTTTCTCTGACAATTTTAATTATTTTTGAAAAAGGTCTTCGGTAATGAACTGGAAATTAAATTTCGAACACCTAGATACCAAATATGTGGGGATTGCTTTTGTTTTAAACTTTTTTAATTTTTGTCGGAAAAATCATGATGGTTGGTATGGATTTTGACAAAGCTTATGTTTTTGTGAAATTTCTCGGGCAATTTTAATTATTTTTGAAAAATGTTTTCGATAATGAACTAGAAATTAAATTTCGAACACGTAGATATTAAATATGTGGGGATTGCTTTTGTTTTAAACTTTTTTAATTTTTTTTCGGAAAAATCATGATGGTTGGTATGGATTTTGACAAAGCTTATGTTTTTGTGAAATTTCTCGGGCAATTTTAATTATTTTTAAAAAAAGGTCTTCGGTAATGAACTAGAAATTAAATTTCGAACACGTAGATACCAAATATGTGGGGATTGCTTTTGTTTTAAACTTTTTTAATTTTTTTCGGAAAAATCATGATGGTTGGTATGGATTTTGACAAAGCTTATGTTTTTGTGAAATTTCTCGGGCAATTTTAATTATTTTTGAAAAAGGTCTTCGGAAATGAACTGGAAATTAAATTTCGAACATCTAGATACCAAATGTGTGGGGATTGCTTTTGTTTTAAACTTTTTTAATTTTTTTCGGAAAAATCATGATGGTTGGTATGGATTTTGATAAAGCTTATGTTTTTGTGAAATTTCTCGGGTAATTCTAATTATTTTTGAAAAAGGTCTTCGGTAATGAACTGGAAATTAAATTTCGAACACGTAGATACCAAATATGTGGGGATTGCTTTTGTTTTAAACTTTTTTAATTTTTTTCGGAAAAATCATGATGGTTGGTATGGATTTTGACAAAGCTTATGTTTTTGTGAAATTTCTCGGACAATTTTAATTATTTTTGAAAAAGGTCTAAGGTAATGAACTAGAAATTAAATTTCGAACATCTAGATACCAAATGTGTGGGGATTGCTTTTGTTTTAAACTTTTTTAATTTTTTTCGGAAAAATCATGATGGTTGGTATGGAATTTGACAAAGCTTATGTTTTTGTGAATTTTCTCGGACAATTTTAATTATTTTTGAAAAAGGTCTTCGGTAATGAACTGGAAATTAAATTTCGAACACCTAGATACCAAATATGTGGGGATTGCTTTTGTTTTAAACTTTTTTAATTTTTTTCGGAAAAATCATGATGGTTGGTATGGATTTTGACAAAGCTTATGTTTTTGTGAAATTTCTCGGGCAATTTTAATTATTTTTGAAAAAGGTCTTCGGAAATGAACTGGAAATTAAATTTCGAACACGTAGATACCAAATATGTGGGGATTGCTTTTGTTTTAAACTTTTTTAATTTTTTTCGGAAAAATCATGATGGTTGGTATGGATTTTGACAAAGCTTATGTTTTTGTGAAATTTCTCGGGCAATTCTAAATATTTTTGAAAAAGGTCTTCGGTAATGAACTGGAAATTAAATTTCGAACACGTAGATACCAAATATGTGGGGATTGCTTTTGTTTTAAACTTTTTTAATTTTTTTCGGAAAAATCATGATGGTTGGTATGGATTTTGACAAAGCTTATGTTTTTGTGAATTTTCTCGGACAATTTTAATTATTTTTGAAAAAGGTCTTCGGTAATGAACTGGAAATTAAATTTCGAACACCTAGATACCAAATATGTGGGGATTGCTTTTGTTTTAAACTTTTTTAATTTTTTTCGGAAAAATCATGATGGTTGGTATGGATTTTGACAAAGCTTATGTTTTTGTGAAATTTCTCGGGCAATTTTAATTATTTTTGAAAAATGTTTTCGATAATGAACTAGAAATTAAATTTCGAACACGTAGATATTAAATATGTGGGGATTGCTTTTGTTTTAAACTTTTTTAATTTTTTTTCGGAAAAATCATGATGGTTGGTATGGATTTTGACAAAGCTTATGTTTTTGTGAAATTTCTCGGGCAATTTTAATTATTTTTAAAAAAAGGTATTCGGTAATGAACTAGAAATTAAATTTCGAACACGTAGATACCAAATATGTGGGGATTGCTTTTGTTTTAAACTTTTTTAATTTTTTTCGGAAAAATCATGATGGTTGGTATGGATTTTGACAAAGCTTATGTTTTTGTGAAATTTCTCGGGCAATTTTAATTATTTTTGAAAAAGGTCTTCGGAAATGAACTGGAAATTAAATTTCGAACACGTAGATACCAAATATGTGGGGATTGCTTTTGTTTTAAACTTTTTTAATTTTTTTCGGAAAAATCATGATGGTTGGTATGGATTTTGACAAAGCTTATGTTTTTGTGAAATTTCTCGGGCAATTCTAATTATTTTTGAAAAAGGTCTTCGGTAATGAACTGGAAATTAAATTTCGAACACGTAGATACCAAATATGTGGGGATTGCTTTTTTTTAAACTTTTTTAATTTTTTTCGGAAAAATCATGATGGTTGGTATGGATTTTGACAAAGCTTATGTTTTTGTGAAATTTCTCGGACAATTTTAATTATTTTTGAAAAAGGTCTAAGGTAATGAACTAGAAATTAAATTTCGAACATCTAGATACCAAATGTGTGGGGATTGCTTTTGTTTTAAACATTTTTAATTTTTTTCGGAAAAATCATGATGGTTGGTATGGAATTTGACAAAGCTTATGTTTTTGTGAATTTTCTCGGACAATTTTAATTATTTTTGAAAAAGGTCTTCGGTAATGAACTGGAAATTAAATTTCGAACACCTCGATACCAAATATGTGGGGATTGCTTTTGTTTTAAACTTTTTTAATTTTTTTCGGAAAAATCATGATGGTTGGTATGGATTTTGACAAAGCTTATGTTTTTGTGAAATTTCTCGGGCAATTTTAATTATTTTTGAAAAATGTCTTCGATAATGAACTAGAAATTAAATTTCGAACACGTAGATACCAAATATGTGGGGATTGCTTTTGTTTTAAACTTTTTTAATTTTTTTTCGGAAAAATCATGATGGTTGGTATGGATTTTGACAAAGCTTATGTTTTTGTGAAATTTCTCGGGCAATTTTAATTATTTTTGAAAAAGGTCTTCGGTAATGAACTGGAAATTAAATTTCGAACACCTAGATACCAAATAATAGGGTATTGCTTTTGTTTTAAACTTTTTTTAATTTTTTTCGGAAAAATCATGATGGTTGGTATGGATTTTGACAAAGCTTATGTTTTTGTGAAATTTCTCGGGCAATTTTAATTATTTTTGAAAAAGGTCTTCGGAAATGAACTGGAAATTAAATTTCGAACACGTAGATACCAAATATGTGGGGATTGCTTTTGTTTTAAACTTTTTTAATTTTTTTCGGAAAAATCATGATGGTTGGTATGGATTTTGACAAAGCTTATGTTTTTGTGAAATTTCTCGGGCAATTCTAATTATTTTTGAAAAAGGTTTTCGGTAATGAACTGGAAATTAAATTTCGAACACGTAGATACCAAATATGTGGGGATTGCTTTTGTTTTAAACTTTTTTAATTTTTTTCGGAAAAATCATGATGGTTGGTATGGATTTTGACAAAGCTTATGTTTTTGTGAAATTTCTCGGACAATTTTAATTATTTTTGAAAAAGGTCTAAGGTAATGAACTAGAAATTAAATTTCGAACATCTAGATACCAAATGTGTGGGGATTGCTTTTGTTTTAAACTTTTTTAATTTTTTTCGGAAAAATCATGATGGTTGGTATGGAATTTGACAAAGCTTATGTTTTTGTGAATTTTCTCGGACAATTTTAATTATTTTTGAAAAAGGTCTTCGGTAATGAACTGGAAATTAAATTTCGAACACCTCGATACCAAATATGTGGGGATTGCTTTTGTTTTAAACTTTTTTAATTTTTTTCGGAAAAATCATGATGGTTGGTATGGATTTTGACAAAGCTTATGTTTTTGTGAAATTTCTCGGGCAATTTTAATTATTTTTGAAAAATGTCTAAGGTAATGAACTAGAAATTAAATTTCGAACATCTAGATACCAAATGTGTGGGGATTGCTTTTGTTTTAAACTTTTTTAATTTTTTTCGGAAAAATCATGATGGTTGGTATGGAATTTGACAAAGCTTATGTTTTTGTGAATTTTCTCGGACAATTTTAATTATTTTTGAAAAAGGTCTTCGGTAATGAACTGGAAATTAAATTTCGAACACCTAGATACCAAATATGTGGGGATTGCTTTTGTTTTAAACTTTTTTAATTTTTTTCGGAAAAATCATGATGGTTGGTATGGATTTTGACAAAGCTTATGTTTTTGTGAAATTTCTCGGGCAATTTTAATTATTTTTGAAAAAGGTCTTCGGAAATGAACTGGAAATTAAATTTCGAACACGTAGATACCAAATATGTGGGGATTGCTTTTGTTTTAAACTTTTTTAATTTTTTTCGGAAAAACCATGATGGTTGGTATGGATTTTGACAAAGCTTATGTTTTTGTGAAATTTCTCGGGCAATTCTAATTATTTTTGAAAAAGGTCTTCGGTAATGAACTGGAAATTAAATTTCGAACACGTAGATACCAAATATGTGGGGATTGCTTTTGTTTTAAACTTTTTTAATTTTTTTCGGAAAAATCATGATGGTTGGTATGGATTTTGACAAAGCTTATGTTTTTGTGAAATTTCTCGGACAATTTTAATTATTTTTGAAAAAGGTCTAAGGTAATGAACTAGAAATTAAATTTCGAACATCTAGATACCAAATGTGTGGGGATTGCTTTTGTTTTAAACTTTTTTAATTTTTTTCTGAAAAATCATGATGGTTGGTATGGAAATTGACAAAGCTTATGTTTTTGTGAATTTTCTCTGACAATTTTAATTATTTTTGAAAAAGGTCTTCGGTAATGAACTGGAAATTAAATTTCGAACACCTAGATACCAAATATGTGGGGATTGCTTTTGTTTTAAACTTTTTTAATTTTTGTCGGAAAAATCATGATGGTTGGTATGGATTTTGACAAAGCTTATGTTTTTGTGAAATTTCTCGGGCAATTTTAATTATTTTTGAAAAATGTTTTCGATAATGAACTAGAAATTAAATTTCGAACACGTAGATATTAAATATGTGGGGATTGCTTTTGTTTTAAACTTTTTTAATTTTTTGTCGGAAAAATCATGATGGTTGGTATGGATTTTGACAAAGCTTATGTTTTTGTGAAATTTCTCGGGCAATTTTAATTATTTTTAAAAAAAGGTCTTCGGTAATGAACTAGAAATTAAATTTCGAACACCTAGATACCAAATATGTGGGGATTGCTTTTGTTTTAAACTTTTTTAATTTTTTTCGGAAAAATCATGATGGTTGGTATGGATTTTGACAAAGCTTATGTTTTTGTGAAATTTCTCGGGCAATTTTAATTATTTTTGAAAAAGGTCTTCGGAAATGAACTGGAAATTAAATTTCGAACATCTAGATACCAAATGTGTGGGGATTGCTTTTGTTTTAAACTTTTTTAATTTTTTTCGGAAAAATCATGATGGTTGGTATGGATTTTGATAAAGCTTATGTTTTTGTGAAATTTCTCGGGTAATTCTAATTATTTTTGAAAAAGGTCTTCGGTAATGAACTGGAAATTAAATTTCGAACACGTAGATACCAAATATGTGGGGATTGCTTTTGTTTTAAACTTTTTTAATTTTTTTCGGAAAAATCATGATGGTTGGTATGGATTTTGACAAAGCTTATGTTTTTGTGAAATTTCTCGGACAATTTTAATTATTTTTGAAAAAGGTCTAAGGTAATGAACTAGAAATTAAATTTCGAACATCTAGATACCAAATGTGTGGGGATTGCTTTTGTTTTAAACTTTTTTAATTTTTTTCGGAAAAATCATGATGGTTGGTATGGAATTTGACAAAGCTTATGTTTTTGTGAATTTTCTCGGACAATTTTAATTATTTTTGAAAAAGGTCTTCGGTAATGAACTGGAAATTAAATTTCGAACACCTAGATACCAAATATGTGGGGATTGCTTTTGTTTTAAACTTTTTTAATTTTTTTCGGAAAAATCATGATGGTTGGTATGGATTTTGACAAAGCTTATGTTTTTGTGAAATTTCTCGGGCAATTTTAATTATTTTTGAAAAAGGTCTTCGGAAATGAACTGGAAATTAAATTTCGAACACGTAGATACCAAATATGTGGGGATTGCTTTTGTTTTAAACTTTTTTAATTTTTTTCGGAAAAATCATGATGGTTGGTATGGATTTTGACAAAGCTTATGTTTTTGTGAAATTTCTCGGGCAATTCTAAATATTTTTGAAAAAGGTCTTCGGTAATGAACTGGAAATTAAATTTCGAACACGTAGATACCAAATATGTGGGGATTGCTTTTGTTTTAAACTTTTTTAATTTTTTTCGGAAAAATCATGATGGTTGGTATGGATTTTGACAAAGCTTATGTTTCTGTGAATTTTCTCGGACAATTTTAATTATTTTTGAAAAAGGTCTTCGGTAATGAACTGGAAATTAAATTTCGAACACCTAGATACCAAATATGTGGGGATTGCTTTTGTTTTAAACTTTTTTAATTTTTTTCAGAAAAATCATGATGGTTGGTATGGATTTTGACAAAGCTTATGTTTTTGTGAAATTTCTCGGGCAATTTTAATTATTTTTGAAAAATGTTTTCGATAATGAACTAGAAATTAAATTTCGAACACGTAGATACCAAATATGTGGGGATTGCTTTTGTTTTAAACTTTTTTAATTTTTTTCGGAAAAATCATGATGGTTGGTATGGATTTTGACAAAGCTTATGTTTTTGTGAAATTTCTCGGGCAATTTTAATTATTTTTGAAAAAGGTCTTCGGAAATGAACTGGAAATTAAATTTCGAACACGTAGATACCAAATATGTGGGGATTGCTTTTGTTTTAAACTTTTTTAATTTTTTTCGGAAAAATCGTGATGGTTGGTATGGATTTTGACAAAGCTTATGTTTTTGTGAAATTTCTCGGGCAATTCTAATTATTTTTGAAAAAGGTCTTCGGTAATGAACTGGAAATTAAATTTCGAACACGTAGATACCAAATATGTGGGGATTGCTTTTGTTTTAAACTTTTTTAATTTTTTTCGGAAAAATCATGATGGTTGGTATGGATTTTGACAAAGCTTATGTTTTTGTGAAATTTCTCGGACAATTTTAATTATTTTTGAAAAAGGTCTAAGGTAATGAACTAGAAATTAAATTTCGAACATCTAGATACCAAATGTGTGGGGATTGCTTTTGTTTTAAACATTTTTAATTTTTTTCGGAAAAATCATGATGGTTGGTATGGAATTTGACAAAGCTTATGTTTTTGTGAATTTTCTCGGACAATTTTAATTATTTTTGAAAAAGGTCTTCGGTAATGAACTGGAAATTAAATTTCGAACACCTCGATACCAAATATGTGGGGATTGCTTTTGTTTTAAACTTTTTTAATTTTTTTCGGAAAAATCATGATGGTTGGTATGGATTTTGACAAAGCTTATGTTTTTGTGAAATTTCTCGGGCAATTTTAATTATTTTTGAAAAATGTCTTCGATAATGAACTAGAAATTAAATTTCGAACACGTAGATACCAAATATGTGGGGATTGCTTTTGTTTTAAACTTTTTTAATTTTTTTTCGGAAAAATCATGATGGTTGGTATGGATTTTGACAAAGCTTATGTTTTTGTGAAATTTCTCGGGCAATTTTAATTATTTTTGAAAAAGGTCTTCGGTAATGAACTGGAAATTAAATTTCGAACACCTAGATACCAAATAATAGGGTATTGCTTTTGTTTTAAACTTTTTTTAATTTTTTTCGGAAAAATCATGATGGTTGGTATGGATTTTGACAAAGCTTATGTTTTTGTGAAATTTCTCGGGCAATTTTAATTATTTTTGAAAAAGGTCTTCGGAAATGAACTGGAAATTAAATTTCGAACACGTAGATACCAAATATGTGGGGATTGCTTTTGTTTTAAACTTTTTTAATTTTTTTCGGAAAAATCATGATGGTTGGTATGGATTTTGACAAAGCTTATGTTTTTGTGAAATTTCTCGGGCAATTCTAATTATTTTTGAAAAAGGTCTTCGGTAATGAACTGGAAATTAAATTTCGAACACGTAGATACCAAATATGTGGGGATTGCTTTTGTTTTAAACTTTTTTAATTTTTTTCGGAAAAATCATGATGGTTGGTATGGATTTTGACAAAGCTTATGTTTTTGTGAAATTTCTCGGACAATTTTAATTATTTTTTAAAAAGGTCTAAGGTAATGAACTAGAAATTAAATTTCGAACATCTAGATACCAAATGTGTGGGGATTGCTTTTGTTTTAAACTTTTTTAATTTTTTTCGGAAAAATCATGATGGTTGGTATGGAATTTGACAAAGCTTATGTTTTTGTGAATTTTCTCGGACAATTTTAATTATTTTTGAAAAAGGTCTTCGGTAATGAACTGGAAATTAAATTTCGAACACCTCGATACCAAATATGTGGGGATTGCTTTTGTTTTAAACTTTTTTAATTTTTTTCGGAAAAATCATGATGGTTGGTATGGATTTTGACAAAGCTTATGTTTTTGTGAAATTTCTCGGGCAATTTTAATTATTTTTGAAAAATGTCTTCGATAATGAACTAGAAATTAAATTTCGAACACGTAGATACCAAATATGTGGGGATTGCTTTTGTTTTAAACTTTTTTAATTTTTTTTCGGAAAAATCATGATGGTTGGTATGGATTTTGACAGAGCTTATGTTTTTGTGAAATTTCTCGGGCAATTTTAATTATTTTTGAAAAAGGTCTTCGGTAATGAACTGGAAATTAAATTTCGAACACCTAGATACCAAATAACAGGGTATTGCTTTTGTTTTAAACTTTTTTTAATTTTTTTCGGAAAAATCATGATGGTTGGTATGGATTTTGACAAAGCTTATGTTTTTGTGAAATTTCTCGGGCAATTTTAATTATTTTTGAAAAAGGTCTTCGGTAATGAACTAGAAATTAAATTTCGAACACCTAGATACCAAATATGTGGGGATTGCTTTTGTTTTAAACTTTTTTAATTTTTTTCGGAAAAATCATGATGGTTGGTATGGATTTTGACAAAGCTTATGTTTTTGTGAAATTTCTCGGGCAATTTTAATTATTTTTAAAAAAAGGTCTTCGGTAATGAACTAGAAATTAAATTTCGAACACGTAGATACCAAATATGTGGGGATTGCTTTTGTTTTAAACTTTTTTAATTTTTTTCGGAAAAATCATGATGGTTGGTATGGATTTTGACAAAGCTTATGTTTTTGTGAAATTTCTCGGGCAATTTTAATTATTTTTGAAAAAGGTCTTCGGAAATGAACTGGAAATTAAATTTCGAACACGTAGATACCAAATATGTAGGGATTGCTTTTGTTTTAAACTTTTTTAATTTTTTTCGGAAAAATCATGATGGTTGGTATGGATTTTGACAAAGCTTATGTTTTTGTGAAATTTCTCGGACAATTTTAATTATTTTTGAAAAAGGTCTAAGGTAATGAACTAGAAATTAAATTTCGAACATCTATATACCAAATGTGTGGGGATTGCTTTTATTTTAAACTTTTTTAATTTTTTTCGGAAAAATCATGATGGTTGGTATGGAATTTGACAAAGCTTATGTTTTTGTGAAATTTCTCGGACAATTTTAATTATTTTTGAAAAAGGTCTTCGGTAATGAACTGGAAATTAAATTTCGAACACCTAGATACCAAATATGTGGGGATTGCTTTTGTTTTAAACTTTTTTAATTTTTTTCGGAAAAATCATGATGGTTGCTATGGATTTTGACAAACCTTATGTTTTTGTGAAACTTCTCGGGCAATTTTAATTATTTTTGAAAAATGTCTTTGATAGTGAACTAGAAATTAAATTTAGAACACGTAGATACCAAATATGTGGGGATTGCTTTTGTTTTAAACTTTTTTAATTTTTTTTCGGAAAAATCATGATGGTTGGTATGGATTTTGACAAAGCTTATGTTTTTGTTAAATTTCTCGGGCAATTTTAATTATTTTTGAAAAAGGTCTTCGGAAATGAACTGGAAATTAAATTTCGAACACGTGGATACCAAATATGTGAGGATTGCTTATGTTTTAAACTTTTTTAATTTTTTTCCGAAAAATCATGATGGTTGGTATGGATTTTGACAAAGCTTATGTTTTTGTGAAATTTCTCGGACAATTTTAATTATTTTTGAAAAAGGTCTTCGGAAATGAACTGGAAATTAAATTTCGAACACCTAAATACCAAATATGTGGGGATTGCTTTTGTTTTAAACTTTTTAAATTTTTTTCGGAAAAATCATGATGGTTGGTATGGATTTTGACAAAGCTTATGTTTTTGTGAAATTTCTCGGGCAATTTTAATTATTTTTGAAAAATGTCTTCGATAATGAACTAGAAATTAAATTTCGAACACGTAGATACCAAATATGTGGGGATTGCTTTTGTTTTAAACTTTTTTAATTTTTTTTCGGAAAAATCATGATGGTTGGTATGGATTTTGACAAAGCTTATGTTTTTGTTAAATTTCTCGGGCAATTTTAATTATTTTTGAAAAAGGTCTTCGGTAATGAACTGGAAATTAAATTTCGAACACCTAGATACCAAATATGTGGTGAATGCTTTTGTTTTAAACTTTTTTAATTTTTTTCGGAAAAATCATGATGGTTGGTATGGATTTTGACAAAGCTTATGTTTTTGTTAAATTTCTCGGGCAATTTTAATTATTTTTGAAAAAGGTCTCCGGAAATGAACTGGAAATTAAATTTCGAACACGTAGATACCAAATATGTGGGGATTGCTTTTGTTTTAAACTTTTTTAATTTTGTTTTGGGAAAATCATGATCGTTGGTATGGATTTTGACAAAGCTTATGTTTTCGTGAAATTTCTCGGACAATTTTAATTATTTTTGAAAAAGGTCTTCGGTAATGAACTGGAAATTAAATTTCGAACACCTAGATATCAAATATGTGGGGATTGCTTTTGTTTTAAACTTTTTTTATTTTTTTTGGGAAAAATCATGATGGTTGGTATCGATTTTGACAAAGCTTATGTTTTTGTGAAATTTATCGGGCAATTTTAATTATTTTTAAAAAAAAGTCTTCGGTAATGAACTAGAAATTAAATTTCGAACACGTAGATACCAAATATGTGGGGATTGCTTTTGTTTTAAACTTTTTTAATTTTTTTCGGAAAAATCATGATGGTTGGTATGGATTTTGACAAAGCTTATGTTTTTGTGAAATTTCTCGGGCAATTTTAATTATTTTTGAAAAAGGTATTCGGAAATGAACTGGAAATTAAATGTCGAACACGTAGATACCAAATATGTGGGGATTGCTTTTGTTTTAAACTTTTTAAATTCTTTTCGGAAAAATCATGATGGTTGGTATGGATTTTGACAAAGCTTATGTTTTTATGAAATTTCTCGGGCAATTCTAATTATTTTTGAAAAAGGTCTTCGGTAATGAACTGGAAATTAAATTTCGAACACGTAGATACCAAATATGTGGGGATTACTTTTGTTTTAAACTTTTTTAATTTTTTTCGGAAAAATCATGATGGTTGGTATGGATTTTGACAAAGCTTATGTTTTTGTGAAATTTCTCAGACAATTTTAATTATTTTTGAAAAAGGTCTAAGGTAATGAACTAGAAATTAAATTTCGAACATCTAGATACCAAATGTGTGGGGATTGCTTTTATTTTAAACTTTTTTAATTTTTTTCGGAAAAATCATGATGGTTGGTATGGAATTTGACAAAGCTTATGTTTTTGTGAAATTTCTCGGACAATTTTAATTATTTTTGAAAAAGGTCTTCGGTAATGAACTGGAAATTAAATTTCGAACACCTAGATACCAAATATGTGGGGATTGCTTTTGTTTTAAACTTTTTTAATTTTTTTCGGAAAAATCATGATGGTTGCTATGGATTTTGACAAAGCTTATGTTTTTGTGAAATTTCTCGGACAATTTTAATTATTTTTGAAAAAGGTCTAAGGTAATGAACTAGAAATTAAATTTCGAACATCTAGATACCAAATGTGTGGGGATTGCTTTTATTTTAAACTTTTTTAATTTTTTTCGGAAAAATCATGATGGTTGGTATGGAATTTGACAAAGCTTATGTTTTTGTGAAATTTCTCGGACAATTTTAATTATTTTTGAAAAAGGTCTTCGGTAATGAACTGGAAATTAAATTTCGAACACCTAGATACCAAATATGTGGGGATTGCTTTTGTTTTAAACTTTTTTAATTTTTTTCGGAAAAATCATGATGGTTGCTATGGATTTTGACAAAGCTCATGTTTTTGTGAAATTTCTCGGGCAATTTTAATTATTTTTGAAAAATGTCTTTGATAGTGAACTAGAAATTAAATTTCGAACACGTAGATATCAAATATGTGGGGATTGCTTTTGTTTTAAACTTTTTTAATTTTTTTTCGGAAAAATCATGATGGTTGGTATGGATTTTGACAAAGCTTATGTTTTTGTTAAATTTCTCGGGCAATTTTAATTATTTTTGAAAAAGGTCTTCGGAAATGAACTGGAAATTAAATTTCGAACACGTAGATACCAAATATGTGGGGATTGCTTTTGTTTTAAACTTTTTTAATTTTTTTCGGAAAAATCATGATGGTTGGTATGGATTTTGACAATGCTTATGTTTTTGTGAAATTTCTCGGGCAATTTTAATTATTTTTGAAAAAGGTCTTCAGTAATGAACTGGAAATTAAATTTCGAAAACGTAGATACCAAATATGTGGGGATTGCTTTTGTTTTAAACTTTTTTAATTTTTTTCGGAAAAATCATGATGGTTGGTATGGATTTTGACAAAGCTTATGTTTTTGTTAAATTTCTCGGGCAATTTTAATTATTTTTGAAAAAGGTCTTCGGTAATGACTAGAAATTAATTTTCGAACACCTAGATACCAAATATGTGGGGATTGCTTTTGTTTTAACTTTTTTAATTTTTTTCGGAAAAATCATGATGGTTGGTATGGATTTTGACAAAGCTTATGTTTTTGTGAAATTTCTCGGGCAATTTTAATTATTTTGGAAAAAGGTCTTCGGTAATGGACTAGAAATTAAATTTCGAACACCTAGATACCAAATATGTGGGGATTGCTTTTGTTTTAAACTTTTTTAATTTTTTTCGGAAAAATCATGATGGTTGGTATGGATTTTGGCAAAGCTTATGTTTTTGTGAAATTTCTCGGACAATTTTAATTATTTTTGAAAAAGGTCTTCGGTTATGAACTGGAAATTAAATTCCGAACACGTAGATACCAAATATGTGGGGATTGCTTTTGTTTTAACTTTTTTAATTTTTTTCGGAAAAATCATGATGGTTGGTATGGATTTTGGCAAAGCTTATGTTTTTGTGAAATTTCTCGGACAATTTTAATTATTTTTGAAAAAGGTCTTCGGTTATGAACTGGAAATTAAATTCCGAACACGTAGATACCAAATATGTGGGGATTGCTTTTGTTTTAAACTTTTTAAATTTTTTCCGAAAAAACCTGATGGTTGGTATGGATTTTGGCAAAGCTTGTGTTTTTGTGAAATTTCTCGGACAATTTTAATTATTTTTGAAAAAGGTCTTCGGTTATGAACTGGAAATTAAATTCCGAACACGTAGATACCAAATATGTGGGGATTGCTTTTGTTTTAAACTTTTTAAATTTTTTTCGGAAAAATCATGATGGTTGGTATGGATTTTGACAAAGCTTATGTTTTTGTGAAATTTCTCGGGCAATTTTAATTATTTTTGAAAAAGGTCTTCGGTAATGAACTGGAAATTAAATTTCGAACACTTAGATACCAAATATGTGGGGATTGCTTTTGTTTTAAACTTTTTTAATTTTTTTCGGAAAAATCATGATGGTTAGTATGGATTTTGACAAAGCTTATGTTTTTGTGAAATTTCTCGGGCAATTTTAATTATTTTTGAAAAAGGTCTTCGGTAATGAACTGGAAATTAAATTTCGAACACGTAGATACCAAATATGTGGGGATTGCTTTTGTTTTAAACTTTTTTAATTTTTTTCGGAAAAATCATGATGGTTGGTATGGATTTTTACAAAGCTTATGTTTTTGTGAAATTTCTCGGGCAATTTTAATTATTTTTGAAAAAGGTCTTCGGTAATGAACTAGAAATTAAATTTCGAACACCTAGATACCAAATATGTGGGGATTGCTTTTGTTTTAAACTTTTTTAATTTTTTTCGGAAAAATCATGATGGTTGGTATGGATTTTGGCAAAGCTTATGTTTTTGTGAAATTTCTCGGACAATTTTAATTATTTTTGAAAAAAGTCTGCGGTTATGAAATGGAAATTAAATTCCGAACACGTAGATACCAAATATGTGGGGATTGCTTTTGTTTTAAACTTTTTAAATTTTTTTCGGAAAAATCATGATGGTTGGTATGGATTTTGACAAAGCTTATGTTTTTGTGAAATTTCTCGGGCAATTTTAATTATTTTTGAAAAAGGTCTTCGGTAATGAACTGGAAATTAAATTTCGAACACGTAGATACCAAATGTGTGGAGATTGCTTTTGTTTTAAACTTTTTTAATTTTTTTCGGAAAAATCATGATGGTTGGTATGGATTTTTACAAAGCTTATGTTTTTGTGAAATTTCTCGGATAATTTTAATTATTTTTGAAAAAGGTCTTCGGTAATGAACTGGAAATTAAATTTCGAACACCTAGATACCAAATATGTGGGGATTGCTTTTGTTTTAAACTTTTTTAATTTTTTTCGGAAAAATCATGATGGTTGGTATGGATTTTGACAAAGCTTATGTTTTTGTGAAATTTCTCGGGCAATTTTAATTATTTTTGAAAAAGGTCTTCGGTAATGAATTGGAAATTAAATTTCGAACACCTAGATACCAAATATGTGGGGATTGCTTTTGTTTTAAACTTTTTTAATTTTTTTCGGAAAAATCATTATGGTTGGTATGGATTTTGACAAAGCTTATGTTTTTGTGAAATTTCTCGGACAATTTTAATTATTTTTGAAAAAGGTCTTCGGTAATGAACTGGAAATTAAATTTCGAACACCTAGATACCAAATATGTGGGGATTGCTTTTGTTTTAAACTTTTTTAATTTTTTTCGGAAAAATCATGATGGTTGGTATGGATTTTTACAAAGCTTATGTTTTTGTGAAATTTCTCGGATAATTTTAATTATTTTTGAAAAAGGTCTTCGGTAATGAACTGTAAATTAAATTTCGAACACCTAGATACCAAATATGTGGGGATTGCTTTTGTTTTAAACTTTTTTAATTTTTTTCGGAAAAATCATGATGGTTGGTATGGATTTTGACAAAGCTTATGTTTTTGTGAAATTTCTCGGACAATTTTAATTATTTTTGAAAAAGGTCTTCGGTTATGAACTGGAAATTAAATTCCGAACACGTAGATACCAAATATGTGGGAATTGCTTTTGTTTTAAACTTTTTAAATTTTTTTCGGAAAAATCATGATGGTTGGTATGGATTTTGACAAAGCTTATGTTTTTGTGAAATTTCTCGGGCAATTTTAATTATTTTTGAAAAATGTCTTCGATAATGAACTAGAAATTAAATTTCGAACACGATACCAAATATGCGGGGATTGCTTTTGTTTTAAACTTTTTTAATTTTTTTTCGGAAAAATCATGATGGTTGGTATGGATTTTGACAAAGCTTATGTTTTTGTTAAATTTCTCGGGCAATTTTAATTATTTTTGAAAAAGGTCTTCGGAAATGAACTGGAAATTAAATTTCGAACACGTAGGTACCAAATATGTGGGGATTGGTTTTGTTTTAAACTTTTTTAATTTTTTTCGGAAAAATCATGATGGTTGGTATGGATTTTGACAAAGCTTATGTTTTTGTGAAATTTCTCGGGCAATTTTAATTATTTTTGAAAAAGGTCTTCGGTAATGAACTGGAAATTAAATTTCGAACACTTAGATACCAAATATGTGGGGATTGCTTTTGTTTTAAACTTTTTTAATTTTTTTCGGAAAAATCATGATGGTTGGTATGGATTTTGACAAAGCTTATGTTTTTGTGAAATTTCTCGGGCAATTTTAATTATTTTTGAAAAAGGTCTTCGGTAATGAACTGGAAATTAAATTTCGAACACGTAGATACCAAATATGTGGGGATTGCTTTTGTTTTAAACTTTTTTAATTTTTTTCGGAAAAATCATGATGGTTGGTATGGATTTTTACAAAGCTTATGTTTTTGTGAAATTTCTCGGGCAATTTTAATTATTTTTGAAAAAGGTCTTCGGTAATGAACTAGAAATTAAATTTCGAACACCTAGATACCAAATATGTGGGGATTGCTTTTGTTTTAAACTTTTTTAATTTTTTTCGGAAAAATCATGATGGTTGGTATGGATTTTGGCAAAGCTTATGTTTTTGTGAAATTTCTCGGACAATTTTAATTATTTTTGAAAAAAGTCTGCGGTTATGAAATGGAAATTAAATTCCGAACACGTAGATACCAAATATGTGGGGATTGCTTTTGTTTTAAACTTTTTAAATTTTTTTCGGAAAAATCATGATGGTTGGTATGGATTTTGACAAAGCTTATGTTTTTGTGAAATTTCTCGGACAATTTTAATTATTTTTGAAAAAGGTCTTCGGAAATGAACTGGAAATTAAATTTCGAACACGTAGATACCAAATGTGTGGAGATTGCTTTTGTTTTAAACTTTTTTAATTTTTTTCGGAAAAATCATGATGGTTGGTATGGATTTTTACAAAGCTTATGTTTTTGTGAAATTTCTCGGATAATTTTAATTATTTTTGAAAAAGGTCTTCGGTAATGAACTGGAAATTAAATTTCGAACACCTAGATACCAAATATGTGGGGATTGCTTTTGTTTTAAACTTTTTTAATTTTTTTCGGAAAAATCATGATGGTTGGTATGGATTTTGACAAAGCTTATGTTTTTGTGAAATTTCTCGGGCAATTTTAATTATTTTTGAAAAAGGTCTTCGGTAATGAATTGGAAATTAAATTTCGAACACCTAGATACCAAATATGTGGGGATTGCTTTTGTTTTAAACTTTTTTAATTTTTTTCGGAAAAATCATGATGGTTGGTATGGATTTTGACAAAGCTTATGTTTTTGTGAAATTTCTCGGACAATTTTAATTATTTTTGAAAAAGGTCTTCGGTAATGAACTAGAAATTAAATTTCGAACACCTAGATACCAAATATGTGGGGATTGCTTTTGTTTTAAACTTTTTTAATTTTTTTCGGAAAAATCATGATGGTTGGTATGGATTTTGACAAAGCTTATGTTTTTGTGAAATTTGTCGGACAATTTTAATTATTTTTGAAAAAGGTCTTCGGTTATGAACTGGAAATTATATTCCGAACACGTAGATACCAAATATGTAAGGATTGCTTTTGTTTTAAACTTTTTAAATTTTTTTCGGAAAAATCATGATGGTTGGTATGGATTTTGACAAAGCTTATGTTTTTGTGAAATTTCTCGGACAATTTTAATTATTTTTGAAAAAGGTCTTCGGAAATGAACTGGAAATTAAATTTCGAACACCTAAATACCAAATATGTGGGGATTGCTTTTGTTTTAAACTTTTTTAATTTTTTTCGGAAAAATCATGATGGTTGGTATGGATTTTGACAAAGCTTATGTTTTTGTGAAATTTCTCGGACAATTTTAATTATTTTTGAAAAATGTCTTCGATAATGAACTAGAAATTAAATTTCGAACACGTAGATACCAAATATGTGGGGATTGCTTTTGTTTTAAACTTTTTTAATTTTTTTTCGGAAAAATCATGATGGTTGGTATGGATTTTGACAAAGCTTATGTTTTTGTTAAATTTCTCGGGCAATTTTAATTATTTTTGAAAAAGGTCTTCGGAAATGAACTGGAAATTAAATTTCGAACACGTAGGTACCAAATATGTGGGGATTGGTTTTGTTTTAAACTTTTTTAATTTTTTTCGGAAAAATCATGATGGTTGGTATGGATTTTGACAAAGCTTATGTTTTTGTGAAATTTCTCGGGCAATTTTAATATTTTTGAAAAAGGTCTTCGGTAATGAACTGGAAATTAAATTTCGAACACGTAGATACCAAATATGTGGGGATTGCTTTTGTTTTAAACTTTTTTAATTTTTTTCGGAAAAATCATGATGGTTGGTATGGATTTTGACAAAGCTTATGTTTTTGTGAAATTTCTCGGGCAATTTTAATTATTTTTGAAAAAGGTCTTCGGTAATGAACTGGAAATTAAATTTCGAACACGTAGATACCAAATATGTGGGGATTGCTTTTGTTTTAAACTTTTTTAATTTTTTTCGGAAAAATCATGATGGTTGGTATGGATTTTGGCAAAGCTTATGTTTTTGTGAAATTTCTCGGACAATTTTAATTATTTTTGAAAAAGGTCTTCGGTTATGAACTGGAAATTAAATTCCGAACACGTATATACCAAATATGTGGGGATTGCTTTTGTTTTAAACTTTTTAAATTTTTTTCGGAAAAATCATGATGGTTGGTATGGATTTTGACAAAGCTTATGTTTTTGTGAAATTTCTCGGACAATTTCAATTATTTTTGAAAAAGCTCTTCGGAAATGAACTGGAAATTAAATTTCGAACACGTAGATACCAAATGTGTGGGGAGTGCTTTTGTTTTAAACTTTTTTAATTTTTTTCGGAAAAATCATGATGGTTGGTATGGATTTTGACAAAGCTTATGTTTTTGTGAAATTTCTCGGATAATTTTAATTATTTTTGAAAAAGGTCTTCGGTAATGAACTGGAAATTAAATTTCGAACACCTAGATACCAAATATGTGGGGATTGCTTTTGTTTTAAACTTTTTTAATTTCTTTCGGAAAAATCATGATGGTTGGTATGGATTTTGACAAAGCTTATGTTTTTGTGAAATTTCTCGGGCAATTTTAATTATTTTTGAAAAAGGTCTTCCGTAATGAACTGGAAATTAAATTTCGAACACGTAGATACCAAATATGTGGGGATTGCTTTTGTTTTAAACTTTTTTAATTTTTTTCGGAAAAATCATGATGGTTGGTATGGATTTTGACAAAGCTCTTATGTTTTTGTGAAATTTCTCGGGCAATTTTAATATTTTTGAAAAAGGTCTTCGGTAATGAACTGGAAATTAAATTTCGAACACGTAGATACCAAATATGTGGGGATTGCTTTTGTTTTAAACTTTTTTAATTTTTTTCGGAAAAATCATGATGGTTGGTATGGATTTTGACAAAGCTTATGTTTTTGTGAAATTTCTCGGGCAATTTTAATTATTTTTGAAAAAGGTCTTCGGTAATGAACTGGAAATTAAATTTCGAACACGTAGATACCAAATATGTGGGGATTGCTTTTGTTTTAAACTTTTTTAATTTTTTTCGGAAAAATCATGATGGTTGGTATAGATTTTTACAAAGCTTATGTTTTTGTGAAATTTCTCGGGCAATTTTAATTATTTTTGAAAAAGGTCTTCGGTAATGAACTAGAAATTAAATTTCGAACACCTAGATACCAAATATGTGGGGATTGCTTTTGTTTTAAACTTTTTTAATTTTTTTCGAAAAAATCATGATGGTTGGTATGGATTTTGGCAAAGCTTATGTTTTTGTGAAATTTCTCGGACAATTTTAATTATTTTTGAAAAAGGTCTTCGGTAATGAACTGGAAATTAAATTCCGAACACGTATATACCAAATATGTGGGGATTGCTTTTGTTTTAAACTTTTTAAATTTTTTTCGGAAAAATCATGATGGTTGGTATGGATTTTGACAAAGCTTATGTTTTTGTGAAATTTCTCGGACAATTTTAATTATTTTTAAAAAAGGTCTTCGGTAATGAACTGGAAATTAAATTTCGAACACGTAGATACCAAATATGTTGGGATTGCTTTTGTTTTAAACTTTTTTAATTTTTTTCGGAAAAATCATGATGGTTGGTATGGATTTTGACAAAGCTTATGTTTTTGTGAAATTTCTCGGGCAATTTTAATTATTTTTGAAAAAGGTCTTCGGTAATGAACTGGAAATTAAATTTCGAACACGTAGATACCAAATATGTGGGGATTGCTTTTGTTTTAAACTTTTTTAATTTTTTTCGGAAAAATCATGATGGTTGGTATGGATTTTGACAAAGCTTATGTTTTTGTGAAATTTCTCGGGCAATTTTAATTATTTTTGAAAAAGGTCTTCGGTAATGAACTGGAAATTAAATTTCGAACACCTAGATACCAAATATGTGGGGATTGCTTTTGTTTTAAACTTTTTTAATTTTTTTCGGAAAAATCATGATGGTTCGTATGGATTTTGACAAAGCTTATGTTTTTGTGCAATTTCTCGGGCAATTTTAATTATTTTTGAAAAAGGTCTTCGGTAATGAACTGGAAATTAAATTTCGAACACGTAGATACCAAATATGTGGGGATTGCTTTTGTTTTAAACTTTTTTAATTTTTTTCGGAAAAATCATGATGGTTGGTATGGATTTTGACAAAGCTTATGTTTTTGTGAAATTTCTCGGGCAGTTTTAATTATTTTTGAAAAAGGTTTTCGGTAATGAACTGGAAATTAAATTTCGAACACGTAGATACCAAATATGTGGGGATTGCTTTTCTTTTAAACTTTTTTAATTTTTTTCGGAAAAATCATGATGGTTGGTATGGATTTTGACAAAGCTTATGTTTTTGTGAAATTTCTCGGACAATTTAAATTATTTTTGAAAAAGGTCTTCGGTAATGAACTGGAAATTAAATTTCGAACACCTAGATACCAAATATGTGGGGATTGCTTTTGTTTTAAACTTTATTAATTTTTTTCGGAAAAATCATGATGGTTGGTATGGATTTTGACAAAGCTTATGTTTTTGTGAAATTTCTCGGGCAATTTTAATTATTTTTGAAAAAGGTTTTCGGTAATGAACTGGAAATTAAATTTCGAACACGTAGATACCAAATATGTGGGGATTGCTTTTCTTTTAAACTTTTTTAATTTTTTTCGGAAAAATCATGATGGTTGGTATGGATTTTGACAAAGCTTATGTTTTTGTGAAATTTCTCGGACAATTTTAATTATTTTTGAAAAAGGTTTTCGGTAATGAACTGGAAATTAAATTTCGAACACGTAGATACCAAATATGTGGGGATTGCTTTTCTTTTAAACTTTTTTAATTTTTTTCGGAAAAATCATGATGGTTGGTATGGATTTTGACAAAGCTTATGTTTTTGTGAAATTTCTCGGACAATTTTAATTATTTTTGAAAAAGTCTTCGGTTATGAACTGGAAATTAAATTCCGAACACGTAGATACCAAATATGTGGGGATTGCTTTTGTTTTAAACTTTTTAAATTTTTTTCGGAAAAATCATGATGGTTGGTATGGATTTTGACAAAGCTTATGTTTTTGTGAAATTTCTCGGGCAATTTTAATTATTTTTGAAAAATGTCTTCGATAATGAACTAGAAATTAAATTTCGAACACGTAGATACCAAATATGTGGGGATTGCTTTTGTTTTAAACTTTTTTAATTTTTTTTCGGAAAAATCATGATGGTTGGTATGGATTTTGACAAAGCTTATGTTTTTGTTAAATTTCTCGGGCAATTTTAATTATTTTTGAAAAAGGTCTTCGGAAATGAACTGGAAATTAAATTTCGAACACGTAGGTACCAAATATGTGGGGATTGGTTTTGTTTTAAACTTTTTTAATTTTTTTCGGAAAAATCATGATGGTTGGTATGGATTTTGACAAAGCTTATGTTTTTGTGAAATTTCTCGGGCAATTTTAATTATTTTTGAAAAAGGTCTTCGGTAATGAACTGGAAATTAAATTTCGAACACGTAGATACCAAATATGTGGGGATTGCTTTTGTTTTAAACTTTTTTAATTTTTTTCGGAAAAATCATGATGGTTGGTATGGATTTTGACAAAGCTTATGTTTTTGTGAAATTTCTCGGGCAATTTTAATTATTTTTGAAAAAGGTCTTCGGTAATGAACTGGAAATTAAATTTCGAACACGTAGATACCAAATATGTGGGGATTGCTTTTGTTTTAAACTTTTTTAATTTTTTTCGGAAAAATCATGATGGTTGGTATGGATTTTTACAAAGCTTATGTTTTTGTGAAATTTCTCGGGCAATTTTAATTATTTTTGAAAAAGGTCTAAGGTAATGAACTAGAAATTAAATTTCGAACACCTAGATACCAAATATGTGGGGATTGCTTTTGTTTTAAACTTTTTTAATTTTTTTCGGAAAAATCATGATGGTTGGTATAGATTTTGGCAAAGCTTATGTTTTTGTGAAATTTCTCGGACAATTTTAATTATTTTTGAAAAAGGTCTTCGGTTATGAACTGGAAATTAAATTTCGAACACGTAGATACCAAATATGTGGGGATTGCTTTTCTTTTAAACTTTTTTAATTTTTTTCGGAAAAATCATGATGGTTGGTATGGATTTTGACAAAGCTTATGTTTTTGTGAAATTTCTCGGGCAATTTTAATTATTTTTGAAAAAGGTCTTCGGTAATGAACTGGAAATTAAATTTCGAACACCTAGATACCAAATATGTGGGGATTGCTTTTGTTTTAAACTTTATTAATTTTTTTCGGAAAAATCATGATGGTTGGTATGGATTTTGACAAAGCTTATGTTTTTGTGAAATTTCTCGGGCAATTTTAATTATTTTTGAAAAAGGTTTTCGGTAATGAACTGGAAATTAAATTTCGAACACGTAGATACCAAATATGTGGGGATTGCTTTTCTTTTAAACTTTTTTAATTTTTTTCGGAAAAATCATGATGGTTGGTATGGATTTTGACAAAGCTTATGTTTTTGTGAAATTTCTCGGACAATTTTAATTATTTTTGAAAAAGGTTTTCGGTAATGAACTGGAAATTAAATTTCGAACACGTAGATACCAAATATGTGGGGATTGCTTTTCTTTTAAACTTTTTTAATTTTTTTCGGAAAAATCATGATGGTTGGTATGGATTTTGACAAAGCTTATGTTTTTGTGAAATTTCTCGGACAATTTTAATTATTTTTGAAAAAGTCTTCGGTTATGAACTGGAAATTAAATTCCGAACACGTAGATACCAAATATGTGGGGATTGCTTTTGTTTTAAACTTTTTAAATTTTTTTCGGAAAAATCATGATGGTTGGTATGGATTTTGACAAAGCTTATGTTTTTGTGAAATTTCTCGGGCAATTTTAATTATTTTTGAAAAATGTCTTCGATAATGAACTAGAAATTAAATTTCGAACACGTAGATACCAAATATGTGGGGATTGCTTTTGTTTTAAACTTTTTTAATTTTTTTTCGGAAAAATCATGATGGTTGGTATGGATTTTGACAAAGCTTATGTTTTTGTTAAATTTCTCGGGCAATTTTAATTATTTTTGAAAAAGGTCTTCGGAAATGAACTGGAAATTAAATTTCGAACACGTAGGTACCAAATATGTGGGGATTGGTTTTGTTTTAAACTTTTTTAATTTTTTTCGGAAAAATCATGATGGTTGGTATGGATTTTGACAAAGCTTATGTTTTTGTGAAATTTCTCGGGTAATTTTAATTATTTTTGAAAAAGGTCTTCGGTAATGAACTGGAAATTAAATTTCGAACACGTAGATACCAAATATGTGGGGATTGCTTTTGTTTTAAACTTTTTTAATTTTTTTCGGAAAAATCATGATGGTTGGTATGGATTTTGACAAAGCTTATGTTTTTGTGAAATTTCTCGGGCAATTTTAATTATTTTTGAAAAAGGTCTTCGGTAATGAACTGGAAATTAAATTTCGAACACGTAGATACCAAATATGTGGGGATTGCTTTTGTTTTAAACTTTTTTAATTTTTTTCGGAAAAATCATGATGGTTGGTATGGATTTTTACAAAGCTTATGTTTTTGTGAAATTTCTCGGGCAATTTTAATTATTTTTGAAAAAGGTCTAAGGTAATGAACTAGAAATTAAATTTCGAACACCTAGATACCAAATATGTGGGGATTGCTTTTGTTTTAAACTTTTTTAATTTTTTTCGGAAAAATCATGATGGTTGGTATAGATTTTGGCAAAGCTTATGTTTTTGTGAAATTTCTCGGACAATTTTAATTATTTTTGAAAAAGGTCTTCGGTTATGAACTGGAAATTAAATTCCGAACACGTAGATACCAAATATGTGGGGATTGCTTTTGTTTTAAACTTTTTAAATTTTTTTCGGAAAAATCATGATGGTTGGTATGGATTTTGACAAAGCTTATGTTTTTGTGAAATTTCTCGGACAATTTTAATTATTTTTGAAAAAGGTCTTCGGAAATGAACTGGAAATTAAATTTCGAACACGTAGATACCAAATGTGTGGGGATTGCTTTTGTTTTAAACTTTTTTAATTTTTTTCGGAAAAATCATGATGGTTGGTATGGATTTTTACAAAGCTTATGTTTTTGTGAAATTTCTCGGATAATTTTAATTATTTTTGAAAAAGGTCTTCGGTAATGAACTGGAAATTAAATTTCAAACACCTAGATACCAAATATGTGGGGATTGCTTTTGTTTTAAACTTTTTTAATTTTTTTCGGAAAAATCATGATGGTTGGTATGGATTTTGACAAAGCTTATGTTTTTGTGAAATTTCTCGGGCAGTTTTAATTATTTTTGAAAAAGGTCTTCGGTAATGAACTGGAAATTAAATTTCGAACACCTAGATACCAAATATGTGGGGATTGCGTTTGTTTTAAACTTTTTTAATTTTTTTCGGAAAAATCATGATGGTTGGTATGGATTTTGACAAAGCTTATGTTTTTGTGAAATTTCTCGGACAATTTTAATTATTTTTGAAAAAGGTCTTCGGTAATGAACTGGAAATTAAATTTCGAACACCTAGATACCAAATATGTGGGGATTGCTTTTGTTTTAAACTTTTTTAATTTTTTTCGGAAAAATCATGATGGTTGGTATGGATTTTGGCAAAGCTTATGTTTTTGTGAAATTTCTCGGACAATTTTAATTATTTTTCAAAAAGGTCTTTGGTTATGAACTGGAAATTAAATTCCGAACACGTAGATACCAAATATGTGGGGATTGCTTTTGTTTTAAACTTTTTAAATTTTTTTCGGAAAAATCATGATGGTTGGTATGGATTTTGACAAAGCTTATGTTTTTGTGAAATTTCTCGGACAATTTTAATTATTTTTGAAAAAGGTCCTCGGAAATGAACTGGAAATTAAATTTCGAACACCTAAATACCAAATATGTGGGGATTGCTTTTGTTTTAAACTTTTTTAATTTTTTTCGGAAAAATCATGATGGTTGGTATGGATTTTGACAAAGCTTATGTTTTTGTGAAATTTCTCGGACAATTTTAATTATTTTTGAAAAAGGTCTTCGGTTATGAACTGGAAATTAAATTCCGAACACGTAGATACCAAATATGTGGGGATTGCTTTTTTTTTAAACTTTTTAAATTTTTTTCGGAAAAATCATGATGGTTGGTATGGATTTTGACAAAGCTTATGTTTTTGTGAAATTTCTCGGGCAATTTTAATTATTTTTGAAAAATGTCTTCAATAATGAACTAGAAATTAAATTTCGAACACGTAGATACCAAATATGTGGGGATTGCTTTTGTTTTAAACTTTTTTAATTTTTTTTCGGAAAAATCATGATGGTTGGTATGGATTTTGATAAAGCTTATGTTTTTGTTAAATTTCTCGGGCAATTTTAATTATTTTTGAAAAAGGTCTTCGGAAATGAACTGGAAATTTTTCAAACACGTAGGTACCAAATATGTGGGGATTGGTTTTGTTTTAAACTTTTTTAATTTTTTTCGGAAAAATCATAATGGTTGGTATGGATTTTGACAAAGCTTATGTTTTTGTGAAATTTCTCGGGCAATTTTAATTATTTTTGAAAAAGGTCTTCGGTAATGAACTGGAAATTAAATTTCGAACACGTAGATACCAAATATGTGGGGATTGCTTTTGTTTTAAACTTTTTTAATTTTTTTCGGAAAAATCATGATGGTTGGTATGGATTTTGACAAAGCTTATGTTTTTGTGAAATTTCTCGGGCAATTTTAATTATTTTTGAAAAAGGTCTTCGGTAATGAACTGGAAATTAAATTTCGAACACGTAGATACCAAATATGTGGGGATTGCTTTTGTTTTAAACTTTTTTAATTTTTTTCGGAAAAATCATGATGGTTGGTATGGATTTTTACAAAGCTTATGTTTTTGTGAAATTTCTCGGGCAATTTTAATTATTTTTGAAAAAGGTCTTCGGTAATGAACTAGAAATTAAATTTCGAACACCTAGATACCAAATATGTGGGGATTGCTTTTGTTTTAAACTTTTTTAATTTTTTTCGGAAAAATCATGATGGTTGGTATAGATTTTGGCAAAGCTTATGTTTTTGTGAAATTTCTCAAACAATTTTAATTATTTTTGAAAAAGGTCTTCGGTTATGAACTGGAAATTAAATTCCGAACACGTAGATACCAAATATGTGGGGATTGCTTTTGTTTTAAACTTTTTAAATTTTTTTCGGAAAAATCATGATGGTTGGTATGGATTTTGACAAAGCTTATGTTTTTGTGAAATTTCTCGGACAATTTTAATTATTTTTGAAAAAGGTCTTCGGAAATGAACTGGAAATTAAATTTCGAACACCTAGATACCAAATATGTGGCGATTGCTTTTGTTTTAAACTTTTTTAATTTTTTTCGGAAAAATCATGATGGTTGGTATGGATTTTGACAAAGCTTATGTTTTTGTGAAATTTATCGGGCAATTTTAATTATTTTTGAAAAAGGTCTTCCGTAATGAACTGGAAATTAAATTTCGAACACGTAGATACCAAATATGTGGGGATTGCTTTTGTTTTAAACTTTTTTAATTTTTTTCGGAAAAATCATGATGGTTGGTATGGATTTTGACAAAGCTTATGTTTTTGTGAAATTTCTCGGGCAATTTTAATTATTTTTGAAAAAGGTTTTCGGTAATGAACTGGAAATTAAATTTCGAACACGTAGATACCAAATATGTGGGGATTGCTTTTCTTTTAAACTTTTTTAATTTTTTTCGGAAAAATCATGATGGTTGGTATGGATTTTGACAAAGCTTATGTTTTTGTGAAATTTCTCGGACAATTTTAATTATTTTTGAAAAAGGTCTTCGGTAATGAACTGGAAATTAAATTTCGAACACCTAGATACCAAATATGTGGGGATTGCTTTTGTTTTAAACTTTATTAATTTTTTTCGGAAAAATCATGATGGTTGGTATGGATTTTGACAAAGCTTATGTTTTTGTGAAATTTCTCGGACAATTTTCATTATTTTTGAAAAAGGTCTCCCGTTATGAACTGGAAATTAAATTCCGAACACATAGATACCAAATATGTGGGGATTGCTTTTGTTTTAAACTATTTAAATTTTTTTCGGAAAAATCATGATGGTTGGTATGGATTTTGACAAAGCTTATGTTGTTGTGAAATTTCTCGGACAATTTTAATTATTTTTAAAAAAGGTCTTCGGTAATGAACTGGAAATTAAATTTCGAACACCTAGATACCAAATATGTGGGGATTGCTTTTGTTTTAAACTTTTTTAATTTTTTTCGGAAAAATCATGATGGTTGGTATAGATTTTGACAAAGCTTATATTTTTGTGAAATTTCTCGGGCAATTTTAATTATTTTTGAAAAAGGTCTTCGGTAATGAACTGGAAATTAAATTTCGAACACCTAGATACCAAATATGTGGGGATTGCTTTTGTTTTAAACTTTTTTAATTTTTTTCGGTTGGTATGGATTTTGACAAAGCTTATATTTTTGTGAAATTTTTCGAGCAATTTTAATTATTTTTGAAAAAAGTCTTCGGAAATTAACTGGAAATTAAATTTCGAACACGTAGATACCAAATATGTGGGGATTGCTTTTGTTTTAAACTTTTTTAATTTTTTTCGGAAAAATCATGATGGTTGGTATGGATTTTTACAAAGCTTATGTTTTTGTGAAATTTCTCGGGCAATTTTAATTATTTTTGAAAAAGGTCTTCGGAAATTAACTGGAAATTAAATTTCGAACACGTAGATACCAAATATGTGGGGATTGCTTTTGTTTTAAACTTTTTTAATTTTTTTCGTAAAAATCATGATGGTTGGTACGGATTTTGACAAAGCTTATGTTTTTGTGAAATTTCTCGGGCAATTTTAATTATTTTTGAAAAAGGTCTTCGGTAATGAACTAGAAATTAAATTTCGAACACCTAGATACCAAATATGTGGGGATTGCTTTTGTTTTAAACTTTTTTAATTTTTTTCGGAAAAATCATGATGGTTGGTATGGATTTTGACAAAGCTTATGTTCTTGTGAAATTTCTCGGGCAATTTTAATTATTTTTGAAAAAGGTCTTCCGTAATGAACTGGAAATTAAATTTCGAATACGTAGATACCAAATATGTGGGGATTGCTTTTGTTTTAAACTTTTTTAATTTTTTTCGGAAAAATCATGATGGTTGGTATGGATTTTGACAAAGCTTAGGTTTTTGTGAAATTTCTCGGGCAATTTTAATTATTTTTGAAAAAGGTCTTCGGAAATGAACTGGAAATTAAATTTCGAACACGTAGATACCAAATATGCGGGGATTGCTTCTGTTTTAAACTTTTTTAATTTTTTTCGGAAAAATCATGATGGTTGGTATGGATTTTGACAAAGCTTATGTTTTTGTGAAATTTCTCGGACAATTTTAATTATTTTTGAAAAAGGTCTTCGGAAATTAACTGGAAATTAAATTTCGAACACGTAGATACCAAATATGTGGGGATTGCTTTTGTTTTAAACTTTTTTAATTTTTTTCGGAAAAATCATGATGGTTGGTACGGATTTTGACAAAGCTTATGTTTTTGTGAAATTTCTCGGGCAATTTTAATTATTTTTGAAAAAGGTCTTCGGTAATGAACTAGAAATTAAATTTCGAACACCTAGATACCAAATATGTGGGGATTGCTTTTGTTTTAAACTTTTTTAATTTTTTTCGGAAAAATCATGATGGTTGGTATGGATTTTGGCAAAGCTTATGTTTTTGTGAAATTTCTCGGACAATTTTAATTATTTTTCAAAAAGGTCTTTGGTTATGAACTGGAAATTAAATTCCGAACACGTAGATACCAAATATGTGGGGATTGCTTTTGTTTTAAACTTTTTAAATTTTTTTCGGAAAAATCATGATGGTTGGTATGGATTTTGACAAAGCTTATGTTTTTGTGAAATTTCTCGGACAATTTTAATTATTTTTGAAAAAGGTCTTCGGAAATGAACTGGAAATTAAATTTCGAACACCTAAATACCAAATATGTGGGGATTGCTTTTGTTTTAAACTTTTTTAATTTTTTTCGGAAAAATCATGATGGTTGGTATGGATTTTGACAAAGCTTATGTTTTTGTGAAATTTCTCGGACAATTTTAATTATTTTTGAAAAAGGTCTTCGGTAATGAACTAGAAATTAAATTTCGAACACCTAGATACCAAATATGTGGGGATTGCTTTTGTTTTAAACTTTTTTAATTTTTTTCGGAAAAATCATGATGGTTGGTATGGATTTTGACAAAGCTTAGGTTTTTGTGAAACTTCTCGGGCAATTTTAATTATTTTTGAAAAAGGTCTTCGGAAATGAACTGGAAATTAAATTTCGAACACGTAGATACCAAATATGTGGGGATTGCTTCTGTTTTAAACTTTTTTAATTTTTTTCGGAAAAATCATGATGGTTGGTATGGATTTTGACAAAGCTTATGTTTTTGTGAAATTTCTCGGGCAGTTTTAATTATTTTTGAAAAAGGTCTTCGGTAATGAACTGGAAATTAAATTTCGAACACCTAGATACCAAATATGTGGGGATTGCGTTTGTTTTAAACTTTTTAAATTTTTTTCGGAAAAATCATGATGGTTGGTATGGATTTTGACAAAGCTTATGTTTTTGTGAAATTTCTCGGACAATTTTAATTATTTTTGAAAAAGGTCTTCGGTAATGAACTAGAAATTAAATTTCGAACACCTAGATACCAAATATGTGGGGATTGCTTTTGTTTTAAACTTTTTTAATTTTTTTCGGAAAAATCATGATGGTTGGTATGGATTTTGGCAAAGCTTATGTTTTTGTGAAATTTCTCGGACAATTTTAATTATTTTTCAAAAAGGTCTTTGGTTATGAACTGGAAATTAAATTCCGAACACGTAGATACCAAATATGTGGGGATTGCTTTTGTTTTAAACTTTTTAAATTTTTTTCGGAAAAATCATGATGGTTGGTATGGATTTTGACAAAGCTTATGTTTTTGTGAAATTTCTCGGACAATTTTAATTATTTTTGAAAAAGGTCTTCGGAAATGAACTGGAAATTAAATTTCGAACACCTAAATACCAAATATGTGGGGATTGCTTTGTTTTAAACTTTTTAATTTTTTTCGGAAAAATCATAATGGTTGGTATGGATTTTGACAAAGCTTATGTTTTTGTGAAATTTCTCGGGCAATTTTAATTATTTTTGAAAAAGGTCTTCGGTAATGAACTGGAAATTAAATTTCGAACACGTAGATACCAAATATGTGGGGATTGCTTTTGTTTTAAACTTTTTTAATTTTTTTCGGAAAAATCATGATGGTTGGTATGGATTTTGACAAAGCTTATGTTTTTGTGAAATTTCTCGGGCAATTTTAATTATTTTTGAAAAAGGTCTTCGGTAATGAAGTGGAAATTAAATTTCGAACACGTAGATACCAAATATGTGGGGATTGCTTTTGTTTTAAACTTTTTTAATTTTTTTCGGAAAAATCATGATGGTTGGTATGGATTTTTACAAAGCTTATGTTTTTGTGAAATTTCTCGGGCAATTTTAATTATTTTTGAAAAAGGTCTTCGGTAATGAACTAGAAATTAAATTTCGAACACCTAGATACCAAATATGTGGGGATTGCTTTTGTTTTAAACTTTTTTAATTTTTTTCGGAAAAATCATGATGGTTGGTATAGATTTTGGCAAAGCTTATGTTTTTGTGAAATTTCTCAAACAATTTTAATTATTGTTGAAAAAGGTCTTCGGTTATGAACTGGAAATTAAATTCCGAACACGTAGATACCAAATATGTGGGGATTGCTTTTGTTTTAAACTTTTTAAATTTTTTTCGGAAAAATCATGATGGTTGGTATGGATTTTGACAAAGCTTATGTTTTTGTGAAATTTCTCGGACAATTTTAATTATTTTTGAAAAAGGTCTTCGGAAATGAACTGGAAATTAAATTTCGAACACCTAGATACCAAATATATGGCGATTGCTTTTGTTTTAAACTTTTTTAATTTTTTTCGGAAAAATCATGATGGTTGGTATGGATTTTGACAAAGCTTATGTTTTTGTGAAATTTATCGGGCAATTTTAATTATTTTTGAAAAAGGTCTTCCGTAATGAACTGGAAATTAAATTTCGAACACGTAGATACCAAATATGTGGGGATTGCTTTTGTTTTAAACTTTTTTAATTTTTTTCGGAAAAATCATGATGGTTGGTATGGATTTTGACAAAGCTTATGTTTTTGTGAAATTTCTCGGGCAATTTTAATTATTTTTGAAAAAGGTTTTCGGTAATGAACTGGAAATTAAATTTCGAACACGTAGATACCAATAATGTGGGGATTGCTTTTCTTTTAAACTTTTTTAATTTTTTTCGGAAAAATCATGATGGTTGGTATGGATTTTGACAAAGCTTATGTTTTTGTGAAATTTCTCGGACAATTTTAATTATTTTTAAAAAAGGTCTTCGGTAATGAACTGGAAATTAAATTTCGAACACCTAGATACCAAATATGTGGGGATTGCTTTTGTTTTAAACTTTATTAATTTTTTTCGGAAAAATCATGATGGTTGGTATGGATTTTGACAAAGCTTATGTTTTTGTGAAATTTCTCGGACAATTTTCATTATTTTTGAAAAAGGTCTCCCGTTATGAACTGGAAATTAAATTCCGAACACATAGATACCAAATATGTGGGGATTGCTTTTGTTTTAAACTATTTAAATTTTTTTCGGAACAATCATGATGGTTGGTATGGATTTTGACAAAGCTTATGTTGTTGTGAAATTTCTCGGACAATTTTAATTATTTTTAAAAAAGGTCTTTGGTAATGAACTGGAAATTAAATTTCGAACACCTAGATACCAAATATGTGGGGATTGCTTTTGTTTTAAACTTTTTTAATTTTTTTCGGAAAAATCATGATGGTTGGTATAGATTTTGACAAAGCTTATATTTTTGTGAAATTTCTCGGGCAATTTTAATTATTTTTGAAAAAGGTCTTCGGTAATGAACTGGAAATTAAATTTCGAACACCTAGATACCAAATATGTGGGGATTGCTTTTGTTTTAAACTTTTTTAATTTTTTTCGGTTGGTATGGATTTTGACAAAGCTTATATTTTTGTGAAATTTTTCGGGCAATTTTAATTATTTTTGAAAAAAGTCTTCGGAAATTAACTGGAAATTAAATTTCGAACACGTAGATACCAAATATGTGGGGATTGCTTTTGTTTTAAACTTTTTTAATTTTTTTCGGAAAAATCATGATGGTTGGTATGGATTTTTACAAAGCTTATGTTTTTGTGAAATTTCTCGGGCAATTTTAATTATTTTTGAAAAAGGTCTTCGGAAATTAACTGGAAATTAAATTTCGAACACGTAGATACCAAATATGTGGGGATTGCTTTTGTTTTAAACTTTTTTAATTTTTTTCGTAAAAATCATGATGGTTGGTATGGATTTTGACAAAGCTTATGTTTTTGTGAAATTTCTCGGGCAATTTTAATTATTTTTGAAAAAGGTCTTCGGTAATGAACTAGAAATTAAATTTCGAACACCTAGATACCAAATATGTGGGGATTGCTTTTGTTTTAAACTTTTTTAATTTTTTTCGGAAAAATCATGATGGTTGGTATGGATTTTGACAAAGCTTATGTTCTTGTGAAATTTCTCGGGCAATTTTAATTATTTTTGAAAAAGGTCTTCCGTAATGAAATGGAAATTAAATTTCGAATACATAGATACCAAATATGTGGGGATTGCTTTTGTTTTAAACTTTTTTAATTTTTTTCGGAAAAATCATGATGGTTGGTATGGATTTTGACAAAGCTTAGGTTTTTGTGAAATTTCTCGGGCAATTTTAATTATTTTTTAAAAAGGTCTTCGGAAATGAACTGGAAATTAAATTTCGAACACGTAGATACCAAATATGTGGGGATTGCTTCTGTTTTAAACTTTTTTAATTTTTTTCGGAAAAATCATGATGGTTGGTATGGATTTTGACAAAGCTTATGTTTTTGTGAAATTTCTCGGGCAATTTTAATTATTTTTAAAAAAGTTCTTCGGAACTGAACTGGAAATTAAATTTCGAACACCTAGATACCAAATATGTGGGGATTGCTTTTGTTTTAAACTTTTTTAATTTTTTTCGGAAAAATCATGATGGTTGATATGGATTATGACAAAGCTTATGTTTTTGTGAAATTTCTCGGGCAATTTTAATTATTTTTGAAAAAGGTCTTCCGTAATGAACTGGAAATTAAATTTCGAACACGTAGATACCAAATATGTGGGGATTGCTTTTGTATTAAACTTTTTTAATTTTTTTCGGAAAAATCATGATGGTTGGTATGGATTTTGACAAAGCTTATGTTTTTGTGAAATTTCTCGGACAATTTTAATTATTTTTGAAAAAGGTCTTCGGTAATGAACTGGAAATTAAATTTCGAACACCTAGATACCAAATATGTGGGGATTGCTTTTGTTTTAAACTTTATTAATTTTTTTCGGAAAAATCATGATGGTTGGTATGGATTTTGACAAAGCTTATGTTTTTGTGAAATTTCTCGGGCAATTTTAATTATTTTTGAAAAAGGTCTTCCGTAATGAACTGGAAATTAAATTTCGAATACGTAGATACCAAATATGTGGGGATTGCTTTTGTTTTAAACTTTTTTAATTTTTTTCGAAAAAATCATGATGGTTGGTATGGATTTTGACAAAGCTTATGTTTTTGTGAAATTTCTCGGGCAATTTTAATTATTTTTGAAAAAGGTTTTCGGTAATGAACTGGAAATTAAATTTCGAACACGTAGATACCAAATATGTGGGGATTGCTTTTCTTTTAAACTTTTTTAATTTTTTTCGGAAAAATCATGATGGTTGGTATGGATTTTGACAAAGCTTATGTTTTTGTGAAATTTCTCGGACAATTTTAATTATTTTTGAAAAAGGTCTTCGGTTATGAACTGGAAATTAAATTCCGAACACGTAGATACCAAATATGTGGGGATTGCTTTTGTTTTAAACTTTTTAAATTTTTTTCGGAAAAATCATGATGGTTGGTATGGATTTTGACAAAGCTTATGTTTTTGTGAAATTTCTCGGGCAATTTTAATTATTTTTGAAAAATGTCTTCGATAATGAACTAGAAATTAAATTTCGAACACGTAGATACCAAATATGTGGGGATTGCTTTTGTTTTAAACTTTTTTAATTTGTTTTCGGAAAAATCATGATGGTTGGTATGGATTTTGACAAAGCTTATGTTTTTGTTAAATTTCTCGGGCAATTTTAATTATTTTTGAAAAAGGTCTTCGGAAATGAACTGGAAATTAAATTTCGAACACGTAGGTACCAAATATGTGGGGATTGGTTTTGTTTTAAACTTTTTTAATTTTTTTCGGAAAAATCATGATGGTTGGTATGGATTTTGACAAAGCTTATGTTTTTGTGAAATTTCTCGGGCAATTTTAATTATTTTTGAAAAAGGTCTTCGGTAATGAACTGGAAATTAAATTTCGAACACGTAGATACCAAATATGTGGGGATTGCTTTTGTTTTAAACTTTTTTAATTTTTTTCGGAAAAATCATGATGGTTGGTATGGATTTTGACAAAGCTTATGTTTTTGTGAAATTTCTCGGGCAATTTTAATTATTTTTGAAAAAGGTCTTCGGTAATGAACTGGAAATTAAATTTCGAACACGTAGATACCAAATATGTGGGGATTGCTTTTGTTTTAAACTTTTTTAATTTTTTTCGGAAAAATCATGATGGTTGGTATGGATTTTTACAAAGCTTATGTTTTTGTGAAATTTCTCGGGCAATTTTAATTATTTTTGAAAAAGGTCTTCGGTAATGAACTGGAAATTAAATTTCGAACACCTAGATACCAAATATGTGGGGATTGCTTTTGTTTTAAACTTTTTTAATTTTTTTCGGAAAAATCATGATGGTTGGTATGGATTTTGACAATGCTTATGTTTTTGTGAAATTTCTCGGGCAATTTTAATTATTTTTGAAAAAGGTCTTCGGTAATGAACTGGAAATTAAATTTCGAACACGTAGATACCAAATATGTGGGGATTGCTTTTGTTTTAAACTTTTTTAATTTTTTTCGGAAAAATCATGATGGTTGGTACGGATTTTGACAAAGCTTATGTTTTTGTGAAATTTCTCGGGCAATTTTAATTATTTTGGAAAAAGGTCTTCGGTAATGAACTAGAAATTAAATTTCGAACACGTAGATACCAAATATGTGGGGATTGCTTTTGTTTTAAACTTTTTTAATTTTTTTCGGAAAAATCATGATGGTTGGTACGGATTTTGACAAAGCTTATGTTTTTGTGAAATTTCTCGGGCAATTTTAATTATTTTGGAAAAAGGTCTTCGGTAATGAACTAGAAATTAAATTTCGAACACCTAGATACCAAATATGTGGGGATTGCTTTTGTTTTAAACTTTTTTAATTTTTTTCGGAAAAATCATGATGGTTGGTATGGATTTTGACAAAGCTTATGTTCTTGTGAAATTTCTCGGGCAATTTTAATTATTTTTGAAAAAGGTCTTCCGTAATGAACTGGAAATTAAATTTCGAATACGTAGATACCAAATATGTGGGGATTGCTTTTGTTTTAAACTTTTTTAATTTTTTTCGGAAAAATCATGATGGTTGGTATGGATTTTGACAAAGCTTAGGTTTTTGTGAAATTTCTCGGGCAATTTTAATTATTTTTGAAAAAGGTCTTCGGCAATGAACTGGAAATTAAATTTCGAACACGTAGATACCAAATATGTGGGGATTGCTTCTGTTTTAAACTTTTTTAATTTTTTGCGGAAAAATCATGATGGTTGGTATGGATTTTGACAAAGCTTATGTTTTTGTGAAATTTCTCGGGCAATTTTAATTATTTTTGAAAAAGGTCTTCGGTAATGAACTGGAAATTAAATTTCGAACACGTAGATACCAAATATGTGGGGATTGCTTTTGTTTTAAACTTTTTTAATTTTTTTCGGAAAAATCATGATGGTTGGTATGGATTTTTACAAAGCTTATGTTTTTGTGAAATTTCTCGGGCAATTTTAATTATTTTTGAAAAAGGTCTTCGGTAATGAACTGGAAATTAAATTTCGAACACCTAGATACCAAATATGTGGGGATTGCTTTTGTTTTAAACTTTTTTATTTTTTTTCGGAAAAATCATGATGGTTGGTATGGATTTTGACAAAGCTTATGTTTTTGTGAAATTTCTCGGGAAATTTTAATTATTTTTGAAAAAGGTTTTCGGTAATGAACTGGAAATTAAATTTCGAACACGTAGATACCAAATATGTGGGATTGCTTTTCTTTTAAACTTTTTTAATTTTTTTCGGAAAAATCATGATGGTTGGTATGGATTTTGACAAAGCTTATGTTTTTGTGAAATTTCTCGGACAATTTTAATTATTTTTGAAAAAGGTCTTCGGTAATGAACTGGAAATTAAATTTCGAACACCTAGATACCAAATATGTGGGGATTGCTTTTCTTTTAAACTTTTTTAATTTTTTTCGGAAAAATCATGATGGGTGGTATGGATTTTGACAAAGCTTATGTTCTTGTGAAATTTCTCGGGCAATTTTAATTATTTTTGAAAAAGGTCTTCCGTAATGAACTGGAAATTAAATTTCGAATACGTAGATACCAAATATGTGGAGATTGCTTTTGTTTTAAACTTTTTTAATTTTTTTCGGAAAAATCATGATGGTTGGTATGGATTTTGACAAAGCTTATGTTTTTGTGAAATTTCTCGGGCAATTTTAATTATTTTTAAAAAAGTTCTTCGGAACTGAACTGGAAATTAAATTTCGAACACCTAGATACCAAATATGTGGGGATTGCTTTTGTTTTAAACTTTTTTAATTTTTTTCGGAAAAATTGCTTTTCTTTTAAACTTTTTTAATTTTTTTCGGAAAAATCATGATGGTTGGTATGGATTTTGACAGAGCTTATGTTTATGTGAAATTTCTCGGACAATTTTAATTATTTTTGAAAAAGGTCTTCGGTAATGAACTGGAAATTAAATTTCGAACACCTAGATACCAAATATGTGGGGATTGCTTTTGTTTTAAACTTTATTAATTTTTTTCGGAAAAATCATGATGGTTGGTATGGATTTTGACAAAGCTTATGTTTTTGTGAAATTTTTCGGGCAATTTTAATTATTTTTGAAAAAGGTCTTCCGTAATGAACTGGAAATTAAATTTCGAACACGTAGATACCAAATATGTGGGGATTGCTTTTGTTTTAAACTTTTTTAATTTTTTTCGGAAAAATCATGATGGTTGGTATGGATTTTGACAAAGCTTATGTTTTTGTGAAATTTCTCGGGCAATTTTAATTATTTTTGAAAAAGGTTTTCGGTAATGAACTGGAAATTAAATTTCGAACACGCAGATACCAAATATGTGGGGATTGCTTTTCTTTTAAACTTTTTTAATTTTTTTCGGAAAAATCATGATGGTTGGTATGGATTTTGACAAAGCTTATGTTTTTGTGAAATTTCTCGGACAATTTTAATTATTTTTGAAAAAGGTCTTCGGTTATGAACTGGAAATTAAATTCCGAACACGTAGATACCAAATATGTGGGGATTGCTTTTGTTTTAAACTTTTTAAATTTTTTTCGGAAAAATCATGATGGTTGGTATGGATTTTGACAAAGCTTATGTTTTTGTGAAATTTCTCGGGCAATTTTAATTATTTTTGAAAAATGTCTTCGATAATGAACTAGAAATTAAATTTCGAACACGTAGATACCAAATATGTGGGGATTGCTTTTGTTTTAAACTTTTTTAAATTTTTTTCGGAAAAATCATGATGGTT
Organism: Empis livida; assembly: GCA_963932195.1. Lineage (NCBI taxonomy): Eukaryota > Metazoa > Arthropoda > Insecta > Diptera > Empididae > Empis > Empis livida. The sequence continues at coordinate 40,852,103 of OZ010645.1, forward strand.
GGTATGGATTTTGACAAAGCTTATGTTTTTGTTAAATTTCTCGGGCAATTTTAATTATTTTTGAAAAAGGTCTTCGGAAATGAACTGGAAATTAAATTTCGAACACGTAGGTACCAAATATGTGGGGATTGGTTTTGTTTTAAACTTTTTTAATTTTTTTCGGAAAAATCATGATGGTTGGTATGGATTTTGACAAAGCTTATGTTTTTGTGAAATTTCTCGGGCAATTTTAATTATTTTTGAAAAAGGTCTTCGGTAATGAACTGGAAATTAAATTTCGAACACGTAGATACCAAATATGTGGGGATTGCTTTTGTTTTAAACTTTTTTAATTTTTTTCGGAAAAATCATGATGGTTGGTATGGATTTTGACAAAGCTTATGTTTTTGTGAAATTTCTCGGGCAATTTTAATTATTTTTGAAAAAGGTCTTCGGTAATGAACTGGAAATTAAATTTCGAACACGTAGATACCAAATATGTGGGGATTGCTTTTGTTTTAAACTTTTTTAATTTTTTTCGGAAAAATCATGATGGTTGGTATAGATTTTTACAAAGCTTATGTTTTTGTGAAATCTCTCGGGCAATTTTAATTATTTTTGAAAAAGGTCTTCGGTAATGAACTAGAAATTAAATTTCGAACACCTAGATACCAAATATGTGGGGATTGCTTTTGTTTTAAACTTTTTTAATTTTTTTCGGAAAAATCATGATGGTTGGTATGGATTTTGGCAAAGCTTATGTTTTTGTGAAATTTCTCGGACAATTTTAATTATTTTTGAAAATGGTCTTCGGTTATGAACTGGAAATTAAATTCCGAACACGTAGATACCAAATATGTGGGGATTGCTTTTGTTTTAAACTTTTTTAATTTTTTTCGGAAAAATCATGATGGTTGGTATGGATTTTGACAAAGCTTATGTTTTTGTGAAATTTCTCGGGCAATTTTAATTATTTTTGAAAAAGGTCTTCGGTAATGAACTGGAAATTAAATTTCGAACACGTAGATACCAAATATGTGGGGATTGCTTTTGTTTTAAACTTTTTTAATTTTTTTCGGAAAAATCATGATGGTTGGTATGGATTTTGACAAAGCTTATGTTTTTGTGAAATTTCTCGGGCAATTTTAATTATTTTTGAAAAAGGTCTTCGGTAATGAACTGGAAATTAAATTTCGAACACGTAGATACCAAATATGTGGGGATTGCTTTTGTTTTAAACTTTTTTAATTTTTTTCGGAAAAATCATGATGGTTGGTATGGATTTTTACAAAGCTTATGTTTTTGTGAAATCTCTCGGGCAATTTTAATTATTTTTGAAAAAGGTCTTCGGTAATGAACTAGAAATTAAATTTCGAACACCTAGATACCAAATATGTGGGGATTGCTTTTGTTTTAAACTTTTTTAATTTTTTTCGGAAAAATCATGATGGTTGGTATGGATTTTGGCAAAGCTTATGTTTTTGTGAAATTTCTCGGACAATTTTAATTATTTTTGAAAATGGTCTTCGGTTATGAACTGGAAATTAAATTCCGAACACGTAGATACCAAATATGTGGGGATTGCTTTTGTTTTAAACTTTTTAAATTTTTTTCGGAAAAATTATGATGGTTGGTATGGATTTTGACAAAGCTTATGTTTTTGTGAAATTTCTCGGACAATTTTAATTATTTTTGAAAAAGGTCTTCGGTAATGAACTGGAAATTAAATTTCGAACACGTAGATACCAAATGTGTGGGGATTGCTTTTGTTTTAAACTTTTTTAATTTTTTTCGGAAAAATCATGATGGTTGGTATGGATTTTTACAAAGCTTATGTTTTTGTGAAATTTTTCGGATAATTTTAATTATTTTTGAAAAAGGTCTTCGGTAATGAACTGGAAATTAAATTTCGAACACCTAGATACCAAATATGTGGGGATTGTTTTGTTTTAAACTTTTTTAATTTTTTTCGGAAAAATCATGATGGTTGGTATGGATTTTGACAAAGCTTATGTTTTTGTGAAATTTCTCGGGCAATTTTAATTATTTTTGAAAAAGGTCTTCGGTAATGAACTGGAAATTAAATTTCGAACACCTAGATACCAAATATGTGGGGATTGCTTTTGTTTTAAACTTTTTTAATTTTTTTCGGAAAAATCATGATGGTTGGTATGGATTTTGACAAACCTTATGTTTTTGTGAAATTTCTCGGACGATTTTAATTATTTTTGAAAAAGGTCTTCGGTAATGAACTAGAAATTAAATTTCGAACACCTAGATACCAAATATGTGGGGATTGCTTTTGTTTTAAACTTTTTTAATTTTTTTCGGAAAAATCATGATGGTTGGTATGGATTTTGGCAAAGCTTATGTTTTTGTGAAATTTCTCGGACAATTTTAATTATTTTTCAAAAAGATCTTCGGTTATGAACTGGAAATTAAATTCCGAACACGTAGATACCAAATATGTGGGGATTGCTTTTGTTTTAAACTTTTTAAATTTTTTTCGGAAAAATCATGATGGTTGGTATGGATTTTGACAAAGCTTATGTTTTTGTGAAATTTCTCGGGCAATTTTAATTATTTTTGAAAAATGTCTTCGTCGATAATGAACTAGAAATTAAATTTCGAACACGTAGATACCAAATATGTGGGGATTGCTTTTGTTTTAAACTTTTTTAATTTTTTTTCGGAAAAATCATGATGGTTGGTATGGATTTTGACAAAGCTTATGTTTTTGTTAAATTTCTCGGGCAATTTTAATTATTTTTGAAAAAGGTCTTCGGAAATGAACTGGAAATTAAATTTCGAACACGTAGGTACCAAATATGTGGGGATTGGTTTTGTTTTAAACTTTTTTAATTTTTTTCGGAAAAATCATGATGGTTGGTATGGATTTTGACAAAGCTTATGTTTTTGTGAAATTTCTCGGGCAATTTTAATTATTTTTGAAAAAGGTCTTCGGTAATGAACTGGAAATTAAATTTCGAACACGTAGATACCAAATATGTGGGGATTGCTTTTGTTTTAAACTTTTTTAATTTTTTTCGGAAAAATCATGATTGTTGGTATGGATTTTGACAAAGCTTATGTTTTTGTGAAATTTCTCGGGTAATTTTAATTATTTTTGAAAAAGGTCTTCGGTAATGAACTGGAAATTAAATTTCGAACACATAGATACCAAATATGTGGGGATTGCTTTTGTTTTAAACTTTTTTAATTTTTTTCGGAAAAATCATGATGGTTGGTATGGATTTTTACAAAGCTTATGTTTTTGTGAAATTTCTCGGGCAATTTTAATTATTTTTGAAAAAGGTCTTAGGTAATGAACTAGAAATTAAATTTCGAACACCTAGATACCAAATATGTGGGGATTGCTTTTGTTTTAAACTTTTTTAATTTTTTTCGGAAAAATCATGATGGTTGGTATGGATTTTGGCAAAGCTTATGTTTTTGTGAAATTTCTCGGACAATTTTAATTATTTTTGAAAAAGGTCTTCGGTTATGAACTGGAAATTAAATTTCGAACACCTAGATACCAAATATGTGGGGATTGCTTTTGTTTTAAACTTTTTTAATTTTTTTCGGAAAAATCATGATGGTTGGTATGGATTTTGACAAAGCTTATGTTTTTGTGAAATTTATCGGGCAATTTTAATTATTTTTGAAAAAGGTCTTCCGTAATGAACTGGAAATTAAATTTCGAACACGTAGATACCAAATATGTGGGGATTGCTTTTGTTTTAAACTTTTTTAATTTTTTTCGGAAAAATCATGATGGTTGGTATGGATTTTGACAAAGCTTATGTTTTTGTGAAATTTCTCGGGCAATTTTAATTATTTTTGAAAAAGGTTTTCGGTAATGAACTGGAAATTAAATTTCGAACACGTAGATACCGAATATGTGGGGATTGCTTTTCTTTTAAACTTTTTTAATTTTTTTCGGAAAAATCATGATGGTTGGTATGGATTTTGACAAAGCTTATGTTTTTGTGAAATTTCTCGGGTAATTTTAATTATTTTTGAAAAAGGTCTTCGGTAATGAACTGCAAATTAAATTTCGAACACGTAGATACCAAATATGTGGGGATTGCTTTTATTTTAAACTTTTTTAATTTTTTTCGGAAAAATCATGGTGGTTGGTATGGATTTTGGCAAAGCTTATGTTTTTGTGAAATTTCTCGGACAATTTTAATTATTTTTGAAAAAGGTCTTCGGTTATGAACTGGAAATTAAATTCCGAACACGTAGATACCAAATATGTGGGGATTGCTTTTGTTTTAAACTTTTTAAATTTTTTTCGGAAAAATCATGATGGTTGGTATGGATTTTGACAAAGCTTATGTTTTTGTGAAATTTCTCGGACAATTTTAATTATTTTTGAAAAAGGTCTTCGGTAATGAACTGGAAATTAAATTTCGAACACCTAGATACCAAATATGTGGGGATTGCTTTTGTTTTAAACTTTTTTAATTTTTTTCGGAAAAATCATGATGGTTGGTATGGATTTTGACAAAGCTTATGTTTTTGTGAAATTTATCGGGCAATTTTAATTATTTTTGAAAAAGGTCTTCCGTAATGAACTGGAAATTAAATTTCGAACACGTAGATACCAAATATGTGGGGATTGCTTTTGTTTTAAACTTTTTTAATTTTTTTCGGAAAAATCATGATGGTTGGTATGGATTTTGACAAAGCTTATGTTTTTGTGAAATTTCTCGGGAAATTTTAATTATTTTTGAAAAAGGTTTTCGGTAATGAACTGGAAATTAAATTTCGAACACGTAGATACCAAATATGTGGGGATTGCTTTTCTTTTAAACTTTTTTAATTTTTTTCGGAAAAATCATGATGGTTGGTATGGATTTTGACAAAGCTTATGTTTTTGTGAAATTTCTCGGACAATTTTAATTATTTTTGAAAAAGGTCTCCCGTTATGAACTGGAAATTAAATTCCGAACACATAGATACCAAATATGTGGGGATTGTTTTTGTTTTAAACTATTTAAATTTTTTCGGAAAAATCATGATGGTTGGTATGGATTTTGACAAAGCTTATGTTTTTGTGAAATTTCTCGGACAATTTTAATTATTTTTAAAAAAGGTCTTCGGTAATGAACTGGAAATTAAATTTCGAACACCTAGATACCAAATATGTAGGGATTGCTTTTGTTTTAAACTTTTTTAATTTTTTTCGGAAAAATCATGATGGTTGGTATAGATTTTGACAAAGCTTATATTTTTGTGAAATTTCTCGGGCAATTTTAATTATTTTTGAAAAAGGTCTTCGGTAATGAACTGGAAATTAAATTTCGAACACCTAGATACCAAATATGTGGGGATTGCTTTTGTTTTAAACTTTTTTAATTTTTTTCGGTTGGTATGGATTTTGACAAAGCTTATATTTTTGTGAAATTTCTCGGGCAATTTTAATTATTTTTGAAAAAAGTCTTCGGAAATTAACTGGAAATTAAATTTCGAACACGTAGATACCAAATATGTGGGGATTGCTTTTGTTTTAAACTTTTTTAATTTTTTTCGGAAAAATCATGATGGTTGGTATGGATTTTGACAAAGCTTATGTTTTTGTGAAATTTCTCGGGCAATTTTAATTATTTTTGAAAAAGGTCTTCGGAAATTAACTGGAAATTAAATTTCGAACACGTAGATACCAAATATGTGGGGATTGCTTTTGTTTTAAACTTTTTTAATTTTTTTCGGAAAAATCATGATGGTTGGTACGGATTTTGACAAAGCTTATGTTTTTGTGAAATTTCTCGGGCAATTTTAATTATTTTTGAAAAAGGTCTTCGGTAATGAACTAGAAATTAAATTTCGAACACCTAGATACCAAATATGTGGGGATTGCTTTTGTTTTAAACTTTTTTAATTTTTTTCGGAAAAATCATGATGGTTGGTATGGATTTTGACAAAGCTTATGTTCTTGTGAAATTTCTCGGGCAATTTTAATTATTTTTGAAAAAGGTCTTCCGTAATGAACTGGAAATTAAATTTCGAATACGTAGATACCAAATATGTGGGGATTGCTTTTGTTTTAAACTTTTTTAATTTTTTTCGGAAAAATCATGATGGTTGGTATGGATTTTGACAAAGCTTAGGTTTTTGTGAAATTTCTCGGGCAATTTTAATTATTTTTGAAAAAGGTCTTCGGAAATGAACTGGAAATTAAATTTCGAACACGTAGATACCAAATATGTGGGGATTGCTTCTGTTTTAAACTTTTTTAATTTTTTTCGGAAAAATCATGATGGTTGGTATGGATTTTGACAAAGCTTATGTTTTTGTGAAATTTCTCGGGCAATTTTAATTATTTTTAAAAAAGTTCTTCGGAACTGAACTGGAAATTAAATTTCGAACACCTAGATACCAAATATGTGGGGATTGCTTTTGTTTTAAACTTTTTTAATTTTTTCGGAAAAATCATGATGGTTGGTATGGATTTTGATAAAGCTTATGTTTTTGTGAAATTTATCGGGCAATTTTAATTATTTTTGAAAAAGGTCTTTGGTAATGAACAGGAAATTAAATTTCGAACACCTAAATACCAAATATGTGGGGATTGCTTTTGTTTTAAACTTTTTTAATTTTTTTCGGAAAAATCATGATGGTTGGTATGGATTTTGACAAAGCTTATGTTTTTGTGAAATTTCTCGGACAATTTTAATTATTTTTGAAAAAAGTCTTCGGTAATGAACTAGAAATTAAATTTCGAACACCTAGATACCAAACATGTAGGGATTGCTTCTGTTTTAAACTTTTTTAATTTTTTTCGGAAAAATCATGATGGTTGGTATGGATTTTGACAAAGCTTATGTTTTTGTGAAATTTCTCGGGCAATTTTAATTATTTTTGAAAAAGGTCTTCGGTAATGAACTGGAAATTAAATTTCGAACACGTAGATACCAAATATGTGGGGATTGCTTTTGTTTTAAACTTTTTAAATTTTTTTCGGAAAAATCATGATGGTTGGTATGGATTTTGACAAAGCTTATGTTTTTGTGAATTTCTCGGGCAATTTTAATTCTTTTTGAAAGAGTTCTTCGGTAATGAACTGGAAATTAAATTTCGAACACGTAGATACCAAATATGTGGGGATTGCTTTTGTTTTAAACTTTTTTAATTTTTTTCGGAAAAATCTTGATGGTTGGTATGGATTTTGACAAAGCTTATGTTTTTGTGAAATTTCTCGGGCAATTTTAATTATTTTTGAAAAAGGTCTTCGGAAATGAACTGGAAATTAAATTTCGAACACGTAGATACCAAATATGTGGGGATTGCTTCTGTTTTAAACTTTTTTAATTTTTTTCGGAAAAATCATGATGGTTGGTATGGATTTTGACAAAGCTTATGTTTTTGTGAAATTTCTAGGGTAATTTTAATTATTTTTAAAAAAGTTCTTCGGAACTGAACTGGAAATTAAATTTCGAACACCTAGATACCAAATATGTGGGGATTGCTTTTGTTTTAAACTTTTTTAATTTTTTTCGGAAAAATCATGATGGTTGGTATGGATTTTGACAAAGCTTAGGTTATTGTGAAATTTCTCGGGCAATTTTAATTATTTTTGAAAAAGGTCTTCGGAAATGAACTGGAAATTAAATTTCGAACACGTAGATACCAAATATGTGGGGATTGCTTCTGTTTTAAACTTTTTTAATTTTTTTCGGAAAAATCATGATGGTTGGTATGGATTTTGACAAAGCTTATGTTTTTGTGAAATTTCTAGGGTAATTTTAATTATTTTTAAAAAAGTTCTTCGGAACTGAACTGGAAATTAAATTTCGAACACCTAGATACCAAATATGTGGGGATTGCTTTTGTTTTAAACTTTTTTAATTTTTTCGGAAAAATCATGATGGTTGGTATGGATTTTGATAAAGCTTATGTTTTTGTGAAATTTCTCGGGCAATTTTAATTATTTTTGAAAAAGGTCTTCGGTAATGAACTGGAAATTAAATTTCGAACACCTAAATACCAAATATGTGGGGATTGCTTTTGTTTTAAACTTTTTTAATTTTTTTCGGAAAAATCATGATGGTTGGTATGGATTTTGACAAAGCTTATGTTTTTGTGAAATTTCTCGGACAATTTTAATTATTTTTGAAAAAGGTCTTCGGTAATGAACTAGAAATTAAATTTCGAACACCTAGATACCAAACATGTGGGGATTGCTTCTGTTTTAAACTTTTTTAATTTTTTTCGGAAAAATCATGATGGTTGGTATGGATTTTGACAAAGCTTATGTTTTTGTGAAATTTCTCGGGCAATTTTAATTATTTTTGAAAAAGGTCTTCGGAAATGGACTGGAAATTAAATTTCGAACACGTAGATACCAAATATGTGGGGATTGCTTTTGTTTTAAACTTTTTAAATTTTTTTCGGAAAAATCATGATGGTTGGTATGGATTTTGACAAAGCTTATGTTTTTGTGAAATTTCTCGGGCAATTTTAATTCTTTTTGAAAGAGTTCTTCGGTAATGAACTGGAAATTAAATTTCGAACACGTAGATACCAAATATGTGGGGATTGCTTTTGTTTTAAACTTTTTTAATTTTTTTCGGAAGAATCTTGATGGTTGGTATGGATTTTGACAAAGCTTATGTTTTTGTGAAATTTCTCGGACAATTTTAATTATTTTTGAAAAAGGTCTTCGGTTATGAACTGGAAATTAAATTCCGAACACGTAGATACCAAATATGTGGGGATTGCTTTTGTTTTAAACCTTTTAAATTTTTTTCGGAAAAATCATGATGGTTGGTATGGATTTTGACAAAGCTTATGTTTTTGTGAAATTTCTCGGGCAATTTTAATTATTTTTGAAAAAGGTCTTCGGTAATGAACTGGAAATTAAATTTCGAACACCTAGATACCAAATATGTGGGGAGTGCTTTTGTTTTAAACTTTTTAAATTTTTTTCGGAAAAATCATGATGGTTGGTATGGATTTTGACAAAGCTTATGTTTTTGTGAAATTTCTCGGACAATTTTAATTATTTTTGAAAAAGTTCTTCGGAAATGAACTGGAAATTAAATTTCGAACACGTAGATACAAAATATGTGGGGATTGCTTTTGTTTTAAACTTTTTTAATTTTTTTCGGAAAAATCATGATGGTTGGTATGGATTTTGACAAAGCTTATGTTTTTGTGAAATTTCTCGGGCTATTTTAATTATTTTTAAAAAAGTTCTTCGGAACTGAACTGGAAATTAAATTTCGAACACCTAGATACCAAATATGTGGGGATTGCTTTTGTTTTAAACTTTTTTAATTTTTTTCGGAAAAATTGCTTTTCTTTTAAACTTTTTTAATTTTTTTCGGAAAAATCATGATGGTTGGTATGGATTTTGACAAAGCTTATGTTTTTGCGAAATTTCTCGGGCAATTTTAATTATTTTTGAAAAAGGTCTTCGGTAATGAACTGGAAATTAAATTTCGAACACCTAGATACCAAATATGTGGGGATTGCTTTTGTTTTAAACTTTTTTAATTTTTTTCGGAAAAATCATGATGGTTGGTATGGATTTTGACAAAGCTTATGTTTTTGTGAAATTTCTCGGGCAATTTTAATTATTTTTGAAAAAGGTCTTCGGTAATGAACAGGAAATTAAATTTCGAACACGTAGATACCAAATATGTGGGGATTGCTTTTGTTTTAAACTTTTTTAATTTTTTTCGGAAAAATCATGATGGTTGGTATGGATTTTGACAAAGCTTATGTTTTTGTGAAATTTCTCGGGCAATTTTAATTATTTTTGAAAAAGGTCTTCGGTAATGAACTGGAAATTAAATTTTGAACACCTAGATACCAGATATGTGGCATTGCTTTTGTTTTAAACTTTTTAAATTTTTTTCGGAAAAATCATGATGGTTGGTATGGATTTTGACAAAGCTTATGTTTTTGTGAAATTTCTCGGGCAATTTTAATTATTTTTGAAAAAGGTCTTCGGAAATGAACTGGAAATTAAATTTCGAACACGTCGATACCAAATATGTGGGGATTGCTTTTGTTTTAAACTTTTTTAATTTTTTTCGGGAAAATCATGATGGTTGGTATAGATTTTGACAAAGCTTATGTTTTTGTGAAATTTCTCGGGCAATTTTAATTATTTTTGAAAAAGGTCTTCGGTAATGAACTGGAAATTAAATTTCGAACACGTAGATACCAAATATGTGGGAATTGCTTTTGTTTTAAACTTTTTTAATTTTTTTCGGAAAAATCATGATGGTTGGTATGGATTTTGACAAAGCTTATGTTTTTATGAAATTTCTCGGGCAATTTTAATTATTTTTGAAAAAGGTCTTCGGTAATGAACTAGAAATTAAATTTCGAACACGTAGATACCAAATATGTGGGATTGCTTGTGTTTTAAACTTTTTTAATTTTTTTCGGAAAAATCATGATGGTTGGTATGGATTTTGACAAAGCTTATGTTTTTGTGAAATTTCTCGGACAATTTTAATTATTTTTGAAAAAGGTCTTCGGTAATGAACTGGAAATTAAATTTCGAACACCTAGATACCAAATATGTGGGGATTGCTTTTGTTTTAAACTTTTTAAATTTTTTTCGGAAAAATCATGATGGTTGGTATGGATTTTGACAAAGCTTATGTTTTTGTGAAATTTCTCGGACAATTTTAATTATTTTTGAAAAAGGTCTTCGGAAATGAACTGGAAATTAAATTTCGAACACGAAGATACAAAATGTGTGGGGATTGCTTTTGTTTTAAACTTTTTTAATTTTTTTCGGAAAAATCATGATGGTTGGTATGGATTTTGACAAAGCTTATGTTTTTGTGAAATTTCTCGGACAATTTTAATTATTTTTGAAAAAGGTCTTCGGTAATGAACTGGAAATTAAATTTCGTACACGTCGATACCAAATATGTGGGGATTGCTTTTGTTTGAAACTTTTTTAATTTTGTCGGAAAAATCATGATGGTCGGTATAGATTTTGACAAAGCTTATGTTTTTGTGAAATTTCTCGGGCAATTTTAATTATTTTTGAAAAATGTCTTCGATAATGAACTAGAAATTAAATTTCGAACACGTAGATACCAAATATGTGGGGATTGCTTTTGTTTTAAACTTTTTTAATTTTTTTTCGGAAAAATCATGATGGTTGGTATGGATTTTGACAAAGCTTATGTTTTTGTTAAATTTCTCGGGCAATTTTAATTATTTTTGAAAAAGGTCTTCGGAAATGAACTGGAAATTAAATTTCGAACACGTAGATACCAAATATGTGGGGATTGCTTTTGTTTTAAACTTTTTTTATTTTTTTCGGAAAAATCATGATGGTTGGTATAAATTTTGACAATGCTTATGTTTTTGTGAAATTTCTCGGGCAATTTTAATTATTTTTGAAAAAGGTCTTCGGTAATGAACTGGAAATTAAATTTCGAAAACGTAGATACCAAATATGTGAGGATTGCTTTTGTTTTAAACTTTTTAAATTTTTTTCGGAAAAATCATGATGGTTGGTATGGATTTTGACAAAGCTTATGTTTTTGTGAAATTTCTCGGGAAATTTTAATTATTTTTGAAAAAGGTCTTCGGTTATGAACTGGAAATTAAATTCCGAACACGTAGATACCAAATGTGTGGGGATTGCTTTTGTTTTAAACTTTTTTAATTTTTTTCGGAAAAATCATGATGGTTGGTAGGGATTTTTACAAAGCTTATGTTTTTGTGAAATTTCTCGGATAATTTTAATTATTTTTGAAAAAGGTCTTCGGTAATGAACTGGAAATTAAATTTCGAACACCTAGATACCAAATATGTGGGGATTGCTTTTGTTTTAAACTTTTTTAATTTTTTTCGGAAAAATCATGATGGTTGGTATGGATTTTGACAAAGCTTATGTTTTTGTGAAATTTCTCGGGCAATTTTAATTATTTTTGAAAAAGGTCTTCGGTAATGAACTGGAAATTAAATTTCGAACACCTAGATACCAAATATGTGGGGATTGCTTTTGTTTTAAACTTTTTTAATTTTTTTCGGAAAAATCATGATGGTTGGTATGGATTTTTACAAAGCTTATGTTTTTGTGAAATTTCTCGGACAATTTTAATTATTTTTGAAAAAGGTCTTCGGTAATGAACTGGAAATTAAATTTCGAACACCTAGATACCAAATATGTGGGGATTGCTTTTGTTTTAAACTTTTTTAATTTTTTTCGGAAAAATCATGATGGTTGGTATGGATTTTGACAAAGCTTATGTTTTTGTGAAATTTCTCGGGCAATTTTAATTATTTTTGAAAAAGGTCTTCCGTAATGAACTGGAAATTAAATTTCGAACACGTAGATACCAAATATGTGGGGATTGCTTTTGTTTTAAACTTTTTTAATTTTTTTCGGAAAAATCATGATGGTTGGTATGGATTTTGACAAAGCTTATGTTTTTGTGAAATTTCTCGGGCAATTTTAATTATTTTTGAAAAAGGTTTTCGGTAATGAACTGGAAATTAAATTTCGAACACGTAGATACCAAATATGTGGGGATTGCTTTTCTTTTAAACTTTTTTAATTTTTTTCGGAAAAATCATGATGGTTGGTATGGATTTTGACAAAGCTTATGTTTTTGTGAAATTTCTCGGACAATTTTAATTATTTTTGAAATAGGTCTTCGGAAATGAACTGGAAATTAAATTCCGAACACGTAGATACCAAATATGTGGGGATTGCTTTTGTTTTAAACTTTTTAAATTTTTTTCGGAAAAATCATGATGGTTGGTATGGATTTTGACAAAGCTTATGTTTTTGTGAAATTTCTCGGGCAATTTTAATTATTTTTGAAAAATGTCTTCGATAATGAACTAGAAATTAAATTTCGAACACGTAGATACCAAATATGTGGGGATTGCTTTTGTTTTAAACTTTTTTAATTTTTTTCGGAAAAATCATGATGGTTGGTATGGATTTTGACAAAGCTTATGTTTTTGTGAAATTTCTCGGGCAATTTTAATTATTTTTGAAAAAGGTCTTCGGTAATGAACTGGAAATTAAATTTCGAACACGTAGATACCAAATATGTGGGGATTGCTTTTGTTTTAAACTTTTTTAATTTTTTTCGGAAAAATCATGATGGTTGGTATGGATTTTTACAAAGCTTATGTTTTTGTGAAATTTCTCGGGCAATTTTAATTATTTTTGAAAAAGGTCTTCGGTAATGAACTAGAAATTAAATTTCGAACACCTAGATACCAAATATGTGGGGATTGCTTTTGTTTTAAACTTTTTTAATTTTTTTCGGAAAAATCATGATGGTTGGTATGGATTTTGGCAAAGCTTATGTTTTTGTGAAATTTCTCGGGCAATTTTAATTACTTTTGAAAAAGGTCTTCGGTAATGAACTGGAAATTAAATTTCGAACACGTAGGTACCAAATATGTGGGGATTGGTTTTGTTTTAAACTTTTTTAATTTTTTTCGGAAAAATCATGATGGTTGGTATGGATTTTGACAAAGCTTATGTTTTTGTGAAATTTCTCGGGCAATTTTAATTATTTTTGAAAAAGGTCTTCGGTAATGAACTGGAAATTAAATTTCGAACACCTAGATACCAAATATGTGGGGATTGCTTTTGTTTTAAACTTTTTTAATTTTTTTCGGAAAAATCATGATGGTTGGTATGGATTTTGACAAAGCTTATGTTTTTGTGAAATTTCTCGGACAATTTTAATTATTTTTGAAAAAGGTCTTCGGTTATGAACTGGAAATTAAATTCCGAACACGTAGATACCAAATATGTGGGGATTGCTTTTGTTTTAAACTTTTTAAATTTTTTTCGGAAAAATCATGATGGTTGGTATGGATTTTGACAAAGCTTATGTTTTTGTGAAATTTCTCGGACAATTTTAATTATTTTTGAAAAAGGTCTTCGGAAATGAACTGGAAATTAAATTTCGAACACCTAGATACCAAATATGTGGGGATTGCTTTTGTTTTAAACTTTTTTAATTTTTTTCGGAAAAATCATGATGGTTGGTATGGATTTTGGCAAAGCTTATGTTTTTGTGAAATTTCTCGGACAATTTTAATTATTTTTGAAAAAGGTCTCCCGTTATGAACTGGAAATTAAATTCCGAACACATAGATACCAAATATGTGGGGATTGCTTTTGTTTTAAACTATTTAAATTTTTTTCGGAAAAATTATGATGGTTGGTATGGATTTTGACAAAGCTTATGTTTTTGTGAAATTTCTCGGACAATCTTAATTATTTTTAAAAAAGGTCTTCGGTAATGAACTGGAAATTAAATTTCGAACACCTAGATACCAAATATGTGGGGATTGCTTTTGTTTTAAACTTTTTTAATTTTTTTCGGAAAAATCATGATGGTTGGTATAGATTTTGACAAAGCTTATATTTTTGTGAAATTTCTCGGGCAATTTTAATTATTTTTGAAAAAGGTCTTCGGTAATGAACTGGAAATTAAATTCCGAACACGTAGATACCAAATATGTGGGGATTGCTTTTGTTTTAAACTTTTTAAATTTTTTTCGGAAAAATCATGATGGTTGGTATGGATTTTGACAAAGCTTATGTTTTTGTGAAATTTCTCGGACAATTTTAATTATTTTTGAAAAAGGTCTACGGAAATGAACTGGAAATTAAATTTCGAACACCTAAATACCAAATATGTGGGGATTGCTTTTGTTTTAAACTTTTTTAATTTTTTTCGGAAAAATCATGATGGTTGGTATGGATTTTGACAAAGCTTATGTTTTTGTGAAATTTCTCGGACAATTTTAATTATTTTTGAAAAAGGTCTTCGGTTATGAACTGGAAATTAAATTCCGAACACGTAGATACTAAATATGTGGGGATTGCTTTTGTTTTAAACTTTTTAAATTTTTTTCGGAAAAATCATGATGGTTGGTATGGATTTTGTCAAAGCTTATGTTTTTGTGAAATTTCTCGGGCAATTTTAATTATTTTTGAAAAATGTCTTCGATAATGAACTAGAAATTAAATTTCGAACACGTAGATACCAAATATGTGGGGATTGCTTTTGTTTTAAACTTTTTTAATTTTTTTTCGGAAAAATCATGATGGTTGGTATGGATTTTGACAAAGCTTATGTTTTTGTTAAATTTCTCGGGCAATTTTAATTATTTTTGAAAAAGGTCTTCGGAAATGAACTGGAAATTAAATTTCGAACACGTAGGTACCAAATATGTGGGGATTGGTTTTGTTTTAAACTTTTTTAATTTTTTTCGGAAAAATCATGATGGTTGGTATGGATTTTGACAACGCTTATGTTTTTGTGAAATTTCTCGGGCAATTTTAATTATTTTTGAAAAAGGTCTTCGGTAATGAACTGGAAATTAAATTTCGAACACGTAGATACCAAATATGTGGGGATTGCTTTTGTTTTAAACTTTTTTAATTTTTTTCGGAAAAATCATGATGGTTGGTATGGATTTTGACAAAGCTTATGTTTTTGTGAAATTTCTCGGGCAATTTTAATTATTTTTGAAAAAGGTTTTCGGTAATGAACTGGAAATTAAATTTCGAACACTTAGATACCAAATATGTGGGGATTGCTTTTCTTTTAAACTTTTTTAATTTTTTTCGGAAAAATCATGATGGTTGGTATGGATTTTGACAAAGCTTATGTTTTTGTGAAATTTCTCGGACAATTTTAATTATTTTTGAAAAAGGTCTTCGGTAATGAACTGGAAATTAAATTTCGAACACCTAGATACCAAATATGTGGGGATTGCTTTTGTTTTAAACTTTATTAATTTTTTTCGGAAAAATCATGATGGTTGGTATGGATTTTGACAAAGCTTATGTTTTTGTGAAATTTCTCGGACAATTTTAATTATTTTTGAAAAAGCTCTTCGGTAATGAACAGGAAATTAAATTCCGAACACGTAGATACCAAATATGTGGGGATTGCTTTTGTTTTAAACTTTTTAAATTTTTTTCGGAAAAATCATGATGGTTGGTATGGATTTTGACAAAGCTTCTGTTTTTGTGAAATTTCTCGGACAATTTTAATTATTTTTGAAAAACATCTTCGGTAATCAACTGGAAATTAAATTTTGAACACCTAGATACCAAATATGTGGTGATTGCTTTTGTTTTAAACTTTTTTTAATTTTTTTCGGAAAAATCATGATGGTTGGTATGGATTTTGACAAAGCTTATGTTTTTGTGAAATTTCTCGCGCAATTTTAATTATTTTTGAAAAAGGTCTTCGGTAATGAACTGGAAATTAAATTTCGAACACCTAGATACCAAATATGTGGGGATTGCTTTTGTGTTAAACTTTTTTAATTTTTTTCGGAAAAATCATGATGGTTGGTATGGATTTTGACAAAGCTTATGTTTTTGTGAAATTTCTCGGACAATTTTAATTATTAAATTTCGAACACGTAGATACCAAATATGTGGGGATTGCTTTTGTTTTAAACTTTTTTAATTTTTTTCGGAAAAATCATGATGGTTGGTATGGATTTTGACAAAGGTTATGTTTTTGTGAAATTTCTCGAACAATTTTAATTATTTTTGATAAAGGTCTTCGGTAATGAACTGGAAATTAAATTTCGAACACCTAGATACCAAATATGTGGGGATTGCTTTTGTTTTAAACTTTTTTAATTTTTTTCGGAAAAATCATGTTGCTTTTGTTTTAAACTTTTTTAATTTTTTTCGGAAAAATCATGATGGTTGGTATTTTGACAAAGCTTATGTTTTTGTGAAATTTCTCGGGCAATTTGAATTATTTTTAAAAAAGGTTTTCGGAAATGAACTGGAAATTAAATTTCGAACACGTAGATACCAAACATGTGGGGATTGCTTTTGTTTTAAACTTTTTTAATTTTTTCCGGAAAAATCATGATGGTTGGTATGGATTTTGATAAAGCTTATGTTTTTGTGAAATTTCTCGGCCAATTTTAATTACTTTTAAAAAAGGTCTTCGGAAATGAACTGGAAATTAAATTTCGAACACGTAGATACCAAATATGTGGGGATTGCTTTTGTTTTAAACTTTTTTAATTTTTTCCGGAAAAATCATGATGGATGGTATGGATTTTGACAAAGCTTATGTTTTTGTGAAATTTCTCGGACAATTTTAATTATTTTTGAAAAAGGTCTTCGGTAATGAACTGGAAATTAAATTTCGAACACGTAGATACCAAATATGTGGGGATTGCTTTTGTTTTAAACTTTTTTAATTTTTTTCGGAAAAATCATGATGGATGGTATGGATTTTGACAAAGCTTATGTTTTTGTGAAAGTTCTCAGGCAATTTTAATTATTTTGAAAAAGGTCTTCGGTAATGAACTGGAAATTAAATTTCGAACACGTAGATACCAAATATGTGGGGATTGCTTTTGTTTTAAACTTTTTTAATTTTTTTCGGAAAAATTTGATGGTTGATATGGATTTTGACAAAGCTTATGTTTTTGTGAAATTTCTCGGACAATTTTAATTATTTTTGAAAAAGCTCTTCGGTAATGAACAGGAAATTAAATTCCGAACACGTAGATACCAAATATGTGGGGATTGCTTTTGTTTTAAACTTTTTAAATTTTTTTCGGAAAAATCATGATGGTTGGTATGGATTTTGACAAAGCTTATGTTTTTGTGAAATTTCTCGGACAATTTTAATTATTTTTGAAAAACATCTTCGGTAATCAACTGGAAATTAAATTTCGAACACCTAGATACCAAATATGTGGTGATTGCTTTTGTTTTAAACTTTTTTTAATTTTTTTCGGAAAAATCATGATGGTTGGTATGGATTTTGACAAAGCTTATGTTTTTGTGAAATTTCTCGCGCAATTTTAATTATTTTTGAAAAAGGTCTTCGGTAATGAACTGGAAATTAAATTTCGAACACCTAGATACCAAATATGTGGGGATTGCTTTTGTGTTAAACTTTTTTAATTTTTTTCGGAAAAATCATGATGGTTGGTATGGATTTTGACAAAGCTTATGTTTTTGTGAAATTTCTCGCGCAATTTTAATTATTTTTGAAAAAGGTCTTCGGTAATGAACTGGAAATTAAATTTCGAACACCTAGATACCAAATATGTGGGGATTGCTTTTGTGTTAAACTTTTTTAATTTTTTTCGGAAAAATCATGATGGTTGGTATGGATTTTGACAAAGCTTATGTTTTTGTGAAATTTCTCGCGCAATTTTAATTATTTTTGAAAAAGGTCTTCGGTAATGAACTGGAAATTAAATTTCGAACACCTAGATACCAAATATGTGGTGATTGCTTTTGTTTTAAACTTTTTAAATTTTTTTCGGAAAAATCATGATGGTTGGTATGGATTTTGACAAAGCTTATGTTTTTGTGAAATTTCTCGGACAATTTTAATTATTTTTGAAAAAGGTCTTCGGTAATGAACTGGAAATTAAATTTCGAACACCTAGATACCAAATATGTGGGGATTGCTTTTGTTTTAAACTTTTTAAATTTTTTCCGGAAAAATCATGATGGTTGGTATGGATTTTGATAAAGCTTATGTTTTTGTGAAATTTCTCGGCCAATTTTAATTATTTTTAAAAAAGGTCTTCGGAAATGAACTGGAAATTAAATTTCGAACACGTAGATACCAAATATGTGGGGATTGCTTTTGTTTTAAACTTTTTTAATTTTGTTCGGAAAAATCATGATGGATGGCATGGATTTTGACAAAGCTTATGTTTTTGTGAAATTTCTCGGACAATTTTAATTATTTTTGAAAAACATCTTCGGTAATCAACTGGAAATTAAATTTCGAACACCTAGATACCAAATATGTGGTGATTGCTTTTGTTTTAAACTTTTTTTAATTATTTTCGGAAAAATCATGATGGTTGGTATGGATTTTGACAAAGCTTATGTTTTTGTGAAATTTCTCGCGCAATTTTAATTATTTTTGAAAAAGGTCTTCGGTAATGAACTGGAAATTAAATTTCGAACACCTAGATACCAAATATGTGGGGATTGCTTTTGTTTTAAACTTTTTTAATTTTTTTCGGAAAAATCATGATGGTTGGTATGGATTTTGACAAAGGTTATGTTTTTGTGAAATTTCTCGAACAATTTTAATTATTTTTGATAAAGGTCTTCGGTAATGAACTGGAAATTAAATTTCGAACACCTAGATACCAAATATGTGGGGATTGCTTTTGTTTTAAACTTTTTTAATTTTTTTCGGAAAAATCATGTTGCTTTTGTTTTAAACTTTTTTAATTTTTTTCGGAAAAATCATGATGGTTGGTATTTTGACAAAGCTTATGTTTTTGTGAAATTTCTCGGGCAATTTGAATTATTTTTAAAAAAGGTCTTCGGAAATGAACTGGAAATTAAATTTCGAACACGTAGATACCAAACATGTGGGGATTGCTTTTGTTTTAAACTTTTTTAATTTTTTCCGGAAAAATCATGATGGTTGGTATGTATTTTGATAAAGCTTATGTTTTTGTGAAATTTCTCGGCCAATTTTAATTATATTTAAAAAAGGTCTTCGGAAATGAACTGGAAATTAAATTTCGAACACGTAGATACCAAATATGTGGGGATTGCTTTTGTTTTAAACTTTTTTAATTTTGTTCGGAAAAATCATGATGGATGGTATGGATTTTGACAAAGCTTATGTTTTTGTGAAATTTCTCGGACAATTTTAATTATTTTTGAAAAAGGTCTTCGGTAATGAACTGGAAATTAAATTTCGAACACCTAGATACCAAATATGTGGGGATTGCTTTTGTTTTAAACTTTTTCAATTTTTTTCGGAAAAATCATGATGGTTGGTATGGATTTTGACAAAGCTTATGTTTTTGTGAAATTTCACGGACAATTTTAATTATTTTTGAAAAGGGTCTTCAGTAATGAACTGGAAATTAAATTTCGAACACGTAGATACCAAATATGTGGGGATTGTTTTTGTTTTAAACATTTTTAATTTTTTTCGGAAAAATCATGATGGTTGGTATGGATTTTGACAAAGCTTATGTTTTTGTGAAATTTCTCGGACAATTTTAATTATTTTTGAAAAAGGTCTTCGGTAGTGAACTGGAAATTAAATTTCGAACACGTAGATACCAAATATGTGGGGATTGCTTTTGTTTTACACTTTTTTAATTTTTTTCGGAAAAATCATGATGGTTGGTATGGATTTTGACAAAGCTTATGTTTTTGTGAAATTTCTCGGACAATTTTAATTATTTTTGAAAAACATCTTCGGTAATCAACTGGAAATTAAATTTCGAACACCTAGATACCAAATATGTGGTGATTGCTTTTGTTTTAAACTTTTTTTAATTATTTTCGGAAAAATCATGATGGTTGGTATGGATTTTGACAAAGCTTATGTTTTTGTGAAATTTCTCGCGCAATTTTAATTATTTTTGAAAAAGGTCTTCGGTAATGAACTGGAAATTAAATTTCGAACACCTAGATACCAAATATGTGGGGATTGCTTTTGTTTTAAACTTTTTTAATTTTTTTCGGAAAAATCATGATGGTTGGTATGGATTTTGACAAAGGTTATGTTTTTGTGAAATTTCTCGAACAATTTTAATTATTTTTGATAAAGGTCTTCGGTAATGAACTGGAAATTAAATTTCGAACACCTAGATACCAAATATGTGGGGATTGCTTTTGTTTTAAACTTTTTTAATTTTTTTCGGAAAAATCATGTTGCTTTTGTTTTAAACTTTTTTAATTTTTTTCGGAAAAATCATGATGGTTGGTATTTTGACAAAGCTTATGTTTTTGTGAAATTTCTCGGGCAATTTGAATTATTTTTAAAAAAGGTCTTCGGAAATGAACTGGAAATTAAATTTCGAACACGTAGATACCAAACATGTGGGGATTGCTTTTGTTTTAAACTTTTTTAATTTTTTCCGGAAAAATCATGATGGTTGGTATGGATTTTGATAAAGCTTATGTTTTTGTGAAATTTCTCGGCCAATTTTAATTATATTTAAAAAAGGTCTTCGGAAATGAACTGGAAATTAAATTTCGAACACGTAGATACCAAATATGTGGGGATTGCTTTTGTTTTAAACTTTTTTAATTTTGTTCGGAAAAATCATGATGGATGGTATGGATTTTGACAAAGCTTATGTTTTTGTGAAATTTCTCGGACAATTTTAATTATTTTTGAAAAAGGTCTTCGGTAATGAACTGGAAATTAAATTTCGAACACCTAGATACCAAATATGTGGGGATTGCTTTTGTTTTAAACTTTTTCAATTTTTTTCGGAAAAATCATGATGGTTGGTATGGATTTTGACAAAGCTTATGTTTTTGTGAAATTTCACGGACAATTTTAACTATTTTTGAAAAGGGTCTTCAGTAATGAACTGGAAATTAAATTTCGAACACGTAGATACCAAATATGTGGGGATTGTTTTTGTTTTAAACATTTTTAATTTTTTTCGGAAAAATCATGATGGTTGGTATGGATTTTGACAAAGCTTATGTTTTTGTGAAATTTCTCGGACAATTTTAATTATTTTTGAAAAAGGTCTTCGGTAGTGAACTGGAAATTAAATTTCGAACACGTAGATACCAAATATGTGGGGATTGCTTTTGTTTTACACTTTTTTAATTTTTTTCGGAAAAATCATGATGATTTTGACAAAGCTTATGTTTTTGTGAAATTTCTCGGGCAATTTTAATTATTTTTGAAAAAGGTCTTCGGTAATGAACTGGAAATTAAATTCCGAACACGTAGATACCAAATATGTGGGGATTGCTTTTGTTTTAAACTTTTTAAATTTTTTTCGGAAAAATCATGATGGTTGGTATGGATTTTGACAAAGCTTATGTTTTTGTGAAATATCTCGGACAATTTTAATTATTTTTGAAAAGGGTCTTCAGTAATGAACTATAAATTAAATTTCGAACACGTAGATACCAAATATGTGGGGATTGCTTTTGTTTTAAACTTTTTTAATTTTTTTCGGAAAAATCATGATGGCTGGTATGGATTTTGACAAAGCTTATGTTTTTGTGAAATTTCTCGGACAATTTTAATTATTTTTAAAAAGGTCTTCGGTAATGAACTGGAAATTAAATTTCGAACACGTAGATACCAAATATGTGGGGATTGCTTTTGTTTTAAACTTTTTAAATTTTTTTCGGAAAAATCATGATAGTTGGTATGGATTTTGACAAAGCTTATGTTTTTGTGAAATTTCTCGGACAATTTTAATTATTTTTGAAAAACATCTTCGGTAATCAACTGGAAATTAAATTTCGAACACCTAGATACCAAATATGTGGTGATTGCTTTTGTTTTAAACTTTTTTTAATTTTTTTCGGAAAAATCATGATGGTTGGTATGGATTTTGACAAAGCTTATGTTTTTGTGAAATTTCTCGCGCAATTTTAATTATTTTTGAAAAAGGTCTTCGGTAATGAACTGGAAATTAAATTTCGAACACCTAGATACCAAATATGTGGGGATTGCTTTTGTGTTAAACTTTTTTAATTTTTTTCGGAAAAATCATGATGGCTGGTATGGATTTTGACAAAGCTTATGTTTTTGTGAAATTTCTCGGACAATTTTAATTATTTTTGAAAAAGCTCTTCGGTAATGAACAGGAAATTAAATTCCGAACACGTAGATACCAAATATGTGGGGATTGCTTTTGTTTTAAACTTTTAAAATTTTTTTCGGAAAAATCATGATGGTTGGTATGGATTTTGACAAAGCTTATGTTTTTGTGAAATTTCTCGGACAATTTTAATTATTTTTGAAAAACATCTTCGGTAATCAACTGGAAATTAAATTTCGAACACCTAGATACCAAATATGTGGTGATTGCTTTTGTTTTAAACTTTTTTTAATTTTTTTCGGAAAAATCATGATGGTTGGTATGGATTTTGACAAAGCTTATGTTTTTGTGAAATTTCTCGCGCAATTTTAATTATTTTTGAAAAAGGTCTTCGGTAATGAACTGGAAATTAAATTTCGAACACCTAGATACCAAATATGTGGGGATTGCTTTTGTGTTAAACTTTTTTAATTTTTTTCGGAAAAATCATGATGGTTGGTATGGATTTTGACAAAGCTTATGTTTTTGTGAAATTTCTCGCGCAATTTTAATTATTTTTGAAAAAGGTCTTCGGTAATGAACTGGAAATTAAATTTCGAACACCTAGATACCAAATATGTGGGGATTGCTTTTGTGTTAAACTTTTTTAATTTTTTTCGGAAAAATCATGATGGTTGGTATGGATTTTGACAAAGCTTATGTTTTTGTGAAATTTCTCGGGCAATTTTAATTATTTTTGAAAAAGGTCTTCGGTAATGAACTGGAAATTAAATTTCGAACACCTAGATACCAAATATGTGGTGATTGCTTTTGTTTTAAACTTTTTAAATTTTTTTCGGAAAAATCATGATGGTTGGTATGGATTTTGACAAAGCTTATGTTTTTGTGAAATTTCTCGGACAATTTTAATTATTTTTGAAAAAGGTCTTCGGTAATGAACTGGAAATTAAATTTCGAACACCTAGATACCAAATATGTGGGGATTGCTTTTGTTTTAAACTTTTTAAATTTTTTCCGGAAAAATCATGATGGTTGGTATGGATTTTGATAAAGCTTATGTTTTTGTGAAATTTCTCGGCCAATTTTAATTATTTTTAAAAAAGGTCTTCGGAAATGAACTGGAAATTAAATTTCGAACACGTAGATACCAAATATGTGGGGATTGCTTTTGTTTTAAACTTTTTTAATTTTGTTCGGAAAAATCATGATGGATGGCATGGATTTTGACAAAGCTTATGTTTTTGTGAAATTTCTCGGACAATTTTAATTATTTTTGAAAAACATCTTCGGTAATCAACTGGAAATTAAATTTCGAACACCTAGATACCAAATATGTGGTGATTGCTTTTGTTTTAAACTTTTTTTAATTATTTTCGGAAAAATCATGATGGTTGGTATGGATTTTGA
The DNA here is from genome assembly GCA_963932195.1 of Empis livida. Taxonomy (NCBI): domain Eukaryota; kingdom Metazoa; phylum Arthropoda; class Insecta; order Diptera; family Empididae; genus Empis; species Empis livida. Next base: position 40,876,031 of record OZ010645.1, read on the forward strand.
CAAAGCTTATGTTTTTGTGAAATTTCTCGAACAATTTTAATTATTTTTGATAAAGGTCTTCGGTAATGAACTGGAAATTAAATTTCGAACACCTAGATACCAAATATGTGGGGATTGCTTTTGTTTTAAACTTTTTTAATTTTTTTCGGAAAAATCATGTTGCTTTTGTTTTAAACTTTTTTAATTTTTTTCGGAAAAATCATGATGGTTGGTATTTTGACAAAGCTTATGTTTTTGTGAAATTTCTCGGGCAATTTGAATTATTTTTAAAAAAGGTCTTCGGAAATGAACTGGAAATTAAATTTCGAACACGTAGATACCAAACATGTGGGGATTGCTTTTGTTTTAAACTTTTTTAATTTTTTCCGGAAAAATCATGATGGTTGGTATGGATTTTGATAAAGCTTATGTTTTTGTGAAATTTCTCGGCCAATTTTAATTATATTTAAAAAAGGTCTTCGGAAATGAACTGGAAATTAAATTTCGAACACGTAGATACCAAATATGTGGGGATTGCTTTTGTTTTAAACTTTTTTAATTTTGTTCGGAAAAATCATGATGGATGGTATGGATTTTGACAAAGCTTATGTTTTTGTGAAATTTCTCGGACAATTTTAATTATTTTTGAAAAAGGTCTTCGGTAATGAACTGGAAATTAAATTTCGAACACCTAGATACCAAATATGTGGGGATTGCTTTTGTTTTAAACTTTTTCAATTTTTTTCGGAAAAATCATGATGGTTGGTATGGATTTTGACAAAGCTTATGTTTTTGTGAAATTTCACGGACAATTTTAATTATTTTTGAAAAGGGTCTTCAGTAATGAACTGGAAATTAAATTTCGAACACGTAGATACCAAATATGTGGGGATTGTTTTTGTTTTAAACATTTTTAATTTTTTTCGGAAAAATCATGATGGTTGGTATGGATTTTGACAAAGCTTATGTTTTTGTGAAATTTCTCCGACAATTTTAATTATTTTTGAAAAAGGTCTTCGGTAGTGAACTGGAAATTAAATTTCGAACACGTAGATACCAAATATGTGGGGATTGCTTTTGTTTTACACTTTTTTAATTTTTTTCGGAAAAATCATGATGATTTTGACAAAGCTTATGTTTTTGTGAAATTTCTCGGGCAATTTTAATTATTTTTGAAAAAGGTGTTCGGTAATGAACTGGAAATTAAATTCCGAACACGTAGATACCAAATATGTGGGGATTGCTTTTGTTTTAAACTTTTTAAATTTTTTTCGGAAAAATCATGATGGTTGGTATGGATTTTGACAAAGCTTATGTTTTTGTGAAATATCTCGGACAATTTTAATTATTTTTGAAAAGGGTCTTCAGTAATGAACTATAAATTAAATTTCGAACACGTAGATACCAAATATGTGGGGATTGCTTTTGTTTTAAACTTTTTTAATTTTTTTCGGAAAAATCATGATGGCTGGTATGGATTTTGACAAAGCTTATGTTTTTGTGAAATTTCTCGGACAATTTTAATTATTTTTAAAAAGGTCTTCGGTAATGAACTGGAAATTAAATTTCGAACACGTAGATACCAAATATGTGGGGATTGCTTTTGTTTTAAACTTTTTTAATTTTTTTCGGAAAAATTTGATGGTTGGTATGGATTTTGACAAAGCTTATGTTTTTGTGAAATTTCTCGGACAATTTTAATTATTTTTGAAAAAGCTCTTCGGTAATGAACTGGAAATTAAATTTCGAACACCTAGATACCAAATATGTGGGGATTGCTTTTGTTTTAAACTTTTTTAATTTTTTTCGGAAAAATCATGATGGTTGGTATGGATTTTGACAAAGCTTATGTTTTTGTGAAATTTCTGGGACAATTTTAATTATTTTTGAAAAAGGTCTTCGGTAATGAACTGGAAATTAAATTCCGAACACGTAGATACCAAATATGTGGGGATTGCTTTTGTTTTAAACTTTTTAAATTTTTTTCGGAAAAATCATGATGGTTGGTATGGATTTTGACAAAGCTTATGTTTTTGTGAAATTTCTCGGACAATTTTAATTATTTTTGAAAAAGGTCTTCGGTAATGCACTGGAAATTAAATTTCGAACACCTAGATACCAAATATGTGGGGATTGCTTTTGTTTTAAACTTTTTTAATTTTTTTCGGAAAAATCATGATGGTTGGTATGGATTTTGACAAAGCTTATGTTTTTGTGAAATTTCTCGGGCAATTTTAATTATTTTTGAAAAAGGTCTTCAGCAATGAACTGGAAATTAAATTTCGAACACGTAGATACCAAATATGTGGGGTTTACTTTTGTTTTAAACTTTTTTAATTTTTTTCGGAAAAATCATGATGGTTGGTATGGATTTTGACAAAGCTTATGTTTTTGTGAAATTCCTCGGACAATTTTAATTATTTTTGAAAAAGGTCTTCGGTAATGAACTGGAAATTAAATTTCGAACACCTAGATACCAAATATGTGGGGATTGCTTTTGTTTTAAACTTTTTTAATTTTTTTCGGAAAAATCATGATGGTTGGTATGGATTTTGACAAAGCTTATGTTTTTGTGAAATTTCTCGGGCAATTTTAATTGTTTTTGAGAAAGGTCTTCAGTAATGAACTGGAAATTAAATTTCGAACACGTAGATACCAAATATGTGGGGATTGCTTTTGTTTTAAACTTTTTTAATTTTTTTCGGAAAAATCATGATGGTTGGTACGGATTTTGACAAAGCTTATGTTTTTGTGAAATTTCTCGGACAATTTTAATTATTTTTGAAAAAGGTCTTCGGTAATGAACTGGAAATTAAATTTCGAACACCTAGATACCAAATATGTGGGGATTGCTTTTGTTTTAAACTTTTTTAATTTTTTTCGGAAAAATCATGATGGTTGGTATGGATTTTGACAAAGCTTATGTTTTTGTGAAATTTCTCGGGAAATTTTAATTATTTTTGAAAAAGGTCTTCAGTAATGAACTTGAAATTAAATTTCGAACACGTAGATACCAAATATGTGGGGATGGCTTTTGTTTTAAACTTTTTTAATTTTTTTCGGAAAAATCATGATGGTTGGTATGGATTTTGACAAAGCTTATGTTTTTGTGAAATTTCTCGGACAATTTTAATTATTTTTGAAAAAGGTCTTCGGTAATGAACTGGAAATTAAATTTCGAACACCTAGATACCAAATATGTGGGGATTGCTTTTGTTTTAAACTTTTTTAATTTTTTTCGGAAAAATCATGATGGTTGGTATGGATTTTGACAAAGCTTATGTTTTTGTGAAATTTCTCGGGAAATTTTAATTATTTTTGAAAAAGGTCTTCAGTAATGAACTGGAAATTAAATTTCGAACACGTAGATACCAAATATGTGGGGTTTGCTTTTGTTTTAAACTTTTTTAATTTTTTTCGGAAAAATCATGATGGTTGGTATGGATTTTGACAAAGCTTATGTTTTTGTGAAATTTCTCGGACAATTTTAATTATTTTTGAAAAAGGTCTTCGGTAATGAACTGGAAATTAAATTTCGAACACCTAGATACCAAATATGTGGGGATTGCTTTTGTTTTAAACTTTTTTAATTTTTTTCGGAAAAATCATGATGGTTGGTATGGATTTTGACAAAGCTTATGTTTTTGTGAAATTTCTCGGGCAATTTTAATTATTTTTGAAAAAGGTCTTCAGTAATGAACTGGAACTTAAATTTCGAACACCTAGATACCAAATATGTGGGGAGTGCTTTTGTTTTAAATTTTTTTAATTTTTTTCGGAAAAATCATGATGGTTGGTATGGATTTTGACAAAGCTTATGTTTTTGTGAAATTTCTCGGACAATTTTAATTATTTTTGAAAAAGGTCTTCGGTAATGAACTGGAAATTAAATTTCGAACACCTAGATACCAAATATGTGGGGATTGCTTTTGTTTTAAACTTTTTTAATTTTTTTCGGAAAAATCATTATGGTTGGTATGGATTTTGACAAAGCTTATGTTTTTGTGAAATTTCTCGGGCAATTTTAATTATTTTTGAAAAAGGTCTTCGGTAATGAACTGGAAATTAAATTTCGAACACGTAGATACCAAATATGTGGGGATTGCTTTTGTTTTAAACTTTTTTAATTTTTTTCGGAAAAATCATGATGGATGGTATGGATTTTGACAAAGCTTATGTTTTTGTGAAATTTCTCGGGCAATTTTAATAATTTTTGAAAAAGGTCTTCGGTAATGAACTGGAAATTAAATTTCGAACACGTAGATACCAAATATGTGGGGATTGCTTTTGTTTTAAACTTTTTTAATTTTTTTCGGAAAAATTTGATGGTTGGTATGGATTTTGACAAAGCTTATGTTTTTGTGAAATTTCGCGGACAATTTAAATTATTTTTGAAAAAGGTCTTCGGTAATGAACTGGAAATTAAATTCCGAACACGTAGATACCAAATATGTGGGGATTGCTTTTGTTTTAAACTTTTTTAATTTTTTTCGGAAAAATCATGATGGTTGGTATGGATTTTGACAAAGCTTATGTTTTTGTGAAATTTCTCGGACAATTTTAATTATTTTTGAAAAAGGTCTTCGGTAATGAACTGGAAATTAAATTTCGAACACCTAGATACCAAATATGTGGGGATTGCTTTTGTTTTAAACTTTTTTAATTTTTTTCGGAAAAATCATGATGGTTGGTATGGATTTTGACAAAGCTTATGTTTTTGTGAAATTTCTCGGGCAATTTTAATTATTTTTGAAAAAGGTCTTCAGTAATGAACTGGAACTTAAATTTCGAACACGTAGATACCAAATATGTAGGGATTGCTTTTGTTTTAAATTTTTTTAATTTTTTTCGGAAAAATCATGATGGTTGGTATGGATTTTGACAAAGCTTATGTTTTTGTGAAATTTCTCGGACAATTTTAATTATTTTTGAAAAAGGTCTTCGGTAATGAACTGGAAATTAAATTTCGAACACCTAGATACCAAATATGTGGGGATTGCTTTTGTTTTAAACTTTTTTAATTTTTTTCGGAAAAATCATTATGGTTGGTATGGATTTTGACAAAGCTTATGTTTTTGTGAAATTTCTCGGGCAATTTTAATTATTTTTGAAAAAGGTCTTCGGTAATGAACTGGAAATTAAAATTCGAACACCTCGATACCAAATATGTGGGGATTGCTTTTGTTTTAAACTTTTTTAATTTTTTTCGGAAAAATCATGATGGATGGTATGGATTTTGACAAAGCTTATGTTTTTGTGAAATTTCTCGGGCAATTTTAATAATTTTTGAAAAAGGTCTTCGGAAATGAACTGGAAATTAAATTTCGAACACGTAGATACCAAATATGTGGGGATTGCTTTTGTTTTAAACTTTTTTAATTTTTTTCGGAAAAATCATGATGGTTGGTATGGATTTTGACAAAGCTTATGTTTTTGTGAAATTTATCGGACAATTTTAATTATTTTTGAAAAAGGTCTTCGGTAATGAACTGGAAATTAAATTCCGAACACGTAGATACCAAATATGTGGGGATTGCTTTTGTTTTAAACTTTTTTAATTTTTTTCGGAAAAATCATGATGTTTGGTATGGATTTTGACAAAGCTTATGTTTTTGTGAAATTTCTCGGACAATTTTAATTATTTTTGAAAAAGGTCTTCGGTAATGAACTGCAAATTAAATTTCGAACACCTAGATACCAAATATGTGGGGATTGCTTTTGTTTTAAACTTTTTTAATTTTTTTCGGAAAAATCATGATGGTTGGTATGGATTTTGACAAAGCTTATGGTTTCGTGAAATTTCTCGGACAATTTTAATTATTTTTGAAAAAGGTCTTCGGTAATGAACTGGAAATTAAATTCCGAACACGTAGATACCAAATATGTGGGGATTGCTTTTGTTTTAAACTTTTTTAATTTTTTTCGGAAAAATCATGATGGTTGGTATGGATTTTGACAAAGCTTATGTTTTTGTGAAATTTCTCGGACAATTTTAATTATTTTTGAAAAAGGTGTTCGGTAATGAACTGGAAATTAAATTTCGAACACCTAGATACCAAATATGTGGGGATTGCTTTTGTTTTAAACTTTTTTAATTTTTTTCGGAAAAATCATGATGGTTGGTATGGATTTTGACAAAGCTTATGTTTTTGTGAAATTTCACGGACAATTTTAATTATTTTTGAAAAGGGTCTTCAGTAATGAACTGGAAATTAAATTTCGAACACGTAGATACCAAATATGTGGGGATTGTTTTTGTTTTAAACTTTTTTAATTTTTTTCGGAAAAATCATGATGGTTGGTATGGATTTTGACAAAGCTTATGTTTTTGTGAAATTTCTCGGACAATTTTAATTATTTTTGAAAAAGGTCTTTTAATTTAAAAATTAAATTTCGAACACGTAGATACCAAATATGTGGGGATTGCTTTTGTTTTAAACTTTTTTAATTTTTTTCGGAAAAATCATGATGGATGGTATGGATTTTGACAAAGCTTATGTTTTTGTGAAATTTCTCGGACAATTTTAATTATTTTTGAAAAAGGTCTTTTAATTTAAAAATTAAATTTCGAACACGTAGATACCAAATATGTGGGGATTGCTTTTGTTTTAAATTTTTTTAATTTTTTTCGGAAAAATCATGATGGATGGTATGGATTTTGACAAAGCTTATGTTTTTGTGAAATTTCTCGGACAATTTTAATTATTTTTGAAAAAGGTCTTCGGTAATGAACTGGAATTAAATTTCGAACACGTAGATACCAAATATGTGGGGATTGCTTTTGTTTTAAACTTTTTTAATTTTTTTCGGAAAAATTTGATGGTTGGTATGGATTTTGACAAAGCTTATGTTTTTGTGAAATTTCTCGTGCAATTTTAATTATTTTTGAAAAAGGTCTTCCGTAATGAACTGGAAATTAAATTTCGAACACGTAGATACCAAATATGTGGGGATTGCTTTTGTTTTAAACTTTTTTAATTTTTTTCGGAAAAATCATGATGGATGGTATGGATTTTGACAAAGCTTATGTTTTTGTGAAATTTCTCGGACAATTTTAATTATTTTTGAAAAAGGTCTTTTAATTTAAAAATTAAATTTCGAACACGTAGATACCAAATATGTGGGGATTGCTTTTGTTTTAAACTTTTTTAATTTTTTTCGGAAAAATCATGATGGATGGTATGGATTTTGACAAAGCTTATGTTTTTGTGAAATTTCTCGTGCAATTTTAATTATTTTTGAAAAAGGTCTTTTAATTTAAAAATTAAATTTCGAACACGTAGATACCAAATATGTGGGGATTGCTTTTGTTTTAAACTTTTTTAATTTTTTTCGGAAAAATCATGATGGATGGTATGGATTTTGACAAAGCTTATGTTTTTGTGAAATTTCTCGTGCAATTTTAATTATTTTTGAAAAAGGTCTTCGGTAATGAACTGGAAATTAAATTTCGAACACGTAGATACCAAATATGTGGGGATTGCTTTTGTTTTAAAATTTTTTTATTTTTTTCGGAAAAATCATGATGGATGGTATGGATTTTGACAAAGCTTATGTTTTTGTGAAAGTTCTCGGGCAATTTTAATTATTTTTGAAAAAGGTCTTCGGTAATGAACTGGAAATTAAATTTCGAACACGTAGATACCAAATATGTGGGGATTGCTTTTGTTTTAAAATTTTTTTATTTTTTTCGGAAAAATCATGATGGATGGTATGGATTTTGACAAAGCTTATGTTTTTGTGAAAGTTCTCGGGCAATTTTAATTATTTTTGAAAAAGGTCTTCGGTAATGAACTGGAAATTAAATTTCGAACACGTAGATACCAAATATGTGGGGATTGCTTTTGTTTTAAACTTTTTTAATTTTTTTCGGAAAAATTTGATGGTTGATATGGATTTTGACAAAGCTTATGTTTTTGTGAAATTTCTCGGACAATTTTAATTATTTTTGAAAAAGCTCTTCGGTAATGAACTGGAAATTAAATTCCGAACACGTAGATACCAAATATGTGGGGATTGCTTTTGTTTTAAACTTTTTAAATTTTTTTCGGAAAAATCATGATGGTTGGTATGGATTTTGACAAAGCTTATATTTTTGTGAAATTTCTCGATCAATTTTAATTATTTTTGAAAAGGGTCTTCAGTAATGAACTGGAAATTAAATTTCGAACACGTAGATACCAAATATGTGGGGATTGCTTTTGTTTTAAAATTTTTTTATTTTTTTCGGAAAAATCATGATGGATGGTATGGATTTTGACAAAGCTTATGTTTTTGTGAAAGTTCTCGGGCAATTTTAATTATTTTTGAAAAAGGTCTTCGGTAATGAACTGGAAATTAAATTTCGAACACGTAGATACCAAATATGTGGGGATTGCTTTTGTTTTAAACTTTTTTAATTTTTTTCGGAAAAATTTGATGGTTGATATGGATTTTGACAAAGCTTATGTTTTTGTGAAATTTCTCGGACAATTTTAATTATTTTTGAAAAAGCTCTTCGGTAATGAACTGGAAATTAAATTTCGAACACGTAGATACCAAATATGTGAGGATTGCTTTTGTTTTAAACTTTTTTAATTTTTTTCGGAAAAATCATGATGGTTGGTATGGATTTTGACAAAGCTTATGTTTTTGTGAAATTTCTGGGACAATTTTAATTATTTTTGAAAAAGGTCTTCGGTAATGAACTGGAAATTAAATTCCGAACACGTAGATACCAAATATGTGGGGATTGCTTTTGTTTTAAACTTTTTAAATTTTTTTCGGAAAAATCATGATGGTTGGTATGGATTTTGACAAAGCTTATGTTTTTGTGAAATTTCTCGGACAATTTTAATTATTTTTGAAAAAGGTCTTTTAATTTAAAAATTAAATTTCGAACACGTAGATACCAAATATGTGGGGATTGCTTTTGTTTTAAACTTTTTTAATTTTCTTCGGAAAAATCATGATGGATGGTATGGATTTTGACAAAGCTTATGTTTTTGTGAAATTTCTCGTGCAATTTTAATTATTTTTGAAAAAGGTCTTCGGTAATGAACTGGAAATTAAATTCCGAACACGTAGATACCAAATATGTGGGGATTGCTTTTGTTTTAAACTTTTTAAATTTTTTTCGGAAAAATCATGATGGTTGGTATGGATTTTGACAAAGCTTATATTTTTGTGAAATTTCTCGATCAATTTTAATTATTTTTGAAAAGGGTCTTCAGTAATGAACTGGAAATTAAATTTCGAACACGTAGATACCAAATATGTGGGGATTGCTTTTGTTTTAAAATTTTTTTATTTTTTTCGGAAAAATCATGATGGATGGTATGGATTTTGACAAAGCTTATGTTTTTGTGAAAGTTCTCGGGCAATTTTAATTATTTTTGAAAAAGGTCTTCGGTAATGAACTGGAAATTAAATTTCGAACACGTAGATACCAAATATGTGGGGATTGCTTTTGTTTTAAACTTTTTTCATTTTTTTCGGAAAAATTTGATGGTTGATACACTCCACGAAGTAATGATAAGACCAAAATAAAAATAACAAATTCTTATATTGTATTATTGCAATTATAAAAATACTTTGTACATTTATTAATCTCACTAATAAGTATTTATTTAAGTTAAAATAATTGTATTTATATTTAGGTTTATGAATAAAATAAAAAAAAAAATTCATTTAAAGCGAATAAAAGATAAGACCAAATTCAATTTGAATAATAAAAAATTAAAAAATGTAAGAAAATTAATACGTTTTACATGAAATTAATAAGTAGTATGACATCCTCGATTTATTATAACCTGTTGAAGTCGACGAGGCATTGAGGTTATTACGTCTACTATGATATTTTGTTCAATTTTCACCCATTCATAATTAATCGCATTCCTGAGACTTGTGATGTTCTCAAACTGTGTTCCATTTTTAAAAACACGCTTTGACAGTATTGCCCATACATTCTCGATAGGGTTCAAATCGGGACTACAAGCAGGCCAGTCCAAAACAGGCACATTACGGTCCCTCAAGAACTTTTTCGTAGCATTCGATGAATGTACGGCAGCGTTGTCGTGCTGAAAAATCCAATTGCCTTCTGCTAAATTATCACCAAAATTTAAAAGGACTTCGTCTAACAGTTCTATATACTTCTCACTGTTCATTTTCGTGGAAATAAAACAAATTGGAGATTTTCCCGTAGCACCTATAGCAGCCCAAATCATAAGGGAGCCACCGCCAAAATTTCGTGCCATTCGTTGCTCCTTTTTCTTTCGTTTGTCATGCCAGTACATCTGTGATCCGTCTGGTCCATCCAAGTTAAATTTTTTCTCATCCGAAAAAATAACTGTTAGCCACTCATCGTCCCAAAATTGGTATTTTTCAGCAAACGCTAATCTAGCTTGTTTGTGTTTTTGAGTTAACCTAGGTTTAGGGATGCGTTTAACATATTCAAGGTTGCTGTCGTCTTTTAAAATCTGTTGTATCCATCGCACAGTGACATCTAGATTAAGCTGGCGTACTATATCCGCTGGACTTGTTGACTTATTGGACGCTAATCGTTTTATTTTTCTAATGTCTCTTGGACTAAGTTTTGGTTTTCTGCCACTACTTTTTTTCTTTCCATAATTTTCTAGTAAATTTAGGAAGTGCACTATGACTGTTTTGCTCCTATTCAAACGAGAAGCAATTTCTCTGGTAGTCACTCCATTTTCTCGATATGCTAATATTTTTCCTTTCTCCTGTTCGGTTAATTGCTTACCACGACCCATATTTTTAAGTATTCCTGCATTAAAATTGTTTAATTGATAATTTAAATAAAAATATTTATTATTTTACCCTTTTCAATAATAAAACACTACAAACAAAATTTATTTAAAACATAAAACACTTTTAAAAATAATACACAACGCGTGTGGTCTTATCAATACTTCGCACTACAATTAGTCAAATCTACTCGCGCAAAGAAAAAGAAACATATAAAATTTAAACAGGTGCCGTTATAATTACATCTAGGTTTGTCTTTTTTATATTTATGCATAACAACGCAATTGCTTTATACGCACACAAAAGAATTGCATTTTTGTTTTGGTCTTATCATTACTTCGTGGAGTGTATGGATTTTGACAAAGCTTATGTTTTTGTGAAATTTCTCGGACAATTTTAATTATTTTTGAAAAAGCTCTTCGGTAATGAACTGGAAATTAAATTTCGAACACGTAGATACCAAATATGTGAGGATTGCTTTTGTTTTAAACTTTTTTAATTTTTTTCGGAAAAATCATGATGGTTGGTATGGATTTTGACAAAGCTTATGTTTTTGTGAAATTTCTGGGACAATTTTAATTATTTTTGAAAAAGGTCTTCGGTAATGAACTGGAAATTAAATTTCGAACACGTAGATACCAAATATGTGAGGATTGCTTTTGTTTTAAACTTTTTAAATTTTTTTCGGAAAAATCATGATGGTTGGTATGGATTTTGACAAAGCTTATATTTTTGTGAAATTTCTCGATCAATTTTAATTATTTTTGAAAAAGGTCTTCGGTAATCAACTGGAAATTAAATTTCGAACACCTAGATACCAAATATGTGGTGATTGCTTTTGTTTTAAACTTTTTTTAATTTTTTTCGGAAAAATCATGATGGTTTGTATGGATTTTGACAAAGCTTATGTTTTTGTGAAATTTCTCGCGCAATTTTAATTATTTTTGAAAAAGGTCTTCGGTAATGAACTGGAAATTAAATTTCGAACACCTAGATACCAAATATGTGGGGATTACTTTTGTGTTAAACTTTTTTAATTTTTTTCGGAAAAATCATGATGGTTGGTATGGATTTTGACAAAGCTTATGTTTTTGTGAAATTTCTCGGACAATTTTAATTATTAAATTTCGAACACGTAGATACCAAATATGTTGGGATTGCTTTTGTTTTAAACTTTTTTAATTTTTTTCGGAAAAATCATGATGGTTGGTATGGATTTTGACAAAGGTTATGTTTTTGTGAAATTTCTCGGACAATTTTAATTATTTTTGATAAAGGTCTTCGGTAATGAACTGGAAATTAAATTTCGAACACCTAGATACCAAATATGTGGGGATTGCTTTTGTTTTAAACTTTTTTAATTTTTTTCGGAAAAATCATGTTGCTTTTGTTTTAAACTTTTTTTATTTTTTTCGGAAAAATCATGATGGTTGGTATTTTGACAAAGCTTATGTTTTTGTGAAATTTCTCGGGCAATTTGAATTATTTTTGAAAAAGGTCTTCGGTAATGAACTGGAAATTAAATTTCGAACACGTAGATACCAAATATGTGGGGATCGCTTTTGTTTTAAACTTTTTTAATTTTTTCCGGAAAAATCATTATGGTTGGTATGGATTTTGATAAAGCTTATGTTTTTGTGAAATTTCTCGGCCAATTTTAATTATTTTTAAAAAAGGTCTTCGGAAATGAACTGGAAATTAAATTTCGAACACGTAGATACCAAATATGTGGGAATTGCTTTTGTTTTAAACTTTTTTAATTTTGTTCGGAAAAATCATGATGGATGGTATGGATTTTGACAAAGCTTATGTTTTTGTGAAATTTCTCGGACAATTTTAATTATTTTTGAAAAAGGTCTTCGGTAATGAACTGCAAATTAAATTTCGAACACCTAGATACCAAATATGTGGGGATTGCTTTTGTTTTAAACTTTTTTAATTTTTTTCGGAAAAATCATGATGGTTGGTATGGATTTTGACAAAGCTTATATTTTTGTGAAATTTCTCGATCAATTTTAATTATTTTTGAAAAAGGTCTTCGGTAATCAACTGGAAATTAAATTTCGAACACCTAGATACCAAATATGTGGTGATTGCTTTTGTTTTAAACTTTTTTTAATTTTTTTCGGAAAAATCATGATGGTTTGTATGGATTTTGACAAAGCTTATGTTTTTGTGAAATTTCTCGCGCAATTTTAATTATTTTTGAAAAAGGTCTTCGGTAATGAACTGGAAATTAAATTTCGAACACCTAGATACCAAATATGTGGGGATTGCTTTTGTGTTAAACTTTTTTAATTTTTTTCGGAAAAATCATGATGGTTGGTATGGATTTTGACAAAGCTTATGTTTTTGTGAAATTTCTCGGACAATTTTAATTATTAAATTTCGAACACGTAGATACCAAATATGTTGGGATTGCTTTTGTTTTAAACTTTTTTAATTTTTTTCGGAAAAATCATGATGGTTGGTATGGATTTTGACAAAGGTTATGTTTTTGTGAAATTTCTCGGACAATTTTAATTATTTTTGATAAAGGTCTTCGGTAATGAACTGGAAATTAAATTTCGAACACCTAGATACCAAATATGTGGGGATTGCTTTTGTTTTAAACTTTTTTAATTTTTTTCGGAAAAATCATGTTGCTTTTGTTTTAAACTTTTTTTATTTTTTTCGGAAAAATCATGATGGTTGGTATTTTGACAAAGCTTATGTTTTTGTGAAATTTCTCGGGCAATTTGAATTATTTTTGAAAAAGGTCTTCGGTAATGAACTGGAAATTAAATTTCGAACACGTAGATACCAAATATGTGGGGATCGCTTTTGTTTTAAACTTTTTTAATTTTTTCCGGAAAAATCATTATGGTTGGTATGGATTTTGATAAAGCTTATGTTTTTGTGAAATTTCTCGGCCAATTTTAATTATTTTTAAAAAAGGTCTTCGGAAATGAACTGGAAATTAAATTTCGAACACGTAGATACCAAATATGTGGGAATTGCTTTTGTTTTAAACTTTTTTAATTTTGTTCGGAAAAATCATGATGGATGGTATGGATTTTGACAAAGCTTATGTTTTTGTGAAATTTCTCGGACAATTTTAATTATTTTTGAAAAAGGTCTTCGGTAATGAACTGCAAATTAAATTTCGAACACCTAGATACCAAATATGTGGGGATTGCTTTTGTTTTAAACTTTTTTAATTTTTTTCGGAAAAATCATGATGGTTGGTATGGATTTTGACAAAGCTTATGTTTTTGTGAAATTTCACGGACAGTTTTAATTATTTTTGAAAAGGGTCTTCAGTAATGAACTGGAAATTAAATTTCGAACACGTAGATACCAAATATGTGGGGATTGTTTTTGTTTTAAACATTTTTAATTTTTTTCGGAAAAATCATGATGGTTGGTATGGATTTTGACAAAGCTTATGTTTTTGTGAAATTTCTCGGACAATTTTAATTATTTTTGAAAAAGGTCTTCGGTAGTGAACTGGAAATTAAATTTCGAACACGTAGATACCAAATATGTGGGGATTGCTTTTGTTTTACACTTTTTTAATTTTTTTCGGAAAAATCATGATGATTTTGACAAAGCTTATGTTTTTGTGAAATTTCTCGGGCAATTTTAATTATTTTTGAAAAAGGTCTTCGGTAATGAACTGGAAATTAAATTCCGAACACGTAGATACCAAATATGTGGGGATTGCTTTTGTTTTAAACTTTTTAAATTTTTTTCGGAAAAATCATGATGGTTGGTATGGATTTTGACAAAGCTTATGTTTTTGTGAAATTTCTCGGACAATTTTAATTATTTTTGAAAAGGGTCTTCAGTAATGAACTGGAAATTAAATTTCGAACACGTAGATACCAAATATGTGGGGATTGCTTTTGTTTTAAACTTTTTTAATTTTTTTCGGAAAAATCATGATGGATGGTATGGATTTTGACAAAGCTTATGTTTTTGTGAAATTTCTCGGACAATTTTAATTATTTTTGAAAAAGGTCTTCGGTAATGAACTGGAAATTAAATTTCGAACACGTAGATACCAAATATGTGGGGATTGCTTTTGTTTTAAACTTTTTTAATTTTTTTCGGAAAAATTTGATGGTTGGTATGGATTTTGACAAAGCTTATGTTTTTGTGAAATTTCTGGGACAATTTTAATTATTTTTGAAAAAGGTCTTCGGTAATCAACTGGAAATTAAATTTCGAACACGTAGATACCAAATATGTGGGGATTGCTTTTGTGTTAAACTTTTTTAATTTTTTTCGGAAAAATCATGATGGTTGGTATGGATTTTGACAAAGCTTATGTTTTTGTGAAATTTCTCGGACAATTTTAATTATTTTTGAAAAAGGTTTTCGGTAATGAACTGGAAATTAAATTTCGAACACCTAGATACCAAATATGTGGGGATTGCTTTTGTTTTAAACTTTTTTTATTCTTTTCGGAAAAATCATGATGGTTGGTATGGATTTTAACAAAGCTTATGTTTTTGTGAAATTTCTCGGGCAATTTTAATTATTTTTGAAGAAGGTCTTCGGTAATGAACTGGAAATTAAATTTCGAACACGTAGATACCAAATATGTGGGGATTGCTTTTGTTTTAAACTTGATGGTTGGTATGGATTCTGACAAAGCTTATGTTTTTGTTAAATTTCTCGGGCAATTTTAATTATTTTTAAAAAAGGTCTTCGGAAATGAACTGGAAATTAAATTGCGAACACGTAGATACCAAATTTTTCCCCCAGTGTTTGCAGGATGTCTGAGTAGTCCTGTTTTTTTAAGTTATGTTTGGGCGGGCAGTAAACTGATCCAACTGTTATCATGTCTCTTTTTGTTTCCGCTAAGATGCTTGTTAGTTGAATTTTGTCCGACTTAATGCCTTGGTCTTGATAGTGTTTTATCATTTCCTTTATTGGTATTGCACTGCCGCCTTTAGCTTGGTTGTTAGGATGGTTCGTTAGGTAAGTATTATATCCTTTTATTTTCAGGTATATTTGATTAGTCAGATGTGTTTCAGATATTAGAGCTGTATCTATATTTTGGTAAGTCATAAGGATGTCTAGTTCTTGAATTTTGTTATAAACTCCATTCGCGTTCCAAGTAAGTATTCTTAACTCTCGTTGTGTCATTTTGAGTTGTGAAGACGTTTAAAATTAGTTTCCAGGTTATACATTCTGCTCGTCAAGTTACCGACCATTTCATAAATACTAGAAAGTATTGCTATTGAGTTGGATTCTTGTCGCCACAGTACAGCTTATTGTTAAGTGATTTCCCGCACATTTTACGCAAGTCGGTTCACGGTTACAGTACTTCTGCATATGACCATATCTCTGGTAGAGTTTGCATTGTGGGATTTGTTTACTTGTTCTAATAGCTTCTATTTTTACTTTCACGTTGTTTAGGTACTTTATTGCAAAAATGTTTTTTATATTTTCAGTGTTGTCAAAGGTATGTATAAATAATGGTAATTTTGTAATATATTCTATTCCATTTAATTTTTTCTTTATTAATTTATTTTCTATTTTCAGGATCTTGAAATTTTTTTTCGCGTAGTTCATCAACTAAATGTTCTGGGTCACATGAAGGATGCAGGTGTCTTGCTAAAACTCTAATTGGTCTTGTTTGTTTGTTTTCGTAAGAATGCCATTCCATATTCGAGTTGTTGGCGAAATTTGTTAATTCTCTATAGTCCGTTTCTGTGTTGACGTTTACTTTTATTTGGTTGTTGCTCAGTATGTTTGCTGCAAATTCCACTTTTTTTGTTCTCAGTATCTGGTTTAATTTTGCATAATTCTCGACATTAGTGAAGATAATTGGTGGTGGTTTTGATAGTTTGCTATAGTTGGTTATTTTTTTTATTTTTAGGTAACAACCATTCTGTTTCCTTTGCTACGTTAAAGATGTTATCACCCCTTTGTATATTTTTTGCCACATTAGCTGTTGCTGAGTGTTTTTTATGTTCTTTATTCTGATTTGCTACAATTATGTTCTTTAATTCTTGGATTTCCCGTTTAGCTTCATTTAGTTCTTGTTCTAGTTTTAAGATTTTTTCATTTTCAGCAAAGCTAGAAATATCCGTTGTAAGTTTTTCAGGCAAGTTTCCTTCTGAATATATTTTTTTTCTCTTAGATGTGGAACCATGGTAGGTGCTGTTTATCAAATCAATTACCGAACGTTGGTGAATATTAAGATCTTTCTTTTTGGAATCCGGAGTTAGTGAGTTTAGATTTGCTAAAGACTGGCTTTTTATCGGAGATCTCCCAATTTTTTTACTTCATTTTAAGGAATCAGCCCTAGCTGCGTGTTTATGTTCAGTATTTATATCTGACATTATGGCCTGAGACAACACCATAGTTTCAGAGGTTTTGAGACCGTGTGTATTTTCCACTGGCGACTTAGCTGAGCTCTTTTCGAGAACAGCCAAGCCCTCGCCGTCAGCCGTGGAGTCTGACGACACTTTGGAAGGTATCCCTGCCGATTTGTTTTTTGTATTAGTGTAATTCATACTTATAGAATTTTTTTTACTAATAGTGGTTTTCCTTCCACCAGGTATGTTGATACTGCCGCCCAACTGGAGAACAGACGCAGACCATAAGCCGCCTAATATAGGACAGACGCTTACGGATTTATTCCGCCATAACTCGTTTGTTTGCTGACCAGTAATACACCAACTGGGTTGGTTACCAGTTCTTTCTTACTGGTTGCTCAGCTTAACAGGTAGACCACGTGTAGGTGAGATTTGGCGTTAAGTGGGAGAGGCTAGGTTGATATAAGATGTACCCATAAATTATATTGCGCATCACCACATCATTTACTACCCCCATTTAACATAATCCGCATAAACTTGGTCAGATTGCAATCTAAAATAAATTATTAGCAAGTTACCTTCGCAGTTTTTTTGCCAACAATACTACTGAAACTGAAAAATTCAGTTTTAACATTTTATTTTTCAAATTATAATTACGAGGCCTAAAATGATTTTAGAGGTAAAAATACCTACTTCATACCTGTGCATTAGCTGCATCACAGGTAGTCCACGTAAATATCAATCAATGTATTAATGCGAACTGTTCATTAATCAATACAATATGGAACTAAATTTTTAAAAGTTTTAATCCAAAGTTTTAATTTTAATTAGGTTGTCCTAATATTTTTGAAATTTTCTCCCACTATTCTTCTTTTTTTACATTATATCGCCGCATTTTTATTACAAAATTTAACACCACCAACGTTTGGATTGAAAGTTTTAAAAATTTAGTTCCAAATTGTACCGCCAAATGGAGCAGTATGGTGGATTAACTATATTTTATAATTTATAACAATAACTTATATAGAAATTATAATTCAATTTGTGTATAATTAAATATTACCTAAATACAATACCATGTTATCAGTGTTAAAAATATAATAACTAAATTAGTGTCTGTAGGCATTTTAATTAAATTTTTATTTATCACTTTTATTTTAAACCAACTTTTATTTAAAGGGCACATTTTATTATTTGCAAATTTCCTTGTTTTTGTTCGTATCTCTCCGATTCCATTTGGATTCGTAAAAAGCGTTTTAATTAGACGGTATTTATAATAACTTGTTACAATAATGTTTAATACCGTATTCAAGATAATTTGATTACGGTATTAAACATTATTGTAATAAGTTTATTCCTTTTAAAGGAATCTGAATTGCATATTAAAAAATTTCAAAAATTCAATGTCGAAAGACAGGTCGTATAGAGAAACTAAAGTCGTGACCCGGGTGTTAATCATTTACATTTTTTTTTCAACTACGCTCATTGTGTGTATACAATTATTAATATATAAACATAACATAACTTATAAACTGTCATGAAGACGTACATTTTTATGCGTGTTTAGTGTTTTTCTTCAATACTGTAGACTAGTAATAATTATTTTTTTGAGATATTTTACAGAAATTTATCCGGAAAACATATATAATATTATTAAAATTATAATTTAAATTACGTTTCTATTTTTAATTTTATTAGTGTAAATAGTAAAGATATTAAAATATATTTATTATACTTAATACAACTTATATCATTATAATAAAAGTGAGCCATTAATTTTATCTATTAACACAAATTATAAAACTATTTTGTTGGATATAAGTAACAAAATCCTTGAAAGGATTCAGAATTTAAGGAAAGGAATACTAATGACTACGGCACCGCCACTATTGCAATTAGAAGACGAAATAATTATTCATAATAATCAACAAATTTGTTCTTCAGATAATTTTATAAAAAATTCAAAGGTAAATGTCAATTTTTTTTTAATTAATATCCTCTACTGTACTAATATGTCATCATCGCCAACAAAGTACAATTGAATTGCAATTTTGAGTTTTAAATGTTTTATTGAATTTATTTATGTAATTATTATGACGTTATAATAATTTTATATTTATTACTCAGGTAATACCTATTATAAATTATCAACAAAATAATACCAATAATTCAATATCAACACAATCACCATTATCAACAACAACAAAAGTTGAAATTCATTTGACAGCTGATATATCAGTGGATGAAAAAAATAGTATAATTTCTTTGTCTTCTTCAAGTAATAATAGTGTAAGAAGTTCACAACATAGCAGTTGTCAGAGCAGTAGTAATTCAATAATTACAGCTGACGACGAAGAAGATATTGATAATTTAATTATACCTGAAATTGAATTTGAAGGCATCAATCTGGATCAATCTGGTGGTGAAAGTCGTGAATACCAACCACTATTAGGTGGTCGTGGAGATCACAACATTGATGCCATTTATAATAATAATTTTCCTGGTGAGTCATAACGTATATATACATAAATATAATATTAAATTTAATAATATATATATATAATATATATATATATATATATATATATATATATATATATATATATATATATATATATATATATATATATATATATATATATATATATATATATATATATATATATATATATATATATATATATATATATATATTATATATATATATATATATTATATATATATATAATAATATATATATTAAATATATTAAATATTTTTCATATATATATATATATATATATGATAAATATTGTGGGAAATTATAATTATTTGTATTGCATTTTTTAAGAAACCCGATAAGTTTCATCGCTACTTTTGAAACTTATCAACCGTCATTTCTTGACCTTATACATTTATGCTTCTGACAGTGTTTTTTTGTTAATATGTTTTCATATAAATATAACAAGTTATATTATAAATATTTTTAAATATTTTGTGTCGTACACAGATAAAAATATTGTTGTATTTATAATGATAATGAAATAAAATAATCATTAATCTAAATGCAATATTTGCGATCAAATTGGTTTACAACGAAAATTATTTTGTTATTCAGATTAATCCACTAGACTAGAGTATACTAAATAATTTGTATAAATGTTGAAAATTCCAATTTTAGTTATGTTTTTCGTTTATGTAGACTTATTAAAAATTATAAAAGTTCAAATTATATTACATATTAATATTTTAAAAATTAAATAACGATTAAGCTTAAGATTTGCGGCGGTTTTTCTATGTAGTAGGCGAAATATATTTGCACCAGGTACATGAGTATATTAACAACAACGAAAAAGTTGAAGCTGTAGCTGCAACGGAAAATAATCGCTCTAATTTTTGTATGGTTAAATTAAAAAAAATCGTTGCAGACTTTCGCTGTCTAGCGAAACTATAAAGAATATTAGTTTAAGTTTATAAAGGTCCCCCGCATTATTTTAGGTCAATTTACAAAACTTTGGTATATTTATATTTTAGCTAAAAATACTCAGTTTTCGTATGCGGCACTTCCTAGGATGCTTTCGATATTTATTTTAGAAAAGTATATGAAACTCACTGTTAGTCTAATACTGAATTCGCAATGTAAAGCCAGCTTAACAGAAAGCAAGGCAAAAAATACGTAGAAAAGTTAAATTTTAAGGACTTCACAATGCGAAATTATCAACGCACGACAAATTAAAGCTACGCAGAAGTTGCCCAACTTGCTACTTTTAGAACTTCAACGCTATAAATTGTGACCGATAATAGCGAAATCGGTCCATAATTGCTATTTAAGCGAAAATCTTACATTTTAGTTTTATCGGCGCTATTTTTATAGCCCTTCATGAACTTTTTATATCTATATTTAACCAAGCATTATTGAAAGCTGTTAGCAGACTTAGTAATGCAGTTAAGCTTAGCGGGTTGAACTATCATATGACACTTTGTCATTACAGCTGCCTTGTTAACTATTTCTTTCTTCTAGAGTTGATTTCAGCTCATTTATTGTAAATGGTACTTTTCAAAATTTTTGTTCGACCAGTTTAAATTTAAATTGGGATTGCCGCCATTATAATCCCCATCATCAACTGAAATAATGTTTTTTTCATTATTCACGTTTTATTCCGTTTGTCATTTTGTTTTTGTAGACTTAAAAAGTATTTTTTGTTTTTATCATCCCAGCTTGTTGTTTTGGAAACTCCTGTTTCTTAACATTTTTGTTGAGAACCATTTCTGTTTCTCAACATTTTTCTTTTTTTCTTTTGCTATTTGGATTTTTGCTGCGCTTCTCATTTAGAATTTTTGTGTTTGTCTTTCATACATGAGAGCGTTCTTCGTTCCTCATGTGATCGTCTAGATCTAGATAGTTGGTTAATTTTACCTTTTTTTTATTTAAATCAACTTGTTTGTTGCCCATGTCTTCGTTATTGGATCCGAAGTTGAACTAGCAGAATGAATACACACGTAGTGGTTTAATTCTATTAGTTTAATTGCTCTCTTTCTAATTTATCTTTCCTTGGTAATAAGATCACATATACTAGAAAGCGGTCCTCGTCAGTATTCTCTAACTTTGCCGTCTATTTTTTGCGTTGTTTCTTAGTGTTTGACTTTTAACTGTATTAATTTCAATTCAACCTCGCTGTCTTCTGAATGCCTCTCATTTATTTTTAAGTTTTCTTTTTTCATTTGAATGTTGGTAACGCCACTAACGATTTATACAATTGTATAATTTTAAAAGACAGAAATAATAGGAAGAAATAATAATACTTTGTTATTTTTCTCCGGGATGGTAATTTTGTTCTTTTTATCTGTTCTTTTTCGACAATAAATATAAAGTTCAGAACGAAAACGAATTTTTCGTTCTTTAAATTATAAAGTTCTTTGAACGATATTTACTTCATAACGAAATTAGCAAAAGTTCTTCTAAAGAACGAAATTCCTGAACTTTATTTTTGATAAGAACGATATTGTACAAATTTATTTTTAAAAGTTCTTAAAAAGAACGAAATTTAAGGTACATTTTTTTTCCTTATCTAAAAAGGCCTGGCCGCTGGACCAAGACCAGGAGCAGGACAGGGACTGGGGGCTGGACCAGGAAGTGGATCGAGAACAAGCCCGGGATCAGGACCGAGACCAAGACCAGGATGAAGATGAGGACCGGGACCAAGATCGGGACTGGGCCTGAAAAAGGCCTGGGACTTGAAAAAAGCCCAGAACCTGGACCATGACTAAGACCGGGACTGAGGCCAGGACCAACATCGGGAAAAGGAAGAAAAATCAGACTAAAAGAATATTACATTTTGTACTTTGTGTAGGAGGACTAAATTGTTTTCTAAAGGCAATTATAAAATCTAATGTTTTTAAAATTATTTGTGCTTTAGATTTAATTCTATTTAAATGACACAATGTAAATGGAATGATATAATGATTTTCCTTGAATTTCCTTTCTTCTAAGATCGCAGCAACGCGCGACGGGTCAGCAAGTAATATAATAAAAACATTAAAAAATTATTTTTTTTTAATTTGTTTACTTATCTGGTAAATTAAAACGGACTAACAACTTTGTAAATTTTCAGCTGTTAAATTTGAACGTTGTTAAATTAACCCGTTGATCAAATTTTAGTGCAGAAAAACATCTTTCTACACTAACTTGAGTAGCAGGAATAGAAAGTTAGAATTTTACAACTTTACTCAAATGTGGATAACCTTCAATACATCGCGTTTCGTACCAAAACGTTGCAACATTAGTAAAAAGAGGCATTATTTGATTTATTTTAAAATTTTCAATTTCGTTAAAAACCAAACGTAAATTATATATTTTAGGAGAAAAACAAATCAATCTATCCACTGGAAATTGCACTGAAATTGCTTTACAAATTTGCTTACTCTTAATTTTTTAATTACGAATAATTTACGAATATGTATAAGTTGAAATTTTAAAAATTAAAACCAAATTTATTATCAAAAGTTCTTCTAAAGACCAAATTTTTGAATCTTATTTTTGATGGGAACCATATTTTAGAACTTAATTTTTAAAAGTTTTTAAAAAGAACGACATGTAAAGATTTTTATTTTTTTTGTTCTTCTAAAGGACAATATTTGAGGAACAATATTTTTTTGTGCTTTTTTTACGTTTATTTTGTGAACTTGATATTTTGTTCTTTTTCGATTCGAACTATTAAAGAGTACCTGTTAATTTGCTGTTTGTGCAACTTTTCTTGTTTGTATCTCAAGTCATCATGATACAGCGTAATTACTATTATTTGTTGATGGACCGGCAGCACCTCAAAAAATTTCTTCATTGATGTTTTGCAACTTCTTCTCATAGTACAGTTGCCAGTAAAATTGTTAGAATATCTACATATATAATATTTGTTATTATTTATGATTAAAGGGTGTTATAAAATATATTTATGAAGAAAAAAAAATAACTTAATGTGCTGGTTTATTATTTTTTTTCCTGAACACTCATAAATAATTAGTATTATTTAGTTTAATTATTATTGACACTTCTCAATACGATTATTTAAGATTTCTTATTCTTCTTCTTCTGTTCTTCTCTTTGGCGCTACAGCTCGTGAAGAGCATGGGCCTCCCTTTAAGAGTCCCCTAACATTTTATTGCAATTTGGACCTACTAATTTTATATGGATCCGAACCATAAATTTCTTTATAGTGAAGAAATTTTTAATTGCAAAAAGCTAATGGCTTTATTAGTGCGACATTTGTTGTTAGCAAAGAGCCTCGACCGTTAGCATTTTTCCCAGTCTTAAATTACATTTTATTATTATAATTTCAGTACTGGTACTCATTTAAGGCTGAGTAAGCTTAGACCAACATTTATGTCTCGGGCGGGAGTTGAACCCAGTACCTAATGCACCGCAGCCTAGCACGCTACCGCTTAAGCTGCCGTCAGTCAAGATTTCTTATTAACCATAAATTTTCCGGTGTATGCCAGAAAACACATGGGTGCTTGGCAGCTGCGGAAGTAGAAGTGATTAAATTTGATTTAATCTTGATAATTTTCAACATTGAATGTTAGATTGCACATTATAAACTATTTTTTTTTATCTGATAGATTGTTTAATACATTCAAATCAGTACGAAAATTTTAAATGAAACAGTGACATGTCTGATGCTTGAGATACTCTCGCCGCTCATGCCTCTGACGCTTGTGCCGCAGAAGTTTTGAAAAGTAAAAAAAAAGAAAAAAAAGTTGAAATATATGGAAATATATGACAGTAAAAAACTCGAGAGGAGCAAAAAAGTTTAAACTTTTTGAGGTACCGCCGTTTTTAAATGTCATCACGATTGTTGACATTTGAAAACCTTAAAAAGTTGAAACTAATGTATGCTTTGAAAATAGGAAATGTGCTGCAAAATTTTTATTTTATTTTTTTATTAAATATTACATATTATAAAAATTAATATTCAACACTTTATATCTATAAATAGAAGCAATAAAAAATATGACATGGCGCTTTCAGTTTGTCTACTCAAACTTTATCCGCATCACCAACATCATTTGACAATGAAAGCATCATGTGGAACGCGCTTCAAAACGACGAAAGTAACTCTAGCATAAACACCAAAGACGTTACTTGAAATTTTGAAATTACTCATAAAATATTTTTAACTAAGAATTTTTAATTCAAAAGCTATTTCATTTATTAATAAATTGTATTATGTGACTACATATAATGAATTGTGTAAGTTTAAACTGTTTTTTTTATTATTTAATTTGCTTGGCGCATATACAATATTTTTGATTTTGGCACAAGAATGGTAATTGACAAAGCCTTATTTATTTAACGAATCCCACTTGTAGGACCGATGTCGGGCATTCAGGAAAACCCTACAGTCTTCTCCCGAACATAGGAACCGGTCCTTCTACTCGAATGAAACGTCATTTTCTTGTTTTAAGAAAGTTGATACAATAATCTCGAATAAAAGGGCTTTCGAATAGTAAGGTCCTTATATTGTATTACATATGTTTAGTAATATAATTCTCTGCATTCGTTTCACATAAAAATATATATCCCAAAAATAAGAATTTTTTTTAATGTTAACCTATTTTCTCCGATTATAGAAACCAGTTCTTGTAAACGAATAGAGTCTTTGTTTAAGAACTGGTTCCTATCTTCGGGGCAGACAGTTGGCGAATAATGGTTTGTAACTATTATAGGCTAATTCATTGCTAAGAAACGATTTACTTATTATGTTAATTTTATGGATTTAAATTATGTTTGTTATAGTTTTGCTGTTGTTATGTTTATGATTATAGCTATGTTGTAAATTATTTAAACTCGTAAAGTGTTTTATATAGGTTTTAATTTTATTTAGATATTTATATATTTATATTTATATGGTTAAATTTATTATACATTAATTAATTACTATAAAAAAATTTTAGTTTACAAAAATCAGTTTACAAATATTTATGATTTTCAGCGTAACGTACAACATTAGAATTGAACTCCCAGAATGGTCCCTCCTCATGAAATTCTAAAGTTTTCCAATGATTTTTACCCATTCCTCTAATCTAACATATTCTAAATGTTCCAAGAATGTTTGACATGTAATGTAGCTACATATTTATTTGGTCAATGATCATGATTTATCACATATCCATTGTCTTTCAACTGGTTCAGTTAAATGTAAACGATCTAAACATTTTCGTAAATCTTTTTGTTGATTACCATAATAATATTTTGTTGTAACATAAGATAAACCATCATCAATCATATTTTGCTCAGCTGGATTTTCAACTGAAACCAGTCAGCAAAACCTCAAATTCGGAATAAACTTCAATTGAGTTTGATTCATCAAAACCTCAAATTCGGAATAAACTCCAATTGAGTTTGATTCATCAAAACCTCAAATTCGGAATAAACTCCACTTGAGTTTGATTATAATAAAGCACATCTTTCTTGGAATGGAAATTCTAAAAAATTCTTTAGGTGTTAAAAAGAATTTACATATTTTTGTTAACATTAATAGTTGTATTTAAGATATGATCATATTTTCTAGCTTGTAAATAAAAGCTTATAATGCTGTATTCTCACAAAATCTCTCGTCATCATCTAATGATACCAAACATTTATCAATTAAACCTTTTATTGATAAAAATGTTGCTGCATTAAATAATTCTAATAAGCTATCCCTAAGGACTTTTTGGTTCTTTTGCTAACATCCAATCATAAACCGTTACAAATGTTTCTGGTGTTACTTTCTTTTTAAGTGACATAACAAGTTGTTCATTATTTAAATCCATACAAAATTATAAATTACAGTGTAATACTAGCAGAATGACAATTAAATGTTGTTTATCAATTAAAATTTGTTTATTCTTTTTTTTATATTTCGTTATAGGAATATAAACATTTAATATACATAATTTTAAATCACATTAAAAGACTTACGATCATTATGTGGTTTCCACACTTATTTATTAAATAATAATTCCATTAAATCAGATTTTTGTGGTTGTGATATTTTATCCTATTCTGGTGGATTTAAATCCGATTTCAGCTAATGATCTTTCAGAATTCGTTCCGATTTCAGCTAACGATCTCACAAGATCCGATCGACATTTCGTCTTCTTTTGAAGTTGCTATAAATTTTGGCAATGTACTATTTATGGAATTTGAAGTTCTGATGATACAGCGTAATTACTATTATTTGTTGATGAACCGGCAGCACCTCAAAAAATTTCTTCATTGATGTTTTGCAACTTCTTCTCATAGTACACTTGCCAATAAAATTGTTAGAATATCTATATAATATTTGTTATTATTTATGATTAAGGGGTGTTATAAAATATATTTATGAAGATGATATAAGTGTTTGCATTTCATTGTATATTTGTCGGAAGTTTAGTTCACTAATCAATATTTTCGCTTTGTTAATAGTTAATGTAACGAAATCGAATCGGTGTATTTTCTAAAAATTTTGTCACCAATTTTAATTTTAATATAAATTTGATAATTAATTTGATATAAATATAAAATTTCAAAAACTTCTTTATTTCTACAAAAATTGGGATAGAGACCAAACTGTTTATTTTTCCTATTTTATCGCAGCATACCAAGATGTTTTTGATTACATGATGTCAACTTCAAATAATTTTGTCAAATTTTTGAAGGACAAAATTTAATTAAGTAATTTTTTAAAATTATACATATATAAATTCATTTTATATAGAAATCATTAAGACCTTTTCTAAATATATTTAGCTTTTTCGTTTGCAAAATTTTCGGTATGATGTAAAAAATGATTTCCAAAATTTATATTTACGTTTACCTAAATGTCAGAAAACAAAAAGAAGAGTATTTCAAATAAAGAAAATAAGAAGAATGAAAAGTATGCACAAGATAATGTAAATGATAAGAATCATGTGGACAATAAGAAATACTTTTCAAATAATTCCGAAACATGTACACCAGTTAAATGTTGTGTAGAGTGTGCTGTTCAGTGTAATTGTGCAGCTAGATTAGGTATGCATAAGATTTCCATAGAAGTTGATTTTTTTAAACTAATTTAAAAATTTTTGTATGTATATTTTGTTATTGATTTCTTTATTTATATACATTTATTCAAATTGCAAATTTTATACTTACCTTAATGTAAGTACAACCTGATAATGAAGAAAATGAAATAAAATTGAAAGGAGAACACCCTGATAACGTACATCAAATTTCATCTGAGAGGCCTCCGATATGTTGTAAACATAATATAGCAGGGAGTGATATTGTAGGATTATGTGCACAATGTGCTGTAGAATGTGATTGTCCATCAAAAATCGGTACTAAATTATTTTATTTATTGTTTTTCATTATTTTAACAATTTTTCGATAATTTTACAATTTAAATTTTGTTTATAAATTTAGTATTTTTAAATACAGCTGTTTTAAAAAATATTAACATTGTTGGTAAAAAGCATATAAACAATGTTTATATTTAATTTGACTTAATATAAATTATAATAAAATTAATTTTGCAAATAATCTGAAGCTAGCAACAATATTGGTCATTTTTCTGAAGATCTATTACAATAAAATTTCTTTATTTTGTTCTTAAAATCCAAAATAATTAATATATTTTTAATATGTAGTTCCATTTTTTTATATATAAAAACAAATTTAATAATATTTTCGGAAAAAAATAGATAATAAACGCAGTAGAATATCATGGAATGATGAAGTTGAATTAAAATCATATTCATACTTGCCACATGTAAAAGAAGATCCATCAAATGAAGAAGAAGTAATAATGTTACATAGTACACCAAGTCAATTAAATATAGAGCATAAGATAAATCCCGAAATACAATGTTTGGGATGTACAAAATGTGGTATATAAATAGTTTTTAATTTGATCTGGTTTTTAATGTGATTTAGTTAATTTTGTGGAATGTCTCAAATTTTCAT
Organism: Empis livida; assembly: GCA_963932195.1. Lineage (NCBI taxonomy): Eukaryota > Metazoa > Arthropoda > Insecta > Diptera > Empididae > Empis > Empis livida. The sequence continues at coordinate 40,904,513 of OZ010645.1, forward strand.
GTGTTTCGATTTAAATTAATTTATAGAATATTGTGGTGAACGTTTAAATGATATAAACATTATTTTATAAATTAATTTAATTCTTTTGAAAATAATATAAATACCACAATGTAATCTCTTACTTAAGATTCAACCAATATCAATAATGTTATTCTTAAACTCTTTAAAAATTCGGAATATAAACATTATATAATATAATTTAAAATCACATTAAAAGTTTAGACTTATGATCATTATGTTATTTCAACATTTATTTATTTTTTATATTTTGTAAAATATTCGTTTACCAATAAAGCGATAAATTATTTTACTTCAGAAGAGTCATCTGTTTCACTGGATAATAGCTTTAGAAATTCATTTTTATTAATTGATGAATCCATTTTATCATCTTCGTTTGGGAAGCATTGTACTTGTAATATGAATTTTATAAATTGTCCAATAAAATTTGGTACGATAGTTAATTTACAATTTGTTTATTTTTAATACTATATATGCTTTTTTACAAAATAACTAAGAATCTTAGATTACAACATTATATACTTTGACAAATAATATTTTTGATATTTGTAGACGCCAGGTTGGGACAAAATCTATTTAAACTATTTCGGCACATCTTATAATAATTAATTTAACAATATTTTTACTTTATTAGAATAAAAAATTTAAAAAAAAATAATCTGTGCAAAATAATTGTAAATTTAATTTAATGACGTATTTTGATATATTTATTTATATTTTATTTAATATTTAGTATTTCAAAAATCATTTAATTATTTACATTAATTTATTTATTTATATAATAATATTATAATTTATACCCAACTATATAAAATTATATAAACTACTTTTATCAGTTTTATTTTAATTTCATTAACTAAAATAATAATGTTGATAATATTTTTACTTACTCAAAAAAATTTTATTCCTCGGAAAATATAAAAACGAAATCTATTTAAATACTAACAATTTATCAGCAAAGTGTATGGTAATTTTATTTTATATCAACCGTAACCAATTTTCAAATATATATTATATACAAAATTATATTAGTGTTTTTTTTCCAATAGTTAAACATACCCTCTGACTATTTTACTAGGTAAAAAATATACCTTTCTGTTAAATTTTAAATTAATATGGATAAATTAAAAGAAGATTTAGAAATATTTAATACGAATCTTAAAATAAGAATATTTAAAAATAATACAATATTGTTTGAAGAATCAATAACACATTGGGATAATTCATGTTTATGTTATAGTAATATTTCAACAATAACTAATCATAATTTCTGTGGTAAATATATGAAATTTTATTTTAAAATATATATGTTTTAAATAATTATTATTTAAAATATAAAAATATAAAATTGAATTTGTAATAAAAAATGTTTTAATCATTACATGAAAATATAACACCAGTTACTAATTTAAATAAAATTTAATAGATAAAAACTTTCAGCAATTTATTTTACCGAAATAATAAATGGTGTCTTAATCTACCGGAACATTTTTTTTTTTCGTTTTCAAGAACATTGCGTGATTTGATTGATTTATAATAATAAGAAAACATTTTGAAAAATTAATTATTATTATCTGACGTCACTATGTCGAACATTAATTTTTTTACAATAGATTATTTTTAGATATTATTACAATGCCTTTAAAGCAAGAACTATACACAAATTTTAATTTGAGGATATTAAGTATTAGAAAATCTATTAAAAAAACACAAAGACTTTTAATGCTACGAACAAATTTCATTACAAGTTTGTGCTATTTGTTTTTGTTTTAATTTTAATAATTAATTTTTTCTTTTCTTTTATTTTTTTTTTATGTTTGCGATTTTCTTAGATGATCCACAATTTAGTGAAGTGGTAGCACAAGCTGAAATTGCAATTGAACATGGTATTTATCCAGAAAGAATATATCAAGGTAGTAGTGGCTCATATTTTGTTAAGGATCCATCTGGAGTGAGTAAAGTTTTTTTTAAAATAGATTACAAATACAAAGTTTGTAATGCTTTTAATCGTTGGTTCATTGCAAAAAAAATATTTTAATGAATTTTGCATTATTAAAGCAAAAATAAAAATATAATGGTCCAAAAGGGGAAAATTACTATTTAAAGTCATGAAGTAATCTTTTGGTTGTAACTCGTACATTTAAAAAAATATATAATAAAAAAATACGGATAATCTATATTTAAAAAAGAAATTTGGATAATTTTAATAATTTAATCAAATTTATTTAAGATTCTTGTTATATTTAAAAGGCATTTAAATTTATAAAAAAATTTAATTTTATAAGGATTATAAGAATTATAACATTTTCTACTACTCTAGAAACTGATAGGTGTTTTTAAACCGAAGGATGAAGAACCTTATGGACGTCTTAATCCGAAATGGACAAAATGGATGCATAAATTATGCTGTCCATGCTGTTTTGGGCGCGCATGTTTAATACCAAATCAAGGGTAAAATATATTTTACTTATTTAAATAATAAATAAATTTAAAAATATTTATAATTTTTTTTAGTTACTTATCAGAAACCGGTGCTAGTTTAGTGGACCAAAAATTAAATTTAAATATTGTACCAAAGACCCGTGTTGTACGCCTCGTCGCTGAAACATTTTATTATGCTAGAATTGATAGACAAAAAGCTAAATTAAAACGTCGTATTAAAGAGCATTATCCATCAGCGAAATTTAATCGTATGAGTTTACCATTAAAGGTAAATATGAGAAAAGACAAATTTTTGTTATTTATAATATTTAAATAATAATTTGTTTTTTTTTTTCTTGTGTAGAAGGGATCATTTCAATATTTTGTTGAAGGTTATAAAGATGCTGATTACTGGTTAAGACGTTTTGAAAATGAACCATTACCACCAAGATTGGCCAAAGAATTTCAATTACAATTTGAACGTTTAGTGGTGCTTGATTATATAATACGTAATACAGATCGTGGTAATGATAATTGGTTAATTAGATACGATGTACCTAAAATGGAAAAATTCAATAATACACCAATACCGCATATGCCATCAAGTATATCATTAACAGATCGATCAAAAAAAACTTCTGTGAGATTTAATAATGATGAAATCCCATCAACTAGTCAAAAAGATCAAATTGATTGGACTATTATTAAATTACCAGATATTAAAATCGCTGCTATTGATAATGGCTTAGCATTCCCATTTAAACATCCAGATTCCTGGAGAGCATATCCATATCATTGGGCGTGGTTACCACAGGCAAAAGTACCTTTTAGTCAGGAAATAAAAGATTTAGTCTTACCACCACTATCTGATATGAATTTTGTCGAAGAAATTTGTAATGAATTACATCAAACATTTAAAGTATAATTTAGTTTTTGCCTTATATTTTCAAATATATTTAAATTTACTTTGATTTTGGTAAATTTATAGCAAGATAAAGGTTTTGACAAAGGATTGTTTGAACGACAAATGTCTGTGATGAGAGGCCAAATTTTAAATTTAACACAAGCTTTGAAGGATGGTAAATCACCAGTACAACTAGTCCAAATGCCAGCTGTTATTGTCGAAAGGTATTTTAATACAAAAAATATAGGAATTTAATTAAAAATTTAATTTTAGATCAAGTTATGTTTCAAGTAATAGATTTTCTGCATTTACACAGCGCTTCCAAAATAAAAGCCCATTTTTTTCATGGTGCTAACAAAACCAGTTATTTTTCTTTTTAAATTGACAACACATAACAGATTCAAATTACTGTGTTGAAAAATAACGTGAATATATTCATTTTGCCACCTGTCTAGGAAGAAAAATTAAAGGATCAAATATATAAATTTCTATTCATCTGCTATATTTTTTTTCGCCGTCATCATAGTCTTTGTGACCTTACCTTTGTAAGCAAATTTTTCATTTACATTATATTCAGTGTTTTCTTTTTTTTCTTTCTTTGTTTTTTTGTTTTTTTTTTAAAGATTTATTTAGGTGAAATTTTATTTTTGTTGTTTTTTTAAAAATATATTTCAATAAAAATAAATCATTCCCCTTAAAAAAAAACATTAAATAAAATTTTTTTCCTACTAAATAATTTTGTTTTTGGTAAAATCTGTAATATAATAATTTATATCCAAGAAAGCGTTTACTTGAAAATATAAAAATATAAATAAGTAAATAAAATTTTGCAATCGTGATTGAAAAAAAAATTATACACCCAACTATTTTTTTATACGGTAGATACGTTCGACCTAAAATCGTGTAAAAAAAGACATGCTAACCATACTAAAATTGAGGATGTGTTCAGCAATTGTAAAAAACCGTGTAAAATAGAAAAATTAACCATAAGTTATTCTAAAAAACCGTGTCAAAAAAGAATAAATATTTAAAACATAATTTTTCCACGAACTGAACACAACAATAAAATTTAAATAGAAAAATAGAAAATGCGACTTCAGTTTCTTGATTATACATCATATAATAAAATTTGGGTATTGGGTAGCACATAAAAAAAATTAATAAGAATTTTTTTTTTTTGAAAATCGTGTTAAACCAAATATTTCGTATAAAAAAAGATTTGTTCTTTTTTTGTGGATCGTGTTATTTCAAAATCGTGTAAAAAAAGAGTTGGGTGTATTACATAATTTTAAAGTCATTAATATTTTTTTTAATTTACCTTTTTTTGCATAATCAAAAAATTTCATTATTTTCTAATTATTTTGAACATAATTTTTAAATAATTAAAATTTAAAAAACAAAAACAATATTTTTACTTCATGCCACCGTGTAATAATTCTATTATTTTTTCGTTTTTAAATTATATTAAAATTTTTGGTATATGTAATTCCAATATATATAAAATAATTAATGAAAAAAGCAAATGTTAAAAATAAAATTTATTAAAATTTTATTTAAAAAATAAGTTTTTTCATTAACAAGAGAAACATTATTAATTTTTAAGAATCAAAACATAAAAGTGAATTTTGAAAAATTGGAAATATTTCTGAACTAAAGAATATTTGATATATAATATTTGATCAGATTTGTTTGTTTTTGGATAAATTTTACAATTTAAAAAAAAATGCTGAAATAGATATATATATATAAAAACAAAATCAAATATAAACGTAATAAAAATATATATATATATTAATAAAATTTAAAAATAAAGTACATTTTGTTCTTTTAAAAGTTAATTATTCATTTGTTATTTAGATAAAAAAAAACCAATAAAGATTAGTTTATATTCAATTTTATTCATATCTTATTAAAGAAAAAAAAATGAAATTATAAAAAATTAATAAATATATATTTATGTAAAGAATTCAAAAACACTACATACATATGAAATTATTTATAAATACAGAATCAAATATAAACATAATAAAAAAGTAATTATTATTAAAAAATAAAAACACGTTTCAATTTATTATTAAATACAGAAATCAAATAATAAAATTTAAAAAGGGTTGTAATAATTTATAAATGCAATAATATACGTAACCCTTTTCTACATAAGTAAGATTAATTCAAGCAACCAGAGATTCGAACAGAAATTTATTTCGTTCCGGTATTCGATTTCGTCCTTCAACTTTGGTTGTTTCGTGTTAAATTTAGGGTTCATAAAATTAATTTTCATTCCGGTTACGGTTCAATTTGGTTTTCGGTTCAACAACATTTTTTTTTATTAAAAAGGTTTTTGGTGAAACGGAATAAAACTTTTTTATTCGGTTTTTCAAAGAATTTTGAATCTAAAAAAAAATTTGAGAAACTAGATGTAGGAAACTAACTATAAATTTGCAATTAATTTTGATTTAATTCTCTTGTGAAAAGAATTTTTTAGGATAGAATTTTGAAAGAACGAATATAACCCAAATTAAATTTCGGTCCGGATCGGTCAAGTTACGGTTTGGTTAAAAATTTCGGATTTCGATGCAAGTCTCTGGAATCCAGATAACGTTAAATTAATCAGTAAATATAGAACGGAATTGTGTTACATTATCGATCATGTAAAATTTTTTGTAAAATATCATCTAACATTTTTTTATCATGTAAAATTTTTTGTACTATAATGTGCTTATTTATTACCAATCTAATATTCAAACAATATGCTGTTTTCCCGTTAGCCTTCATGTAATATATAAAGTATGCTTCGTCCGATTATTTTTTTTACAAAAACTAGAAATATAGTTACTTGTCCAATTCAATATCTATTTTAATATAGTGTATTCTGTATAAAGTATAATCACAACGGAAAGTTTAAAAGTAAAATACATATAACAAAAATAAATATATATATTGAATTTTATTTCTCACCCTTAGCATTAAGTGAAACAATCTTAATTTTTCGATATATTAATTGATATTTCAATAACATTAATTTCTGTAATTGTAATCTGAAAATTTTTTTAGAATGAATATTTATTTATCAAATTAAAATAACATTCAAATTATTTATAATTTCACCAATTGTTGCCTCTCAAGTAAATCGAGGAAATATTTATGATTTCTGCAACTATTTTTTTTAAGTAGCTTATATGTATAAAATTCAAGTAATGTCTATATGCTCAATACTGTCAACCCTCTTATTTAATATAAAGTAATCCACAATGGTATCTTTAATATCCATTTCGCCTGGAAAAAAAAAAATTTTAACTAAAAATACATTTACTATACAATTTTTTTTACTTGGATATTGATTTTCCATGACAATTTTATTTGCCATACGTTTAGCAAACTTCTTAAATACAATACGATCTTTAATTAAACCATCTTTCATTGGAATCATTAAATATTTAACAATCCATGGAGCGATACGTGCTTTACAACTAGACAATAATATGTCATTTAGTTCCATTGTTGGACTATAAGGTGCAAAATCGTCATTATCATCATCAGTACCAAATAATTCAATAAATTTTAATTTAATTTTTTCGTGAAAACGCATTCCAAAAATATTACCAACTTCACTTAATATTTCTCTTAAATGTTTTGTTTGCATATGAAGCTCACATGGCCAAATACTGTCACGCAATCTACTATCATCATTATTTTTCAATGAATGTTGCTCAATAGCATATGATAGATTTTTTAATTCTATATTATTGTTTTTACGTTCTTTATGTTTTTCCGAATATTTTTCTACATTTTGAAGTTGATTTGCGTGGCTTTCGTTTAAAATTAAATTAGTTTTTAAATCATCTGTAATGACAGTTTGGTTTAAACCAAAAATATCATTAAAATCAGTTTCTTCGTCACAAAAAATTTTATCTAATTGTTTAGCAATATCATCCTCTTTGGAATCGACAATTTTCTTTGTTTTAACATAATCTAATTTCAATATTTTATTACTAGTTTCTATAAGTGCTAATTGTTCAATTGGTGAAGAACTTATTGAAGAAAAAACTGGACTTGATATTTGTAACCCATAATTATCTTTGACATTTTTATCTTTTATTATTAATTTCTCATAATTTTGATTTTCTGGACTCAATGAATATCTTTTACGTTTATTTGTAGATTTATTTTGATCATACTGAATTTCTTGTGGTACATTAAATATACGATCCTTAAATAATTCAATTTTTTCATCTAAGGATAAATTTCTGTATGTACAGCCACTGGTATCGACTTTATTTTCTTGAATAAAATTATCAATTTTTTTTACAGATTTTATTACAATATCTTTGGTAATTTCATCAGTAATATTTTTATTTACTTCAAAAATATTATCTTGTAATATCGGTTCAATAAATGTTTGTGTTATTGCATTATTAATATTTATCTTTATAGTTTGAGTTGTAGCATCGACAGAATAAGGATAATAGTTAGATGTTACATCAGAAGATTCTGAATATAATTTCATTTTTTTGTCAAGTTTGCCATTTGTTGTATTATGTCGTATATTTTCCATCTAAAATTAATTAATCAATATATGTAGTACATATAAAGTAATACTAAATAAAATATTTACTATTTTCAGCATTGATTTCCGATAAAATTGTGCTATCATACATGATTTGATTGCTTTCATTTCATATATTTGAACACATTTTTTAATCCAATTCTGTGGCGGATTCTCATTTAAACCAATATTCTTTTTACACCAAGTTTCAAAATTTTTAATTAGCAATTTTTCTAAATACAAGCAATATTGTTTTCGCATCTATAAAAGTATAATTTGCAAATATTTCACAAATTTTTTTTTATATATGTTAATACTCACAACATCTGTTAATAAATTTACAATTTTCTCAGATATTAAATCTTTTTCATAATCTATTTCAATATCGGAATTTGGTTGAAACATTTCATTTGAAAACATGTTTTATATTTTGTTTTCATTCAGTAATTGTTTGCAATCTTTATTTTTAGGTTACTAGAATTTTAGATTCTGAATTCTATTCTGAAACAATTAATGTGCTGCCAGCAACACTCTACAATGTACAAATTAAGGACACACTTCAATTTTTTACATGGCCCTGTATACATCAGCCTAATATATCTTAAATTTCTGGTTTCGTTCGCAGCAACACAATAACAGAATTTCAGAAAAAGTCATGCATTGGGGCATGTTTTTAGGTTGCCGCGACATCAACAAGTAAATAATCGACATAGCATAAGTTATCTCTTTCTAACTCATTAAAAATTTAATTTTTAATTTTGATTATTTGCAAATGAAAATATCAAAATCAAATTGTCAAATAATTTCTATTAAAAGTTGTTTTTGAAGACGTTTTTTAAATTTAATAAATTATTAATTATTGAATTAAATTAATGTTGACATTTGATAAATGAAATAGAAAATATAATAATAAATGTAATAACAAATGTAATAATTTTTAAAATTGTGTGTAAGGAAAAAGTAATCTATTGTCACAAAATGGGAATAGCATACAAAACAATGTTTCTTTGCACCAGTTTAACTCTTATTTTCACTGGTTTTTCCAAAATAATTATTTAGATTAATAAAATAAAGTCAAAATATAATAATAACAAAATTAATGTTTTTATTCCACTATTTTTCATTTTGAGTTTCATTCAAAATATTGTGTGATACTAGTACAATTATAATATAGCAGCTAAATGTGAGTATTCCAGTGTAGGCTTCAGTTTTCACTTTTAAAAAGGCATAAGTAAAATATTTTTAATATTAATATGAACATAATAATTTAAATTGAGAATAATGAATACCTCTTGTGCTAGTATATTTATAATAACTACAAAAAAATTTTGTTTTCATATTTTTATATAATTATCTGCGTATATATTTTAAAAATATAAACTCATAAGAAAATATATTTATTAAAAATAAAAAAATAACGCAGAAAAACGGTTGGTACAAAAGCCGCGGCTCGCATAAATTCAGCGAACGTAGAGCAGCGCAATATAAAATAAAGCCAAGCAGAAATTACGTAGAAAAGTTATACTATAGGAAACCAATACTTTCATTCTCAATGCGAAGTTATCAACGCACAACAAAGGAATACAATGCCGAAATTACCCAACTTTCAATGCGGTGAATAATAAAAATTTAACAATTCAAAATTTAAAAAAGAGTAATAATATTTAACGAAGAAAATACATAGCATCATGAATTGAAAAAATAAATCCAACGTTACATTGTTTTCCACTGTTTTGCTGTTTTAACGCAGCTTTCCGAACCCACTAAACAATGTTTCTCAAACTATGTTCCGCGGAACCCTATGGTTACGCGAGAAATTCCATTCGAATTTGAATTTTAATGTAAAAAACATTGGAGAAAAACCATAGATTTTTAGTTACGGTATGTATGGTTTTAAATAATATTATTAATTTTAAAAATCAAATTCGAATTAATTACCGTACTTACCGTAACTATAAACGTACATATTTTAGTAAGAATTAAAATTATTTTTTTAGGCTTCGGTTCATTAGAATTTAATTTTCAAAAATAAGAGCCTTTCTACAATGCAGGCGTAAAACAAAACTATTTCTAGGTTATACACCAGCGAAAAAACCCAGCCATTCTCCAATGTCAGCGTAGACTAGACTAAAAAAAAACACTATAAAAGCACCTAACTAAGGATGTGCATCTGGTAATGATGGCCAGATTTTACTAAGAAAATCGACATTTTTTCTTCGATAACATAAAATTTAATAATTTATAATTAAGATAATATTAAAATTTCTCATTTTGATTGCTTAATTACATTTAATAAACAAATATATATTTAGTTCATTGACACCAACACAAAAAAAACCTAAAAAAATTTTCTAACCTTTTCAATTAATAAATTAATATATAATATATAAAAAAACTTCCATATACTCTTTATTCGTTGTTGAGAATTTGCCTGTCACGCTGTCTGGTGTTAAAAGAGATCAGCTGTTTATTTATTGTCAAATGTTAATATATGTTAATGCAATTCGAACTCGTGAAGTAAATTTTGTTTTGGTTCTATTAGCGATTATATTGTAAAACAATTGTATTTTTTTCTATAATTGCGTTTGATTTCAATATAAATTGGAGAAATATACTTCTAAAAATAACGAAATGTCTAAAGATGAAGTAACTAAGCACATTGATAAAGAATTGGACTTATCGAATGCAGGACGTGGCGTTTGGTTAGTTAAAGTACCAAAATATATTGCAAATAAATGGGAAAAGGCACCTAGTAATATGGATGTAGGAAAATTAAAAATTAATAAAATACCTGGACAAAAAGCACAAGTATCATTAACATTATCAGATTCGGTTGTTAACTTAGATACTGATGAACAAATCCCACGTGATCACAGACTGGATGTATCAGTTGTTACTAAACAAACTTTAGGAGTATTTTCCCATAATATACCGCCCGTTGGAAACAATGATATTATACCAGAATATGAGAAGTTATATATGGAAGGACGCATTGTACAAAAATTGGAATGTCGTCCAGTAGCCGATAATACGTATATGAGATTAAAACTTGAATCAATTAAAAAAGCATCCCAACCATTAAAACGAGTACAGGCAATAGATAAAGTTGTTCAAAACTTTAAACCTGTTAAAGATCATAAGCATAATGTTAGTATGTTTATTATTAATTTAATATTAATTTTAATATTGTTTCGGTTCTAGATTGAATATCGAGAACGTAAGAAAGCTGAAGGTAAAAAAGCGCGTGATGATAAAAATGCTGTATTGGATATGTTATTTCATGCATTTGAGAAACACCAATATTATAATATTAAAGATTTAGTTAAAATAACAAAACAACCAATTGGTTATTTAAAAGAAATTTTAAAAGAAGTCTGTGATTATAATATGAAAAATCCTCATAAGAATATGTGGGAATTAAAGAAAGAATATCGTCATTACAAAACTGACGAAAAGAAAGATGAAAAACCAGCTACAGATAGTGATAGTGACTGACAAAATTTATAAAATATGATATTGTAATATTAAACTAAAATATTAATTTATAATACTTAAAGTAAACATTAAAAAAAAACATGAAATTTTACTTTTCATTATAATACTATTTTTTAATATGTCCACATATTTTTTTCTAATATTTTCATTATACTCTAAATTAGGTAATAGACAGTATATATGTTTTCTGTAAATATTTCCACATTCTACTAGAAAACCCAAAAATTGTACAAAAAATGCCAAGAGTATAATATTCATAAAAAGTCAGTGTTGAAAGTAAATATAACTTAATTAAATTAAAGAACTGTTTTTCTCTAGAATTTGGGTGTAATTTTCCAATTTTATTTAAATAATTTTTCAAGATCTTCACGTTTGTGAAAAGTATTAATGCTTGTTTTGATTTAATTAAATCAATTAGATGACCTCTTTCCATTATCAGATAAATCCACACACAAAACTATATTTTTCAATTTCCAAAAAAAACAATTTACATGAACCCGAAAGCTACAGGCCTTTAAGTTGAACATAATTTGGTTTTGTGAAAAAGTATTTCTTTTAATAGAATTCTTTAATGAAAAAGAATTTATATCTTTCTTACCATACAAAGTGTAGTTTGTTCTTTTTTATTTTCGGGTTAAAGTTTTTTCTAGTAACAAAAACCGCAAAACTGACGATTTTATAATTCGTAAAAAAGTAACGACATGAGTTTCCCGTGTTTTATCATTATAATTTCCACTTTTTTATCATTATCAAAAAGTAAACAATTATTATGAATTTTATGAAATATATAACCATCAAAATATGATAGGTTTGGTTTAGGAAAATTTCTCTTTGTAATAAATTTTTTTTGCGTGTGTCTTCTTTATCTAATACAAAAAAATTTAAGTGAATATGAGATGAGATACGAAGAGAAATTTTCCAAAAATTTCTCTTCGTATCATCTCATATTCACTTAAATTTTTTTTAATCAAAAAATTTAAGTGAATATGAGATGAGATACGAAAAATATTTTATAAAGACAATCTCAAAAATTAAAGTACACCAAATCGGGGTATAATCTTTTAATCGTAGTTCATTCATAATCTGTATGAAGCTCAGTTTAAATACTCGTGTTCTTAAAGTACCGTGTACTTCGGGTGTTACCTGTATATTAAAAGATTCGAAATCCCCCGACATATATAAAAATATAATAAAAAGTAAATTTAACGTTACAATAATCTGCAATATATAGATTTGCTATTTAAAAACTAACATCCAAGGCTTAATATCCAAAGTTTCCTTAGATGTGTGTAGAAAAAGTTATTTAAGTTTACTAATAAAGTATTTTTTTAAAAAAAATCCATTAAAAATTATCTTTATTCATACATAATACCATAATATAATAATTAGCAATTCTAAATAAATAAAATTGAATTATTTTATCTTTTCAAATTTGGATTCATTTAAAATAAAGATATTTTTCTTTGTTTTGAAAAATGATGTCTAAACGAGCATATCTTTAAAATAATCCAATATATCGGTATATAATGTATTCACATTACCGGCAAATACACAATCAAAATCACATATTAATTCAATAAAAACAATTCCTTCACTATCTGCTGATGGTATTGTTTGAGTTTTGTATTTTATTTGTAATGATGACATTAAATCGTCAAATTTATTTTGATCACTAAATATATGTTCTGATAATACTTCTAGAGCTTTAGTTTTCAAATTAATATCAAGTTTTTTAAAATAATTATGTCGATCACTTAATAATGTACCTGGTATTATTTTAATATCTGATTCAGCATATTCTCGATATGTTTTAATTTTTTTTTTCGTGTCTTCATTTTCTTTTTCAGTTAAATTTATTAATTCTTGCTCGGTATTAGTTTCTGGTATTATCTGTAAATAAGTTTTTCATTTAAAAATTATAAGAAATGGGAATTTAACTTACAGCCCTTATGATTGTAGTGATTTTTTGGGCAGCTTTTTGTTTTGCTGCTTTTTTGGTTGAAGCAGTTCCAAAGCGTCGAATAGTTGCAACACAACATTCAGCAGTAAATTCTGGTGCTTCAGGTGGTCCAGCTTGTTGAATTATTTCAAAGGATGGTAGAGGATGATCTTTTTGAAGACATAAATCACGTAAGTCGGCAATAGCATCAGATATTGGTATACTCTCATGAGGTGCTTGTGGTATATCTTCAATATCTGGATGGGAGCATTTTAGACGTTTAATTAAACTAGCAGCAGCATCATGTTTTGCTTCTTTCTTTGAACGTCCAATACCATCGGCCATTTCATTTAGAGCTTCAACACGACAAATAAATGTCTTAGAACCGTCACTAGATCCTATACAATTATAAGTTGGTTTTTCCAGTCCTTTCTTTGCACAATATTCTTGCAGTGCTGTTATCGGAGTTTTCCCGAACATGATAGATTTTAACTTTAAGAGATATTTATCACGCTAAAAACAAAATTCTAAAATAAAAACAAGTTGTTTGCTTCTTTTTAACTTTGGTTGGCGTTTAACCCTAAAACAGCCATTACATTTTTTTTCATTAGTGGTCTAGGCTTGGTTTGTTGTAAATTATAGTTTAATAAAAAATTTTACTTTAATGGTCTAACTCTAACTAAGAGTCTATTTGACTAAGGCTAAGTTATAAATTATAAATATTTTATCAGGTACTTTTAGCCATTGGATCTTTAAAGACTTCAATGGGCTATTTTAGGGTTAAACTGACGTCAAATTTTATGTTATCATACTCAGTATTCCAAAGAAAGTTTCAAATAAGAAGGCTAGATCTTATTTTTTGTGTAAACAAAATATCTACACAAAAAATTACCAATGAATATTTATCTACGTAGTACGTACCACTAACTTAATATTAATTAATAAATATAAACAATCATATATAAAATTCTAATTAATATTCTATACGACATATACTGTGTTTTTTAACTGATGCTGGATTCATTGTTTCGTCCGACGTATGCAGTCTTACCTCTTGCGCGCATTATAAAGGGTGTATTTTGAAAAGTGTTACACAACTTTAAATTAAAATAAAAAAAAAAAAAAAAAATATTTTTACTATCAATTAAACTAGTTTTATAGGAAAGAGCCACGGCTGGCGTGTACAAGACGCAATCTGGAACTCCAATGTTCAAACACTTTTCGCAGAATTTGCGACCGTATTTCGCCAATAACTCTTCGAATGTTGATTTCCAGGTGTTCAATATTAACATTCGAAGAGTTATTTCGCCAATAACTCTTCGAATGTTGATTTCCAGGTGTTCGTGTTAAAAGATTATACACGATCTTGGTGGCCAATTAATAGGACGATTACGTAAAATTATTCGTTCATCAAAAGTTTCTTTGAGTAAATCAATAGTAGCGCGCGCTGTGTGGCATCTGGCACTGTCCTGTTGGAACCACGTGTCAGCAAGATTAATGCCACCTAATTGAGATACGAAAAACTTCTAATCATTTCTCTATATCTATACCGTTCACCGTTGACAGTAACTTCGACGAATTGATTGATTTGGGTTTTCTTGACAGTAACGGCGACGAATTGATTGATTTGGGTTTTCTTCAATGATTTGCTCATTGAAGATTTGCTCAATGTTGAAAAAAATACTTTTAGTTACGAAAGTGCCAATCGGATTTTTTTTTGTTAAATTGATATTATTTGTTTATCTAAACAACGAAAATGAGCTGTTTTGATGATATTATTAATTATAAATTAAGATGTACAAGCTTATTTAGGTTCTTTTATAGTGTTGGCCATACAATTTGTATTTTTTTAGCCCTTAGCCTACGCTGACATTGCAGAATGGCTGAAAAAGTATTTATGAAGCCACGTTATATATAGTTGTCTTTCTAGACAAATCAAGTAGTCAACATCAAATTGTCATATAATTTCTATTAAATTGATATTGTAGTTGAAGGTTATGTTTAGTCACAATATTTTACTTGGGGCCTTTATAAAGAAAACACTCTGTAGTCAAGAATTGAAATTGTCATTTAACATTGTCAACGCGTACTCCAATTATTTGCAGTCAAATGACAATTTGATGTTGACTACTTTCTTGGTTGTTCTATAGAAATTCGTTGGTTTGCTGTGCCTGAGGTCGGCAACTGAGCTGCAATATGAATGAATTGAATAAGAAAAAGTTCAAATCAAAAAAACCTAGTAAAAAGCTTACAAAGGAGTTGAATTTAACAAAAAATTATTCAAAAAAGTAGGTACTACATTAAAAAAGTTTTATTAAAATTTCTGTTTAATATGTTGGTGAATTAATTGTAGACAATTGCCAGCGACTAAAGTAAATTCTACTGTGCCATCTATTGATACGGCATTTAAAGTATTTTTAAGTGCACGGTTTTGTAGTGCCATTTGGGCATATATTACAGATTGTGATGAAACATTTAATTATTGGGAACCACTACATTATATTATTTATGGTCAAGGTTTACAAACATGGGAGTATAGCCCGCAATTTGCTTTACGATCGTATACATATCTAATGGTTCAAGGTGTGCCTGGTTGGATATATAATAAGATATTTCATCCAAATCCAATTTTAATTTTTTATTTTGTGCGTTGTATGCTTGGACTAATTTGTGCTGTTGTTGAGCGATATTTTTACAAGTATAGTTTTTTTTTCAAAATAAAGAAATATGAATTACTTTTTTATTAATTCTAGAGCAATATCCCGAGAATTTGGTATTCATATTGGCCGACTATGGTTAATATTTCAACTATTCAGTGTTGGAATGTTTATTTCCAGTACAGCACTATTACCAAGTTCATTTTCCATGTATTTTGGTAGTGCTGCATTGGCAGCATGGTGGCATCAGAAGTATAATTTGGCTGTCTTTTTTATTGCAATATCAGCTTTATTAGGTTGGCCATTTGCAATTTTAATTGGAGTACCTATAGCATTCGATATGGTATTCAGAGAACAAAAATTTAACTCATTTTTAATATGGACAGCTATTTCTGGCTTAACTATATTAATACCCATGGTTGTAATTGATACAAGTTTTTTTGGGAAATTTACAATAGCTCCGCTAAATATTATTTTGTATAATGTATTTACAGACCATGGACCAAATTTATATGGAACAGAACCGTTTTCATTTTATTTGATTAATGGATTCTTAAATTTTAATATTATTTGGGTCAGTAAAGTATTTTTTCTTAAAAGTTAATTAGAAATTTATAAAATAACACTTTATTTTAGATCCTTGCTCTAATAGCACCAGTAATGCTTATCCTTGAAATGTTTTTTGTTCCAGCTAAATCTCGCAGTACACTTAATTATCCCTCATATTTAAGTTTATCTCCAATGTACTTATGGTTAGCTATTTTCATATTACAACCACACAAAGAAGAACGTTTTTTATTTCCAATTTATCCAATGATTAGTTTGTGTGGTGCTGTTACAGTTGATATTATACAAAAAATAATATTTCGTATAAAAGGTTTATTAACCAAACGTGAAACTGGATCACATTATCTTGAAGATACAATGTTTATGGCAATTTTTATAATGCTTATAAGTACACTATTGGGTATGTCGAGAATATTTGCGCTTTATCGTAATTATCATGCACCAATGGATTTATTAATGGAATTAAATGAATTTAAGAATTCACCACAATTTCGCAATGATCAATTTTATAATGTTTGTATTGGTAAAGATTGGTATCGTTATCCTACAAGTTTTTTTTTACCATCAAAAAATTTTCGTATACGATTCTTAAAATCAGAATTTAAAGGAATTTTACCTGCATATTATACTGATGATGAAAATGCAACAACTATTATTCATCCATATTTTAATGATATAAATCAAGAAGATAATCGGATGTATTTTAATTATGACAAATGTAATTATTTATTAGATTTGGATGTGGGAAAATATACAGATTTGGAACCAAATTATTCAGGTCGCATTAAAGAATGGCAAATAATAAAAAGTATACCATTTTTAAATCCACAACGATCACATAAAATATTTCGAGCGTTTTACATTCCATTTCTAACGGATAATTATATAACATATGGAAGTTTCAATATATTAAAAAGAAAAAAGATGAAAATTAGTTAAAAACAAATATTGTAACTGAAAACTAAAAAAATCTTACAAAAAAAATAGGCTAAGTTTTATTTGCAACAAACAAATAAATAATTGTGTGCATTTTATTAAGTCTAAAATGAAACCAAAGTTTTTTTTATTTATGTATTTATATTTGCTTTAATAAAACATCAATAATTATTCACTTTTAATTTGAATTTAATTTGAATAAGATTTAAATTGGATTAAAACTATAGGAGAAATTACAGAGGATGGTAGTTCAAGTAATATCCAGAATTGCAGCAATTAATTTTTAACAAACGAAACCTTTCCCCTAAAAATTTTTGGTTGCCCTAAAAATTTCTCTGATAAAACCCTTAAATGTGCTTTGAATCATATCTGCTACAAACGACAAAAAAAAACGAAAATTTAAATTTTGGCAATTTTAATGGCTGTTATTTTATTATATAAATTTTGTATTATCAAATAGAAGTATGCCTTGATTTTTCTTTTTATTGCCTTATTTTATTTACTTCCCACGTTAATATTTCGGACACACATTCCGTATATTTAAGATACAAAAATTTACAAAATAACTACTATTTGGGAGCCAAAAAAATATTTTTATATTTAAAAAAGTGTATATTTTTTATATTTTATATTGGTAAGTATATTTTTACTTTAGTATTTTCTTATTTGCTTAATTTGGCATATGATCTGCAATGTGAACTTTCCTCTACTTATGTAGCTGTAGCATATTATCTACATTGCGCATTATACACATCTCCTCTTACGAAGGAGTTCGGCAGATAAGGGCAAGAGAAGACCTACATCATTATTTGAACCTATGATGCGGGACCAACATCCTGTATGATGCAAAACCATGTCCGGAAAAGTATCTTAAATGTTAATTTTTTTTTTCAAAATATTGCTTTGCATATTTGGGTGTATTAAAATGGATAAATATAAAATTTTTAAAAGCAACGGGTTTTGAAAATTTTTTTTTGGGTTTAAACGTTTAATATTTTTTTTCAAAATATTGGCCATCTTATGATGAGTGTTGTCAAATATGTAAATATTCTGGTTGCAAAGGTTTTTCTTTTATCAAATTTACCTAATGTACAGCACAATTATATATTAATAAAAATAATATTTGCTTCAATTGTATTTACCTTAAAATCAGTTTTGTTCTTCATAGAAAATTTGTTTATTAGCCAACAAATTAAGTAATAAAAAAAAAGAAGAAATTTAGCTGAATATAACCGTAAAATATTCGATGAATAAGCCATCACGGTGTCGGTGATTGTCGAGAAAATATCCCTCAAATAACCACGATTTGGAACACTTTGTACCACAGTGTCAGGTGTTTTGTTTGAAATTTAATTGGTTATTTGTGAAACGATTTTGCGGTTATTTGTCAATAACTTGCAAACTAAAAGTGTCAGAAATTCGGTCAGTTATTTTCTTGGAGATTAAGTAAGTTTTTTATATGGTATTGTGGAGGACATAACGCCGGTTACTGACCCGGTTCTTTATTTGGCATTTGATATGGTAAAAGGCGGCATTTGTAGCGGTCATTGGTATCATTATAAATACCCTGTTATATCCTACCAAAAATGGCTTCTTCTTGAGGCGATATCTATCAAAATAACAAAACAATTAATTCATTTCTATATCATTTCATATTATTTTAAATTATATTTGTTGCAAACTTAACCAATTATAATTGTTGTATACTGAACATATATATGGATGTATTTGTATGTTTCATATTAAATCGTAATATAAATTATATTTTTTTTAAAGTAACGCATAAAGATACATACATATATTCAAGAACCAAAAATGAATAATTAATTTGTTTGAAAAATTTCAAGAAATATAACATGTATAAGTTTTTCTTTTTTAATTCACATATTATATAGAAATGCATAAGCAAACATTAGTTTATTTAATCCATTAGAAACTAGTTTTTTTTTGCATTCCGCAACATAAGCATTTCAAAAAGCATATTAAAAATATTTAGGGCCGAATTAATAAATCACACTTGAATTTAGTTGGACTTAAGTGTATGATTTCGTATTTATAAACAATACTTAAGAGCCACTTAAGTAATGATCATAGCACACTTAAGAGCCTCTTAAATGTCATTGGCAGTATTGTCAGCTTTAAATAATAAAATTTGACACCTGTAAATTGTCAAATTAAATAATTATCAAATAATTATTAATAATTGACAAATAAAAAAAAATTTGTCTAAATTAAATTTTTAAAAAAAAATATTTTTTACCTGAAATAATTTAATCACTTCTGCTGTCAATTTGTTTTCATTATGACTGATTATTTTTTAGATTAGTGTTTGTTATCCGGATTTTACCGAAAATAAAATTAAAGAGTAACCGGCACGAAATTAAATTTTTCAAAAACAAAACGTAACCAGAAACGAAAAAAGATTAAGAACGAAGCCGAAAAACGGAACGAAATACATTTGGATTTAAATCGCTGTTTTTAATTGATATTATGTGTTTAGTTTCTGCTGAATCGTGAATCCCATAAATCTGTTTTGTTATTGACAAACATTTCGTTAAAATTAAAGATTTTTAACTATGAACTATTTTATGTGCTTTGTGGCCAATCCATTTTTATATTAACTCTTTATTACTATTTATCATAACAACAAAACTAATATTAACAACATATTTAAATTTAATTATTATATAAAAATTATTTTTTGGGAAAATTGACAGATATTGACTGCATTAAAAGAATTTTCTAAACACAAAAACCGCTAATCACTCCAAATACCATTATTTAATGAACTTCAAATAAAATTTAAATATTTATACAGAACAAAAATAAATTTAACATTATTATTCATGTATATATAGCAAATGACGTGATTTCCGGTTGACCGATTCCTTTTTTATATAATACGATAAAGTTTTTATAAATATAAAATTTTAACTCTGTAGTTGAAATAAAATGATAAGAAAATAATCCCCCTTTTTTAAAAACTAAACAGACAAATACTTATGTTTTAAAACGTAGGGGTTCAAAAAAAAAATATTTAAATAAATACATATTTTTTATTGTATATATTCAAATATGAAAACAGGTTAAATACACTTGAATTAATTTTTATACAGGTAATATGAAGAATGTACATTAAATATTATGCTGTGTGCTATTTTCAAGGAATTTAAAAATAATTCACCAACAAAAATTGTTACAAAAAAATGTATTTGTATATAAAAAAATGTATACTCATACTATACTAACTAAAGTATATATTTTCATATGTAGATATAATGAACTAAAATCTTCAACGCTTGGCGGGTGAACTGGAAAAATACTCTCTATAATAAGTATAGTAAGCATTTGGATATGCGTTGGTAATGGAGGATTTTCATAATTTTATTAAATTGCCAGCCTAGCTATACTGAATTTAGTTGATTGTTAGAATTGAAGCAAAACAGTCGCGATTCCGATAAAACAACAAAAGGTTTTTTTTGGCAAAAAAAAAAACGTTTTACTTATTCAAGTGACGATAAATAACTAAAATAATATAGTTTTAAGTATATATATATAGAAGTTTGATTTGGTCAAGCATGAGGGTGTTGATTTGGTGAAAGTTTATATTGATTTAAAAGGGTATTAAATAAGTTATTTATGATATACGTACATATAAGTTATTCATACTTAAAATTTCGGTTAATAAAATATGAAATTTGAACTGAATCAGTGATAGTGTTAAAAAGGACTTTCATGAAACGATAGAATATTATAATATAAATTAAAGCATTACAATATATACTAATTGAATATATAATACCGAATAATATATTTTAAATCCGTTTTTTAAGGCGATTAATTATTAATAGCGTTAATAAATTGAAAATAAAATGTCATATCTTTTAACATAAGGCATGTAAAATAATAAAACTATAAGCATAAATAAAATGAGTTAAGCGTGAAAAATATCGTTACAATTTGAAAAATCAACAATAAATCTCTTAAGTTTCTGTGTTTTATTGGCATAGCAGCATAAATTAGTACAAAATAAATATTTTTATTGAAGAAATGTTATTTTTACCTTAGATACCTATCAGTTAAAATATTAACAAACTTTTTAACTGTTTTATAAACTAAATAATTATGGAATTTGAATTATTGTGACATAAAATATTATACTTATGTGTAGTAAATTTTAAAAGACGATTTGTTTTTTCTTCGTTTTTACACTGAAACGTTCTAGCCTATCTATTTATTTGCCCTGAAATTTATAGAGCGTATAAGTTTTTAGTGTTTTATAATATAAGAAATTTAAAATATTATATGAAAAGTGCATATTTTATTTTATAAGGAATTTTAAACTTTAGTTTTGTTTGTTGTTGTGGAAAATTCCATAAAAAAATATATAAGTGAAAACTAAAAAAAAACTTTTTTTTTTGAAAATATGAAGAAAATTATTAAAAATATTCAATTAGTCTTGAACAAGAAATTGACGAAAGTTGTGATAGTTTTCTGCAACATGTAAAAAAAAATTATAATTTTTATCATTTTTGATTAAATTAAAAAATGTTTTTAATTCGATTATCAATATTATATTATTATTGTGGTACAAGAAAAAATGTGGATTAATTACTTTTGGACTATAATTGGTTTTACTGCTATTTCTTCTAGTATGATAAAACAAGGTAATCTTAATTTATATTATTAAAAATTTTCAAAACAATTCATTTTTTATTAAGTAATTGTCTTTTTTTAATTATACTTATTTAAATATTGTAGACTTATAATTAGATATGCAATCATACAAACATTATTTTTCGGAATATATCTTAGTATTTAATAATAGTTCAATTAATCTGTTAAAGTTAGTAGAAATAATATTTCAAAATAAATAAATTTAATAAAATAAACTACAAAAAGTAGCCTATTATTAAATTTTTCATATAATTTTGATATATGTACATTATTCTCCATAACTCAAAAGTATAAACTTATAGTTATGCAAAATATTAGTTAATATAATAACTATTATTTTGCATAACTATAAAACGGAAGAAAGATAATATATTATGACTTCTGTAATACAGTAAATTTACTTTATCATATTTTTACTACTAGACATTCAGGATTTCTCTAAAATAGTATTAATATATGTACTTATAAAAATGATAAATTTGATAATTTTCTATACTTATAAAAATTATATATTGAGTAATCAACGCCATTGTGAAAGTATGTTTAGTAAATTAATTTAAATTAGAAGGAAAATTAAAGCATATATCCTTTTATAAAATTATATTTAATTACTTTTTTTTATAAAAAGTTTTTGCATGTTGTGTCACTCAATATATGTATATATTGAGTGACACAACATAAATTGTATATATGTATATATATATAAAATTTATGTTGTGTCACTCAATATTTGGAAAACAAATGAATCACATTTAAAAAAAACGATTTATAACAAAATCATTACTAAATTGAAATTAATTGAAAACTAGACTGAATTCAGAGCTCATCAAAATTTGTTTTTTAAAAGAAACACTAAGTCGTATTGAATTAAATATGAAAAGACCAGTGAAATAAAATTTGATGAAAATTTTTAGAATACAAAGTTAATAATAAATTTGTTAAGACAAATTTTCTGTATATATGTATGT
Organism: Empis livida; assembly: GCA_963932195.1. Classification (NCBI taxonomy): domain Eukaryota; kingdom Metazoa; phylum Arthropoda; class Insecta; order Diptera; family Empididae; genus Empis; species Empis livida. Next base: position 40,927,641 of record OZ010645.1, read on the forward strand.
ACTGCTGAACTGAATAGAGAGAATATACATTTTTAAACCAAAAATTTCGAAAAAAATTTCTCATGCATGAATCCTGTTTTAAAACAGTACGTACGCTACCATTCCCGCATGCACCTATATATTATAGAATTATTATGATTGTGTAAGACTTTGAACTTACAAAAAAAACATATTTAATTATGAAAAATTAAGTGAATCAGTTTGTCTCCTTTTTCGTATATGGTTTTTGTTTAATTATAATTAACTAAAAAGTGAAATTTTTTTTTGTAATACTTGTACTTTTAGTTTGCCTAATAGTTAAATTAAAATAATTTAATAAGAAAAATATTATATGAAAGAAAATTATTTATTTTAAAATTATGTTATGAAGAAAACTGTCCCAGACTTAAATGTGAAAGTAGGGAATAATATAAGTATAGGCTTTTTAATTTTATATGGGACGATTTGACATTTTAAGTCAATTCATAACTATATTTCGAAATAGTTTTTCGGAAATTCGACAAGGCATAACATTTTATTAACAAATTACGTAATTATTTAAAAAACACAATAAACTATCATGTGTCACTTACAATATCTTCCCAACCTAGATTCAAACGAGTTATGTTGTACTACTTGCAAATATGTATAGGTATAATATATCGTTAATATAATAATGAATATATAATATACAAATATATGTATGTACCATTAACTGCGAGAAATTTTGAACCAAGTATTACAGGATAATCCTCATTACTATTTATAGGTTTTGCCTATGGAAACTAAGAATATATTTTTCAAATTTTCGACCGTTCACTTTACAGTTTACACGATAGTCACTTAAAATAGGTTTCAGTGCGAACTTACTCACTCGGGTTTCAGAAACACAAAGCAAAAATTTGAGTGCTTTGCTCAAATAACCGTTGATATATTGTTTTTCATATGAAAACGTTGCAACATTAGTAGGAAGTCTCATCCTTTAGCTTATTGCAAAAATTTCACCTCATTAAATAGATTGAAAAATCTTCATCAGAATAACTTCCATTTTCAAAATTTCCGAAAATTATAATTAGTTGACCTGCAGAAAAAAAAACAAAATTCGAAAAAGTTCCAATTAGACAAACAAAGTTAATTATATTACATACTTATATTAGGAGAAGAACAAATCAATGTGTTTAGTGGAAATTGCATTAATTATCCTTTATAAATTTGCTTCTATAAGTTCAAATTTTAAAAATTAAATCCAAATTAAAAGAAATTTCTTTTTAAAAGTTCTTCTAAAGAACATAATTTTGGCTTTTTATTTTCTATGGGAACGTGAATTTAGAACCTTATTTTTTTACAATTTAATGTAATAATTTTATTTAACTATCTAAAAATTTTAATTAAGGATTGAAAGAAACAAGTTTCATTGCAATTTTCAATTTATTTTGCCGTTTTATAGTTACATTTTATTCCTTTGTAATTTTTAATACCTTGATAGACGAGCGTCCTGTTTTTTGTGAGTTAGTAAATATTTTCTTTTAAGTAAATTAGTGTTGGATTTTCTGGGCAATGACCGACCTTTTTCATAAAAATATTCAAAGAATAATAATAAATTCTCCCCTTGATATCAAAAATATATATATGTATATTTTGTAATTTACATTTTCAATTGAAAGTGTAATTAACATGTTTGATTATGATAAAAAAAGGAATGGCATATCGTGAGTCATTATTTGAATTAAAAAGAAATAATCATCAACAACATAATAATTTATGCTTATCAGATTAAAGGACTATAAAGATATTATCGTAGACATTGTCTTAAATTTCATTATTATTTTATCTGTACAATTTAAAAACTCTTCTTAGATTATAAAGTAGTTCAGGTTTAGCTTCTTTATAATTCGATCGACTAATAATCCAAAATTAATATGTATTTGAAATCTAATTTATCTTTTTGAAAGGAAATTTCTGATAAAAGATATTTATATGTAGCTTATATATAAAACTTATTTTGTCCTCTTCGACATAAGGCGTTTTTTCTTTTATTCGAATATTGCGGTATAAAAACACAACAGACTAAAGAGAATAAATACATTTCATATAAAAAATTTGAGCATTAAATTAATTATAAATTTTCCGTTATTTGCAAAGCACGTCAACATCCTTTACGAACGAAATAATCCTAGCCGGCCTAATATTATTTGCTTCTATCATATTTGTCAGAACATGATAATCCATATGGTTAAACTTCTTGTACCGGATTGCCGGACATTTCTCCTCTTTTTGTTCACAGCCTCAACAACAGGACTCCACTGAGGTGTCTACTAGTGCAGCAAGTTTCCTCAATAGAATCGGACTACATGTGTCCTGTACCAATTTTCCTGAGAAGCCTAAGAGATGACTTGTTTATTGATAAAATATTCCTAGTGTTCTTAGGATCCCCATAAGTGTTGGGGCTTCCCAGTGTTCTTAGGATCCACAGAAGTGTGTGGTACTTGTACACCATGTGGAGGTATCCCATCTAAGAGTGTGAACTCCCACTCAGTTATTGAGTTTTTTTGTGATTTCAATTGATAACACATGGGGAGTTTGTAGTATTTCTTTTGGTGTTCCTGTATTTTAAAATCTCTGCGGCCTTACTAATGGCTGCAATTTCCGTTTGAAAAAATTGTCAAGTTATACACGAGGCTAATACTTGATGATAAATCCAAGTTTTCCAAGCAAATTCAGGAATCACAACGTCTTCATTTTTGATCCATCAGTAAAAACTACGAATCTTTTGGGGATTAGATTTCCAAATTTTATATTTTACCATTTTCACAATTTTAATTCAATAAAAATATTTAAAAATTTCAATATGGAATGAAAAAATAACATTTGAAACAAAATATATCTTTTTGTTCTTCCTTTGAATGTAGAATAAAAAAAAAAGGAACGGAGTATTCAGAATAAATATAAATACACAAATCAGAAGGAATTGATATATAGAAGGAATACAACAACCCTTTATGCCATTTTTACAATATTCGGATTATTCCTAATTAATAATTAATAAAAGAAATACACCATGTCAATTTAATAAAATATACATGGTCTGATCAGAGAATGTACATATACATAGTTCGTAAATTCAGTAGTTTATACACTCTTTAGTCTCAAACAAAAAACTTTTTTACTTTGAGAAGTTTGCGTTCGAAATAAATCAATTGTTCATTGAATTTCTGTTTTAATTAATGAATTAAACTAAAAGATGTATATATGAATATTAAATTCATAAGGCCCAACCATTATAGGCATAGCTGACTTATGCAAACTCTATGGATGATACGATTTCATATAAATCGTATCTTGAAACCATAAGGCGCATAAGGCTACTTTCGATAAATTTTGCTCTCTGTTTCGTTGATTGTCAAATTTTATAATTTTGATTGTCAAATTTTTATTGTCAAATTTTGATTGTCAAATTTTATAATTTTGATTGTTGAAGTGTCAAATTTCTGTACGGAAATACGAAAGATCATTTTCGTAGTTCCGTACCGAAATTTGACACTTATCAAATAATTTTTTTTTTTTTTGTTATTTTAAATTTGAATTTGCATTTGTCAACAACAATGGAGGCAGATGATAATTTTATTCAATGTCTTATTACATCTGTTAAAAAATATGATGCAATATATAATAAAGAAAGAAATTTTACTACAATAAAATAATAAAAGCAAAAAAATTGGGCAGATATTAGGAAATGTGTTAGTCTTGCGAATGCTATTTTTTCTGATTAATATCCTTATAATTAATCGTTTGATCAATATCCTTGTAATTAAATAAAATATTACATTAAATATAATTTATTAATTATATTTACTTTCCAGTTGCTTTCCAGTAACAATTTTTTAACTTTTTCACTAAAATTGAATACTTGTACTTTTTTCCTGTGTACAAAAATTTAATGTTAGTTCGTAAAAAAAAAATATGAAGTTTCCGTATGCCTATCATGGTTAGGCGTATGCAATGACAGTGCATAACGAAGAATATCTATGTATTCGTTTAGTTTTGACATTTTGCATAAGCATGCATATGCCTATCATGGGTGCCCCTTTATTATACATTAAATCCTTAGATTATAAAAAAATATATGTTGAAAAAATGATTCAAATAATAAAGTTTTTCTATTTAAAATTAAAAACTTATATTTTATATGTATTACTATCAAATTAATTTCCGTTTTATACAATAAATAATAACAGTATTAAATTTGGTGAAGTAGAACAATAGTTGATATTTGCAGAAGAACATAACAGTGTTTTTTTTTAAAAATTACTTAAATTATGAAATAATAATAATTTTACAAAATAAAATTTAAAATACCAATAGATAACTAAAAACAGGTGATTTCAATGTAAATTGACTTATTTAAATTTATATTTGCTCTGATTGACTGAATATTAAAAAACGATTGTCTCAATTGCAATATGGCAGTTCACATATTTTTCAATTTTTCACATTATCAATAAATTTGTAATATATATAATATAAAAATTCTCTACCTGATTCTCATTTTTTATATTAAATATCCGCGTATAAAAGATATCATAATAAATTATTTTAAAATTTTTTTGGATTTCTACAAAAAAATATACAAATAAAATTAGTTAGTAAATCTGTATTTTATCTTAAACTTAAATAAATAAAAAAAGGAATTATTCTAAAATCCTCTCCAATATTTTATTTGGGAAATAAAATACATTGAGGTCAGGCATATCAATAAAATTGTGGCCGGTAGGCAAATATAAAATATTTAAAACTTTAAAGATTTATAGCCCTATTCAGAGATTAATAACCAAGGACTTATTAAACTTACCAAGTACTTCTTAATTAATAACTTATCAAGTACTTGTTGTTAAAATATAAATAACAAAATGGTGACAATCCACTTGTTAAAAATAGACATGTTGAATATTGCTTGTTAAAATGTGAATGAAAATTGATAAGCCTAAGCCTTCCCTCATAGGGTGGAAAATTACTGACATCTATCCAAGAAAGAACCTTTAAAGCAAATTTGAGAAATATAGAAATATAGATATACTCTATGTGAGAAATATCTCTACTATAATATGGGCACTAAAGATACATATTCCAGGATGGAACGAAGAAATCCAAAATAAAGAGGCTTAATCACATAAGGATCAGAAAAGTCATTAGTATAACATCTGATCAGACCATATGATCGATTGGTTTTATTAATCATTTTATCAATATCCTTATTATAAGAAAGTTTAGGGTGCAGTAAAACCGCTAAATCTTTTACATTACCATTGAATTTTTTAAGGTTTTAAGTGTAACCAGGTTGATTTTAAAATCGACCTGGTTACACTTAAAAAATTCAATGGTAATGTAATTGGTGAATAAGAGTATATTAGTTACAGTTAACCACTTTTTCATAAATGTTGATTTTTACATATCAGTGATTCACAATGAAAATAGAAATTCAGTAACAAGTGCATCAAAGATTTCGGTATAGGTGATTGTTTAGAGATGCCTATATAATTATCAATTTTATTTTCTTTCCCTATTTGAAAATAGGAACTATATAAGAACTTTTCCAAACCGATGGAAAGAACCAGTTTTCAACGAAACTTTAAACATATGGTGTAGGAAATTATGTAATAGAAAGCAACAATTACGTATGAATCCACACGCCAAGCCTTCAGGACCCGTAGAAAAATTTAGATTAATGCTCAGGAAAAAACACAATATTATTAAAAGTTAACCCATAAGAATAATAGGAAAACTGTTCATAAATTTGTACTTGTTGGTTATCATAGATAAACTTGAAATATTACGCAAACAAATTGAAAGTGTATCAGAAAATTCATCATCCAAAAAGAAAGTACACCATCATCATTGTTTTTGGTGTTATTGAATTGCCCAAATTTTTGTGGACATTTTTTAATATTTTTTGAATATTGCCAATATATAAAAAAATAAGCATTAGTTAATAGACATAATTGACCTCCCTTTCCCATAAGCACTATTTTTTAGAATTCTTAAGTTATTAGTTACTTCATTGTTTCGGGGATAAATGTCACTTTCTGTGCCTTTAACCAAAATAACAGGAACAAATTTCAAGATAACCTCATTAAAAATTATATAAAATCCAGAGCATGACTCATTAATATTATTAGAAGATAAAAAAAATCCCAGTCATAATTACTCAATGCAGTATTTATATCACAATAATTAGCATTTTTAAAATTGTACAGATACACCGCATCATTATATATGTCAAGATTGCAAAAATGGATAATAGACGGATGATAGGTGTCTTCATTAACAAGTGGTACAACATTTCTTGTAACAACAGTTTTATCCGAAACACTAGAAAAAATTAAAAGCAGTGTACGATTTTTCAAAAAATCTGCAATTAAGCTGTAATAAACCAATAGATTGAAATGTGTCCACAATGGTAGATTCAATCGTGTCAACAGCATTTAGTGGATTAAGAAATGTGCAGTCCGTATCACCAGGAATCCAATTAATTTTACGTTGGTTGACATCACCAAAGACTTAGAGAATATCTGATGATTTGAGAAGACAACATGTTTAAAATCGTGAAGATATCTTTTAACCTTTTCTAGGTTACTATTTCGAGGAATGTATGCAGCAACAATGTAGGTAGATACTTGAGAACTTAGAATGATCTTACTGGAACAAAATTTCAATATCACAAAAATCACTCATATCGATATCCTGCACTTTAAAATTGTTCTTAATAGTAATCAGGACACCAACAAATCTTTGATGGAGACTTCTTGCCGGCGATCTGTCGCATCTATTAATATTAAAAGTAGAAGAGAACAGGACAGCATTATTGATTGATTGGTCAAGACCAGTTTCTGTCAAAACAATAATATTCGCGGAACAGCAATACATATTAATTATAAATTCATTACTCTTCCTTCTTAATCCTCTAACGTTTTGGTAGGAGAACAAAGATTCATTAAGTTTTTTAGTCGATTGCCGGAGCATAAATTTTAAATGATGATGGAACTTTCCTGGTTAATTTTGAGGAGTTAGACTCTGGCAGCTAAGGCAGCTAAGTATCACGACCCTTACTATCCAAATAAGATATGATATCATTTGGTTTCGTACCATATTCGAGTCTTGATATAAAAACGATTACTGGTGGTCAATCAACTTTCAGAGGACAAGACGCACTTCTAACCTCACTACAACCGCACTATAAAGTTGGTTCCTCCACAGCATCAGCTTTATCAATTGTACGATCAACAATTGGTTGGGAGTAATTTCACGCCTGGTTATATATGTTGTAATTATATCAGGGTTAGCTATTGCTATTCCAGGAATAGATTATTATTGGCTGCCTCCGGTACTAATACAGCTTTTTCAGAGCCATCGACGGATGTGACTATATTTATTAAGAATTCACTGTAACGCATTTTCACGAATTGCTTGTTAAATAAAAATGTAACAGTCTAAGAAGCTAACAATTGGATCTGTGAATAGTTTTGTTACTATAGCAGAACTTTAGATATCATTATATATTTTTGCATAAATTATAAAAAAACGTTTTACCTTAGAAATTTAAAAGTACGACTAAAATGCTAATTTATTTCTTTCGTTATTAAAATAATATTAAAGTTTAAGGATACAAATTAATATTTTTCTTCTTTAACAAGTAAACCATTTTACAATTATATCAGAAAATTACTATTTTATAATTAAGTACTTTGATATAGTTGTACGTCGTCAAAGTAAGAGTAGATAAACCAATACCAGCCCTGAAGTCTGTAAAAAAATATATATTAAATTTTCTTTGTAGTTAAATATTTGTAATGATTTACTTTCGATCTAAGATATAAACTTTTCAATTAAAAAGCAATGAATTGTTTGATATATTTTTAGTTGAAAATGTGATACTCGATTCAAGATGTTATCTCGAAGGTGGAGGATCAGCTGAAAGTTTTTTAGCTAGTGAAAATATGACTATTGGTTCGATAATTGGTAAATTACGAATTAATGGTAATCCTGATGTTGAAAAAGGTGATATTAATTTATCATTAAGAGAAAAAAATGCACCAGTCAAAATAATATCAGGTAAAAAAGAATTAACATTAGTTACGGCTTTGGATAAAGAAGGTGTTAAAGGACCCTCTTCAATTTATGTTAATGTTATATGTGATAGAAGACATTCAACAGATCCCGTAAGTTGAATAATTTATTAAAATAACATATTATTCTTTATTTTAGAACTTATAAATTATTTAGCAATGCAAATATTTTTGTTTATTCAAATTTTATACTTATTTTATTAAAATTTAATACTTTCGCATTTCATTATCATCATAAAATTCGACACAGGAAAAATTAAAAATATGTGTTAAGAAAAATAAAAATTTAGATGTATAATTAAGTTTTAAATTACACTAAGCCGGAAAATTAACTATAAAATGAACGGTGGCCATATTACAAAAATAAAAATAAAGGACAATTTAAAAAATACTTTCTAATATGAATATTATTATTCTCACATAAAAACTAAATAAGAAATATTACAAATAAACAACGAAGTCTTCATGACTAATTTACTCTGATATTTAATAATTAATATATCATTGCTAATCGTTATATGTACTATAAAAATATTTGGACGACTGCAAATCATCTTCAATTTGTTACGATTGATGCATATTCGGGTTGTCTTTGTTTACATTTTTCGATAGACCTTATTTTTTTAAAGTATCGTTTTTGTCGTTTATAAAATTCGACACAGGAAAAATTAAGGTTGTTAGTAAAAACAAAGTCTTCGACAGTTTCTACTTTAAGCTTCGATTTTTTCAGTACTCCACTTAGATAGAAAAACCACGCTCGGTAGGAAATATTGAAAAAATCTATATAATACATTTTTATGTAGGACTTTAAAAAGAAAACACTTGAAATAGAGGACAAAAGTGGCTTCTAGAAAAATACATAAATCTACAGGACAACAGACTGAAATAAAGGACTCTCCTTTTTAAAAAAAGACGCATGGTCACCGTAACTAGATATGTATATCATATTTCTAAATAATTACTTCATTTAATTATAGGTTATCTCAGCATGAGATTGGTATAAATATTTTTTTGAATAATAAAAAACGTTCAAAGTCATTATAAAACATTTAAGTAACTTTTATTGAAAATAATTTTATAGTTCAAAATAATGAATTATATTATTTAATAAAAAATTTAGTTATAAAATGGAATTATTTACGTAATATTTTCCATATTTAAAATATGAATGAAAATATTTTATATAGCACCCGTAAAAATATATTTTATTTGAACTCCTTTTGTACACTTAAACAAAAAATATACTAAACTAAGGATCAATAAAATGTATAAGAAAGAAATTTTATACTACAAATAATGGGGTTATTGACTTGAATAAGAAAATGTTATATGCATGCTAAAGCAACCAGTAAGGTAAATAATTCGAAAAGGTTAAAAAAATTGTGAATAAAAAGTATATATATATATAATAAAATATGTTAAAGTGTAAATATGTATATAGAGCTAAGTTTAAATACAATTATTTTTAGTGATATTAAATATCACAAATTATTTCATTAAAATAAAATTTAAAAGAATATGGATAATGGTATTGAGACATGAAAGATTTTACAAAATTGATGACAATCTGAATATTCATTTTTGCCTATAGTTTCTTATATATATACATTTAATAGCAAAATCTAGTAAATGTATATATATATACATTTAATAGCAAAATCTTACTCCAAAAATTTGTTCTGAGAAATCAGTTCTGTTTAAAATAAAACTAATATAAATGCCACTGTGTAAAGCAATATATTTAATTATAAATTTCTTCGTTATTTAATCAAATTTTCATTTATAATTACAGAGTTTTGTTGTTCCAGTTAATGTACGTGTGACTGATGTTAATGATAATGCTCCAGAATGGTTAGCAGCTCCATATACTCTTACTCTATCAGAAGTCACAGTACCTGGTACAAGAATATTACAAGGTGCCCGTGCTATTGATGATGATCAACAAGGTCCTTTTTCAACAGTTGAATATCAAGTACTTCCAGGTCAAAATTCAGACTTTGTGCAATTCTTAAATCCGTTAGAAGGTACATTGGTGCTAAAGAAATCTCTGGATTATGAAACAATGCAAAATTTTACTATACGATTGCGAGCACAAGATCAAGGTATACCACCAAAATATTCGGATACTTTATTACGTGTGATTATTACGGATGCCGATGATCAAAATCCGAAATTTCTTAGGGAAGGTTATCGTGGTGACTTACCATTAGATGGCCGCCCAGCAGAATTGAAAATTTATCCGGAACCAATTAAAGCTATAGATCAAGATGAGGGATTATGTGCAGCTATACAATATACAATTGTACAATCAATGGATACAAAATATTTCCGTATAAATCCAAAAACTGGAATAATACATTTAATTACACCAATTGGGTTTTCGGATTTGTTAAATGGTGCAACTTTAGTGGTTAAAGGTACACAAGTTGATAATCCAGATCGTTATGCTCTGACCACGTTAACATTAAATCGACCTGGTACTCATAGTGATCTGACATCATTGAGTTTTGTTCAAAAGAAGTTTTTTATGCGAGTGCGGGAAGATGTTTCGATTGGAAATCGAATTTTAGCATTACCAACAAATAAGCCGGGAAAGCATGTAAAATATTTTATACTAGACCCCGTACAAGCACAATTCTTTGGAGTTGGAACATTGGGTGAAGTAATATTACAGAAACCATTAGATTACGAGAAAATCACAAAACATAGTTTTGAAGTTGTTGCTACTGATGGGGTAACTAATGCTACTGCTGAAGTAACATTAGAAGTAGTTGATGTTAATGATTGGGAGCCAAGATTTCGGTCATCTCATTATGAGTTTAATGTACCGAAAAGTGTTAGTTAAATAATTTTTATATTACTATAACAGTTACAATGCTTTTTATAACAACATTTTTTCTCATTTAAGGCGGCAAAAACTGAAAGTTTAGACGGTGTCAAACTTGGAAAATTAGAAGCCGCTGATGGCGACCGAAATGATAAATTAGATATAACACTAAAAGGACTGTACGCATATCTGTTTGATATTGATTCTACTGGAAATTTATATATGAGACCAGATCCCGCTATGAATCAATCAACAATTCATTTAATAGCTACAGCTACAGATACAGGTTCCCCACCTCGTAGTACTTCAGTACCAGTTACTGTTACAATGGAGGGTGTAACTATGGCCAGAGTTTCCTGGGCAACAAATATCTTAGGCATTTTTGGTCTTGTAGTTGGTGCATTTATTATAATTATATTAGCACTATCATTTTATATAGTTGGTACAAAAAAATCTCCAAAGTCCAGAAATCGCGTACATAGTCATGCTCATAGTACTGTATCGTCAACTGGATTAGTTACACATGAGAAAATGATTACGAATGGTCTGCATGGCAATATAACAATGTCGAACCCCATAAACGGACATGGTGGATCTGGAAGTAGTTTAAGTGCCGGAGCCTCAACAATACTAGCTGCCAGTTTAGAGCGAGAAGCTCAAAGAGAGAGAGAGCGAGAACGAGAAAGACAAAGGGATAATTATACTGCTACAGTTCGAAGTATGACAAATCTAATTTATTTTAAATAGAGTTATTGTTATTTTTTTTTAGGTATAGTCACCAGAGCTTCAGCTGCACAAGGTGGAAAATTGTATGATGGTGAAATTGATCGTGATTCAATATCGAATCCAGAAAGTCCAAACGAACAGAATCGGAAAAAATTAGGATGGCAAAATGGTGGTAAAAATCAAGATTTAACGTCCTCAAATGATAATATGGGCTCTACAGAAAATAATTTAACAGTGTATTTTTAAGAATTATTACTATTGTTTTTGAATATCTTTATTATTTTGTTATAATATATATTGTAATAATTTTTGAATTATAATTTTGTAGAAAGTAAAACTTAATAATATGTATAATTCTTGGTTTGTTTTACATTTTATAATATAAGAAGAATAACTAATTTACATGTATTCCATTACTTATAAGATTTAAGAAATTATTTCATGTGGTAATTTTTTCAAATTTAATATTAATTATAAGAGTAATTCAGAGTTACAGATCAGTAGATAACTTTTGTAAATTTTGTTAGAGTAGAATTAAAAACATTTAATTATGTATAATAATAAAAATATTTGAAAATAAGGAACTAATAAGATCGTTTTCTTATAGATTATTCATACTATACACAAAACATACAAAAAACTATGTAGTTGAGAAAAGCCATACATACTCTAAAAAAATCTATTTGAATAAAAAAATATAAAAAAAATATATTTTACAAATGTATGTTTATTAATTTGAATATTACATATATATTAAACTTAATTAATTTACTAGATTGAAAATATTTATTATTATTTAATAAATTGAGAATTATTTTGTACGGCTATCAAAATTTATTAAGATAATGTCGATTATTTCAAATAATACCAAAAGTAACGAAATGTTTTCTCAAAGCAAAGTAGGTTTCCATAAAACTAGTATACAATACATTTTTATGATTAGTCAGTTTCTGTATTCTTAATAAGATCTAAATAAAATATTGAATGAATGAACGAACATTTATTATTATATAAATATTTGTACATTTTTTGTACATATTTTGTTATGTATTTGTACTTGTATTAGTTATAATGTTGATTTAACGAAAATTCTACTAATTAGAATCATTCTTACAAGTGAATTTCTTTAAATTTAATATTTTTCAGCAACTAGTTCGTAAATTTGGCTGACTAGATTCAAAACTAAAACTAAAACCAACACAACAAACAAAATAAATAGGTTAAAAGCTGTTCATCAATTAACTCAGATATTTTTGTTATTGCCTTTTTTTGTTTTACATATATACATTGGCGCCTTATGCATCACTTAAGCATTTTTTTTATTAAATTCTGTGAATTTTATTTGAATTTGTATTATAATATGTATAAAATTCTGAAATTTTGTTACCACTTGTAACACAATAAATTTTCCATTATATTATGAGTTTAACCATTAATTAAAAAAAACCAGATGAGTTTTTAATATGGTTTTATTTTAGTAAAGTACGTTTCTTTAAAATTAAATATCGTGGAATTATTTGATTGAATCATATAATACATATGTATTGCTATTTTATTCTTCAATTAAAAAGTAAGGGAACTTGTATTCGACAGAATTATCTGTTTGAAAGTATGATTGTAGAATTCCATAAACTTGTAAGTGAAAGGGTAATGCATCGAATTATTTTTTGTATGCTTAATTTGTTTATATCCTTGGAAATATATGGAAAGTTTATAACTTGAGTTGAACTCTATATATATGCATAATATGTGCTAATATGTTTATTTTCTTAAAAATTTCTGTGATATGCTGCTATATACAAAATTATTCATACACTTCAAAAAAGATTATTTAGGAGAAGTTTTATTTTAAGCGCATTTTATTAATATGTTATTCTTACATCAAATCAATAAAAAAAATTATTTCTAAGTAAATTCTTAGAAATCAGTTTTTTGATCAGATTTGTCATTTTCGAATTCAGATTAAGGGGCACTACGGGTGCCCCTTAATCTGAATTCGAAAACGCCGACTTCTAAAGGTCGATATTAACCCCCCAAAACTCGATTTCCGAATTTCGGAATTGCGAAAACGCGAGTTTTTGATGCTTAAAAGCAAAATAAATGCAGTTTTTTTATAAGATTCGTCATTTTCGGAGCCCCTGAGTCCGAAACGGCCATTTTCAAAAATTCGGAACTGCAATTTCGAAAATTGCTGTTTCGAATTCGGATTAAGGGGCACCCGTAGAACCCGAATTTCGAATTTTCGAAATTGCAATTCCGAATGTTCGAAAATAGCCGTTTCGGACTCAAGGACTCCAAAAATGACGAATCTGATCAAAAAACTGCATTTATTTTGCTTTTGAGCATCAAAAACTCGCGTTTTCGCAATTCCGTAATTCGGAAATCGAGTTTTGGGGGGTTAATATCGACCTTTAGAAGTCGGCGTTTTCGAATTCAGATTAAGGGGCACCCGTAGTACCCGAATTTCGAATTTACGAAATTGCAGTTCCGAATTTTCGAAAATGGCCGTTTCGGACTCAGAGACTACGAAAATGATGAATCTGATCAAAAAACTGCATTTATTTTGCTTTTAAGCATCAAAAACTCGCGTTTTCGCAATTCCGAAATTCGGAAATCGAGTTTTGGGGGTTAATATCGACCTTTAGAAGTTGGCGTTTTCGAATTCAGATTAAAGGGCACCCGTAGTATCCGAAGTTCGAATTATCGAATTTTCGAAATTGCAGTTCCGAATATTCGAAAATGGCCGTTTCGGACTCAGGGACTCCGAAAATGACGAATCTGATCAAAAAACTGCATTTATTTTGCTTTTAAGCATCAAAAAATCGCGTTTCCGCAATTTAAAAACTCCGAAATTTGGAAACGGGATAATCGAGTTTTGGCGGCGTTAAAATCGAGTTCTCGAAGTCGGGGTTTTCGAATTCGGATTGAGGGGCTCCCGGAGTACCCGAATATCGCATTTTCTAAAATTCGAAATTGCAGTTCCGAATTTCCGAAATTTTCGAAATTGGCCATTTCTGGCTCAGGGACTCCGAAAATGAAGAATCTGATCAAAAAACTGCATTTATTTTGCGTTTAAGCATCAAAAAATCGCGTTTTCGCAATTTCGAAAATCCGAAATTCGGAAACGGGATAATCGAGTTTTGGCGGCGTTAAAATCGAGTTCTCGAAGTCGGGGTTTTCGAATTCGGATTAAGGGGCTCCCGGAGTACCCGAATATCACATTTTCGAAAATTCGAAATTGCAGTTCCGAATTTTCGAAATTTTCGAAATTGGCCGTTTCTGGCTCAGGGACTCCGAAAATGACGAATCTGATCAAAAAACTGCATTTATTTTGCTTTTAAGCATCAAAAAATCGCGTTTTCGCAATTTCAAAAATCCGAAATTGCAGCTCCGAATTTTCGAAATATTCGAAATTGCCGTTTCTGGCTCAGGGACTCCGAAAATGACGAATCTAATCAAAAAACTGCATTTATTTTGCGTTTAAGCATCAAAAAATTGCGTTTTCGCAATTTCGAAAATCCGAAATTCGGAAACGGGATAATCGAGTTTTGGCGGCGTTAAAATCGAGTTTTCGAAGTCGGGGTTTTCGAATTAGGATTAAGGGGCTCCCGGAGTACCCGAATATCGCATTTTCGAAAATTCGAAATTGCAGTTCCGAATTTTCGAAATTTTCGAAATTGGCCGTTTCTGGCTCAGGGACTCCGAAAATGAAGAATCTGATCAAAAAACTGCATTTATTTTGCGTTTAAGCATCAAAATATCGCGTTTTTCGCAATTTCGAAAATCCGAAATTCGGAAACGGGATAATCGAGTATTGGCGGCGTTAAAATCGAGTTTTAGAAGTCGGGGTTTTCGAATTCGGATTAAGGGGCTCCCGCAGTACCCGAATATCGCATTTTCGAAAATTCGAAATTGCAGTTCCGAATTTTCGAAATTTTCGAAATTGGCCGTTTCTGGCTCAGGGACTCCGAAAAAGACGAATCTGATCAAAAAACTGCATTTATTTTGCTTTTAAGCATAAAAAAATCGCGTTTTCGCAATTTCGAAAATCCGAAATTGCAGTTCCGCATTTTCGAAATTTTCGAAATTAACCCTTTCTGGCTCAGGGACTTCCAAAATGATGAATTTGATCAAAAAACTGCATTTATTTTGCTTTTAAGCATAAAAAAATCGCGTTTTCGCAATTTCGAAAATCCGAAATTCGGAAATGGGAAAATCGAGTTTTGGGAGGTTAAAATCGAGTTTTCGAAGTCGGGGTTTTCGATTTCGGATTAAGGGGCTCCCGAAGTACCCGAATATCGTATTTTCGAAAATTCGAAATTGCAGTTCCGAATTTTCGAAATGTTCTAAATTGGCCGTTTCTGGCTCAGGGATTCCGAAAAAGACGAATCTGATCAAAAAACTGCATTTATTTTGCTTTTAAGCATCAAAAAATCGCGTTTTCGCAATTTCGAAAATACGAAATTGCAGTTCCGAATTTTCGAATTTTTCGAAATTGGCCCTTTCTGGCTCAGGGACTTCGAAAATGACGAATCTGATCAAAAAACTGCATTTATTTTGCTTTTAAGCATAAAAAAATCGCGTTTTCGCAATTTCGAAAATCCGAAATTCGGAAACGGGAAATTCGAGTTTTGGGAGGTTAAAATCGAATTTTCGAAGTCGGGGTTTTCGAATTTGGATTAAGGGACTCCCACAGTACCCGAATATCGCATTTTCGAAAATTATGTTCCGCATTTTCAAAATTTTTGAAATTTTCGAAATTGGTTTTTTCTGGCTCAGGGACTCCGAAAATGACGAATCTGATCAAAAAACTGCACTTATTTTTCTTTTAAGCATAAAAAAATCGCGTTTTCGCAATTTCGAAAATCCGAAATTGCAGTTCCGAATTTTTAAAATTTTCGAAATTGGGCGTTTCTGGCTCAGGGACTCCGAAAATGACGAATCTGATCAAAAAACTGCATTTATTTTGATTTTAAGCATCAAAAAATCGCGTTTTCGCAATTTCGAAAATCCGAAATTCGGCAACGGGAAAATCGAGTTTTGTGGGTTAAAATCAAGTTTTCGAAGTCGGGGTTTTCGAATTCGGATTAAGGGGCTCCCGGAGTACCCGAATATCGCATTTTCGAAAATTCGAAATTGCAGTTCCGAATTTTCGAAATTTTTGAAATTGGCCGTTTCTGGCTCAGGGACTTCGAAAATGACGAATCTGATAAAAAAACTGCATTTATTTTGCTTTTAAGCATAAAAAAGTCGCTTTATCGCAATTTCGAAAGTCCGAAATTCGGAAACGAATTCGGATTAAGGGGCTCCCGGAGTACCCGAATATCGCATTGTCGAAAATTCGAAATTGCAGTTCCGAATTTTCGAAATTTTCGAAATTGGCCGTTTCTGGCTCAGGGACTCCGAAAATGACGAATCTGATAAAAAACTGCATTTATTTTGCTTTTAAGCATCAAAAAATCGCGTTTTCGCAATTTCGAAAATACGAAATTTGGAAACGGGAAAATCGAGTTTTGGGGCGTTAATATCGAGTTTTCGAAGTCGGGGTTTTCGAATTCGGATTCGATATTGCAGTTCCGAATTATCGAAATTTTCGAAATTGCCGTTTCTGGATCAGGGTCTCCGAAAATGACGAATCTGATCACAAAACTGCATTTATTTTGCTTTTAAACATCAAAAAATTGCGTTTTTGCAATTTCGAAAATCCGAAATTCGAAAACGGGAGAATCGAGTTTTGTGGAGTTAAAATTGAGTTTTTGAAGTCGGGGTTTTCGAATTCGGATTAAGGGGCTCCCTTAATCCGAATTCGAAATTCGGAAACGGGATAATCGAGTTTTGGGGGCGTTAAAATCGAGTTTTCGAAGTCGGGGTTTTCGAATTAGGATTAAGGGGCTCCCGGAGTACCCGAATATCGCATTTCCGAAAATTCGAAATTGCAGTTCCGAATTTTCGAAATTTTCGAAATTGGCCGTTTCTGGCTCAGGGACTCCGAAAATGACGAATCTGATAAAAAACTGCATTTATTTTGCTTTTAAGCATCAAAAAATCGCGTTTTCGCAATTTCGAAAATACGAAATTCGGAAACGGGAAAATCGAGTTTTGGGGCGTTAATATCGAGTTTTCGAAGTCGGGGTTTTCGAATTCGGATTCGATATTGCAGTTCCGAATTATCGAAATTTTCGAAATTGGCCGTTTCTGGCTCAGGGACTCTGAAAATGACGAATCTGATCAAAAAACTGCGTTTATTTTGCTTTTAAGCATTAAAAAATCGCTTTATCGCAATTTTGAAAGTCCGAAATTCGGAAACGAATTCGGATTAAGGGGCTCCCGGAGTACCCGAATATCGCATTGTCGAAAATTCGAAATTGCAGTTCCGAATTTTCGAAATTTTAGAAATTGACCGTTTCTGGCTCAGGGACTCCGAAAATGACGAATCTGATAAAAAACTGCATTTATTTTGCTTTTAAGCATCAAAAAATCGCGTTTTCGCAATTTCGAAAATACGAAATTCGGAAACGGGAAAATCGATTTTTGGGGCGTTAATATCGAGTTTTCGAAGTCGGGGTTTTCGAATTCGGATTCGATATTGCAGTTCCGAATTATCGAAATTTTCGAAATTGGCCGTTTCTAGCTCAGGGACTCCGAAAATGACGAATCTGATCAAAAAACTGCATTTATTTTGTTTTTAAGGATCAAAAAATCGCGTTTTCGCAATTACGAAAATACGAAATTCGGAAACGGGAAAATCGAGTTTTGGGGCGTTAATATCGAGTTTTCGAAGTCGGGGTTTTCGAATTCGGATTCGATATTGCAGTTCCGAATTATCGAAATTTTCGAAATTGGCCGTTTCTGGCTCAGGGACTCTGAAAATGACGAATCTGATCAAAAAACTGCGTTTATTTTGCTTTTAAGCATAAAAAAATCGCTTTATCGCAATTTTGAAAGTCCGAAATTCGGAAACGAATTCGGATTAAGGGGCTCCCGGAGTACCCGAATATCGCATTGTCGAAAATTCGAAATTGCAGTTCCGAATTTTCGAAATTTTCGAAATTGACCGTTCCTGGCTCAGGGACTCCGAAAATGACGAATCTGATAAAAAACTGCATTTATTTTGCTTTTAAGCATCAAAAAATCGCGTTTTCGCAATTTCGAAAATACGAAATTCGGAAACGGGAAAATCGAGTTTTGGGGCGTTAATATCGAGTTTTCGAAGTCGGGGTTTTCGAATTCGGATTCGATATTGCAGTTCCGAATTATCGAAATTTTCGAAATTGGCCGTTTCTGGCTCAGGGATTCCGAAAAAGACGAATCTGATCAAAAAACTGCATTTATTTTGCTTTTAAGCATAAAAAAATCGCGTTTTCGCAATTTCGAAAATCCGAAATTCGGAAACGGATAAATCGAGTTTTGGGGGGTTAATATCGACCTTTAGAAGTCGGCGTTTTCGAATTCAGATTAAGGGGCACCCGTAGTACCCGAATTTCGAATTTTCGAAATTGCAGTTCCGAATTTTCGAAAATGGCCGTTTCGGACTCAGGGACTCCGAAAATGACGAATCTGATCAAAAAACTGCATTCATTTTGCGTTTAAGCATCAAAAACTCGCGTTTTCGCAATTCCGAAATTCGGAAATCGAGTTTTGGGGGTTAATATCGACTTTTCGAAGTCGGCGTTTTGGATTTCGGATTAAGGGGCACCCGTAGAACCCGAATTTCGAATTTTCGAAATTGCAATTCCAAATGTTCGAAAATAGCCGTTTCGGACTCAAGGACTCCAAAAATGACGAATCTGATCAAAAAACTGCATTTATTTTGCTTTTGAGCATCAAAAACTCGCGTTTTCGCAATTCCGAAATTCGGAAATCGAGTATTGGGGGTTAATATCGACCTTTAGAAGTCGGCGTTTTCGAATTCAGATTAAAGGGCACCCGTAGTATCCGAATTTCGAATTATCGATTTTTCGAACTTGCAGTTCCGAATATTCGAAAATGGCCGTTTCGGACTCAGGGACTCCGAAAATGACGAATCTGATCAAAAAACTGCATTTATTTTGCTTTTAAGCATCAAAAACTCGCGTTTTCGCAATTCCGAAATTCGGAAATCGAGTTTTGGGGGTTAATATCGACTTTTCGAAGTCGGCGTTTTGGATTTCGGATTAAGGGGCATCCGTAGTACCCGAATTTCGAATTTTCGAAATTGCAGTTCCGAATTTTTGAAAATAACCGTTTCGGACTCAGGGACTCCGAAAATTACGAATCTGATCAAAAAACTGCATTTATTTTGCTTTAAAGCATCAAAATATCACGTTTTCGCAATTTCGAAAATCCAAAATTCGGAAACGGGAAAATCGAGTTTTGGGGCGTTAAAATCGAGTTTTCGAAGTCGGGGTTTTCGAATTCGGATTAAGGGGCTCCCGGAGTACCCGAATATCGCATTTTCGGAAATCCGAAATTGCAGTTCCGAATCTTCGAAATTTTCGAAATTGGCCGTTTCTGGCTCAGGGATTCCGAAAAAGACGAATCTGATCAAAAAACTGCATTTATTTTGCTTTTAAGCATAAAAAAATCGCGTTTTCGCAATTTCGAAATTCGCAAACGGTAAAATCGAGTTTTGGCAGGTTCAAATCGAGTTTTCGAAGTCGGGGTTTTCGAATTCGGATTGAGGGGCTCCCAGAGTACCCGAATATCGCATTTTCGAAAATTCGAAATTGCAATTCCGAATTTTCGAAATTTTCGAAATTGGCCGTTTCTGGTTCTTGGATTCCGAAAAAGACGAATCTGATCAAAAAACTGCATTTATTTTGCTTTTAAGCATAAAAAAATCGCGTTTTCGCAATTTCGAAATTCGGAAACGGTAAAATCGAGTTTTGGCAGGTTCAAATCGAGTTTTCGAAGTCGGGGTTTTCGAATTCGGATTGAGGGGCTCCCAGAGTTCCCGAATATCGCATTTTCGAAAATTCGAAATTGCAGTTCCGAATTTTCGAAATTTTCGAAATTGGCTTTTTCTGGCTCAGGGATTCCGAAAATGACGAATGACGAATCTGATAAAAAAACTGCACTTATTTTGCTTTTAAGCATAAAAAAATCGCGTTGTCACAATTTCGAAAATCCGAAATTGCAGTTCCGAATTTTCGAAATTTTCGAAATTGGGCGTTTCTGGCTTAGGGACTCCGAAAATGACGAATCTGATCAAAAAACTGCATTTATTTTGCTTTTAAACATCAAAAAATCGCGTTTTCGTAATTTCGAAAATCCGAAATTGCAGTTCCGAATTTCCAAAATGACGAATCTGATCAAAAAACTGCATTTATTTTGCTTTTAAGCATAAAAAAATCGCGTTTTCGCAATTTCGAAAATCTGAAATTTCGGAAACGGGAAAATCGAGTTTTGGGGGGTTAAAATCGAGTTTTCGAAGTCGGGGTTTTCGAATTCGAATTAAGAGGCTCCCGGAGTACCAGAATATCGCATTTTCGAAAACTCGATATTGCAGTTCCGAATTTTCGAAATTTTCGAAATTGGCTGTTTCTGGCTCAGGGACTCCGAAAATGACGAATCTGATAAAAAACTGCACTTATTTTGCTTTTAAGCATCAAAAAATCGAGTTTTCGCAATTTCGAAAATCTGAAATTCGGAAACTGGAAAATCGAGTTTAGGGGCGTTAAAATCGAAATTGGCCGTTTCTGGCTCAGAGACTTCGAAAATGACAAATCTGATCAAAAACTGCATTTATTTTGCTTTGAAGCATCAAAAAATCCGAAATTCGGAAACGAATGCGGATTAAAGGGCTCCCGGAGTACCCGAATATCGCATTGTCGAAAATTCGAAATTTCTGTTCCGAATTTATGAAATTTTCCAAATTGGGCGTTTCTGGCTCATGGACTCCGAAAATGACGAATCTGAGCAAAAAACTGCATTTATTTTGCTTTTAAGCATAAAAAATCCCGTTTTCGCAATTTCGAAAATCCGAAATTCGGAAACGGGAAAATCGAGTTCTGGGGTATTAAAATCGAGTTTTCGAAGTCGGGGTTTTCGAATTCGGATTCGATATTGCAGTTCCGAATTTTCGAAATATTCGAAATTGGCCGTTTCTGGCTCAGGGACTCTGAAAATGACGAATCTGATCAAAAAACTGCATTTATTTTGCTTTTAATCATCAAAAAATCGCGTTTTCGCAATTTCCAAAATCCGAAATTCGGAAACAGGAAAATGTACCCGAATATTGCATTTCGAAAATTCGAAATTGCAGTTCCAAAATTTCGAAATTTTCGAAATTGGCCGTTTCTGGCTCAGGGACTCCGAAAATGACAAAGCTGATTAAAAAACTGCATTTATTTTGCTTTTAAGCATAAAAAAATCGCGTTTTCGCAATTTCGAAAATCCGAAATTTGGAAACGGGAAAATCGAGTTTTGGGGGGTTAAAATCGAGTTTTCGAAGTCGGGGTTTTCGAATTCGAATTAAAGGGCTTCCGGAGTACCAGAATATCGCATTTTCGAAAACTCGAAATTGCAGTTCCGACTTTCGAAATTTTTGAAATTGGCCGTTTCTGGCTCAGGGACTCCGTAAATGACGAATCTGATCAAAAAACTGCATTTATTTTGCTTATAAGCATCAAAAAATCCCGTTTTCGCAATTTCGAAAATCCGAAATTCGGAAACGGGAAAATCGAGTTTTGGGGGGTTAAAATCGAGTTTTCGAAGTCGGGGTTTTCGAATTCGGAGTGAGGGGCTCCCGGTGTACCCGAATATCGCGTTTTCAAAAATTCGAAATTGCAGTTCCGAATTTTCGAAATTGACCGTTTCTGGCTCAGGGACTCCGAAAATGACGAATCTGATCAAAAAACTGCATTTATTTTGCTTTTAAGCATCAAAAAATCGCGTTTTCGCAATTTCCAAAATCCGAAATTCGGAAACAGGAAAATGTACCCGAATATTGCATTTCGAAAATTCGAAATTGCAGTTCCAAAATTTCGAAATTTTCGAAATTGGCCGTTTCTGGCTCAGGGACTCCGAAAATGACGAATCTGAGCAAAAAACTGCATTTATTTTGCTTTTAAGCATAAAAAAATCGCGTTTTCGCAATTTCGAAAATCCGAAATTTGGAAACGGGAAAATCGAGTTTTGGGGGGTTAAAATCGAGTTTTCGAAGTCGGGGTTTTCGAATTCGAATTAAGGGGCTCCCGGAGTACCAGAATATCGCATTTTCGAAAACTCGAAATTGCAGTTCCGAATTTTCGAAATTTTTGAAATTGGCCGTTTCTGGCTCAGGGACTCCGTAAATGACGAATCTGATCAAAGAACTGCATTTATTTTGCTTATAAGCATCAAAAAATCGCGTTTTCGCAATTTCGGAAATCCGAAATTTGGAAACGGGAAAATCGAGTTTTGGGGGTTAAAATGGAGTTTTCGAAGTCGGGGTTTTCGAATGCGGATTAAGGACCTGCCTGAGTACCGGAATATCGCATTTTCGAAAATTCGAAATTGCAGTTCCGAATTTTCGAAATTTTTGAAATTGGCCGTTTCTGGCTCAGGGACTCCGTAAATGACGAATCTGATCAAAAAACTGCATTTATTTTGCTTTTAAGCATAAAAAAATCACGTTTTCGCAATTTCGAAAATCCGAAATTGCAGTTCCGAATTTCCGAAATTTTCGAAATTGCCGTTTCTGGCTCAGGGACTCCGAAAATGACGAATCTGATCAAAAAACTGCATTTATTTTGCTTTTAAGCATCAAAAAATCGCGTTTTCGCAATTTCGAAAATCCGAAATTTGGAAACGGGAAAATCGAGTTTTGGGGGTTAAAATGGAGTTTTCGAAGTCGGGGTTTTCGAATACGGATTAAGGGGCTCTCGGAGTACCCGAATTTCGCATTTTCGAAAATTCGAAATTGCAGTTCCGAATTTTCTAATTTTTCGAAATTGGCCGTTTCTGGCTCAGGGACTTCGAAAATAACGAATCTGATAAAAAAACTGCATTTATTTTGCTTTTTAGCATCAAAATATCGCGTTTTCGCAATTTCGAAAATCCGAAATTCGGAAACGGGAAAATCGAGTTTTGGGGGTGGTCAAATCGAGTTTTTGAAGTCGGGGTTTTCGAATTCGGATTAAGGGGCTCCCGGAGTACCCGAATATCGCATTTACGAAAATTCGAAATTGCAGTTCCGAATTTTCGAAAATTTCGAAATTGGCCGGTTCTGGCTCGGGGACTCCGAAAATGACGAATCTGATCAAAAAAACTGCATTTATTTTGCTTTTAAGCATCAAAATATCGCGTTTTCGCAATTTCGAAAATCCGAAATTCGGAAACGGTAAAATCGAGTTTTGGCAGGTTCAAATCGAGTTTTCGAAGTCGGGGTTTTCGAATTCGGATTAAGGGGCTCCCGGATTCCCGAATATCGCATTTTCGAAAATTCGACATTGCAATTCCGAATTTTCGAAATTTTCGAAATTAGCCGTTTCTGGCTCAGGGATTCCGAAAATGACGAATCTGACCAAAAAAACTGCATTTATTTTGCTTTTAAGCATCAAAAATCGCGTTTTCGCAATTTCGAATATCCGAAATTTGGAAACGGGAAAATCGAGTTTTGGGGGGTTAAAATCGAGTTTTCGAAGTCGGGGTTTTCGAATTCGGATTAAGGGGCTCCCGGAGTACCCGAATATCGCATTTACGAAAATTCGAAATTGCAGTTCCGAATTTTCGAAATTTTCGAAATTAGCCGTTTCTGGCTCAGGGATTCCGAAAATGACGAATCTGACCAAAAAACTGCATTTATTTTGCTTTTAAGCATCAAAAATCGCGTTTTCGCAATTTCGAAAAACCGAAATTTGGACACGGGAAAATCGAGTTTTAATATCGACTCTTCGAAGTCGGCGTTTTCGAATTCAGATAAATGGGCAACCGTAGTAATCGAAATTCGAATTTTCGAAAATGCAGTTCCGAAATTTCGAAATTGGCCGTTTCTGGCTCAGGGACTCCGAAAATCACAAAGCTGATCAAAAAACTGCATTTATTTTGCTTTTAAGCATCAAAAAATCGCGTTTTCGCAATTTCGAAAATCCGAAATTCGGAAACGGGAAAATCGAGTTTTGGGGGGTTAAAATCGAGTTTTCGAAGTCGGGGTTTTCGAATTCGGATTCAGGGGCCCCCGTAGTTCCCGAATTTCGAATTTTTGAATTTTCGAAATTGCACTTCCGAATTTTCGAAAATGGCCACTTTGGACTCATTGACTCCGAAAATGACGAATCTGATCAAAAAACTGCATTTCTTTTACTTTTAAGCATCAACAAATCGTGTTTTCGAAATTCCGAAATTCAGAATTAGTGTTCTGGGGGGTTAATATCGACTCTTCGAAGTCGACGTTTTCGAATTCAGATAAATGGGCAACCGTAGTAACCGAATTTCGAATTTTCGAAAATGCAGTTCCGAATTTTCGAAAATACCGTGTCGCACTCAGGGACTCCGAAAATGACGAATCTGATCAAAAAACTACATTTATTTTGCTTTTAAGCATTAAAAATTTCTGTTTTCGCAATTCAGAAATTCGGAAATCGATTTTTTGGAGGTTAATACCGCCTTGCGAAATCGGCGTTTTCGAATTCGGATTAAAAGGCACCCGTAGTACCCGAATTTAGAAATTTCGAATTTTCGAAATTGCAGTTCCAAATTTTCGAAAATGGCCGTTTCGGACTCAGGGCCTCCGACAATGGCGAATCTGTTCAAAAAACCGCATTTATTTTCCATTTAAGCATCAAAAATTCGCGTTTTCGCAATTCTGAAATTCGGAAATTGACTTTTGAGAGGTTAATATCGACATTTCAAAGTCGGGGTTTTCGAATTCGGATTAAGAGGCACCCGTAGTATCCGAATTTCGAATTTTCGAATTTTAGAAATTGCACTTCCGAATTTTCGAAAATGGCCGTTTCGGACTCAAAGACTCAGAAAATGATGAATCTCATCAAAAAAACTGCATTAATTTTGCTTTTAAGCATCAAAAAATCGTGTTTTCGCAATTTCGAAATTCGGAAATCGAGTTTTGGGTGGTTAATATCGACTTTTCGAAGTCGGCGTTTTCGAATTCAGATTAAGGGGAACCCGTAGTACCCGAATTTCGAATTTTCGAAATTGCAGTTTCCCCTTAATCCGAATTCGAAACAGCAATTTTCGAAATTGCAGTTCCGAATTTTTGAAAATGGCCGTTTCGGACTCAGGGGCTCCGAAAATGACGAATCTGATCAAAATACCGCTTTAATTTTGCTTTTAAGCATAAAAAAAATCGCGTTTTCGCAATTCCGAAATTCAGAAATCGGGTTTTAGGGGGTTAATATCGACTTTTCAAAGTCGGCGTTTTCGATTTCAGATTACGGGGCACCCGTAGTACCCGAATTTTCTAATTTTTCGAAATTGGCCGTTTCTGGCTCAGGGACTTCGAAAATAACGAATCTGATAAAAAAACTGCATTTATTTTGCTTTTTAGCATCAAAATATCGCGTTTTCGCAATTTCGAAAATCCGAAATTCGGAAACGGGAAAATCGAGTTTTGGGGGTGGTCAAATCGAGTTTTTGAAGTCGGGGTTTTCGAATTCGGATTAAGGGGCTCCCGGAGTACCCGAATATCGCATTTACGAAAATTCGAAATTGCAGTTCCGAATTTTCGAAATTTTCGAAATTGGCCGTTTCTGGCTCAGGGACTCCGAAAATGACGAATCTGATCAAAAAAACTGCATTTATTTTGCTTTTAAGCATCAAAATATCGCGTTTTCGCAATTTCGAAAATCCGAAATTCGGAAACGGTAAAATCGAGTTTTGGCAGGTTCAAATCGAGTTTTCGAAGTCGGGGTTTTCGAATTCGGATTAAGGGGCTCCCGGATTCCCGAATATCGCATTTTCGAAAATTCGACATTGCAATTCCGAATTTTCGAAATTTTCGAAATTAGCCGTTTCTGGCTCAGGGATTCCGAAAATGACGAATCTGACCAAAAAACTGCATTTATTTTGCTTTTAAGCATCAAAAATCGCGTTTTCGCAATTTCGAATATCCGAAATTTGGAAACGGGAAAATCGAGTTTTGGGGGGTTAAAATCGAGTTTTCGAAGTCGGGGTTTTCGAATTCGGATTAAGGGGCTTCCGGAGTCCCCGAATATCGCATTTTCGAAAATTCGACATTGCAATTCCGAATTTTCGAAATTTTCGAAATTAGCCGTTTCTGGCTCAGGGATTCCGAAAATGACGAATCTGACCAAAAAACTGCATTTATTTTGCTTTTAAGCATCAAAAATCGCGTTTTCGCAATTTCGAAAAACCGAAATTTGGACACGGGAAAATCGAGTTTTAATATCGACTCTTCGAAGTCGGCGTTTTCGAATTCAGATAAATGGGCAACCGTAGTAATCGAAATTCGAATTTTCGAAAATGCAGTTCCGAAATTTCGAAATTGGCCGTTTCTGGCTCAGGGACTCCGAAAATCACAAAGCTGATCAAAAAACTGCATTTATTTTGCTTTTAAGCATCAAAAAATCGCGTTTTCGCAATTTCGAAAATCCGAAATTCGGAAACGGGAAAATCGAGTTTTGGGGGGTTAAAATCGAGTTTTCGAAGTCGGGGTTTTCGAATTCGGATTCAGGGGCCCCCGTAGTTCCCGAATTTCGAATTTTTGAATTTTCGAAATTGCACTTCCGAATTTTCGAAAATGGCCACTTTGGACTCATTGACTCCGAAAATGACGAATCTGATCAAAAAACTGCATTTCTTTTACTTTTAAGCATCAACAAATCGTGTTTTCGAAATTCCGAAATTCAGAATTAGTGTTCTGGGGGGTTAATATCGACTCTTCGAAGTCGGCGTTTTCGAATTCAGATAAATGGGCAACCGTAGTAACCGAATTTCGAATTTTCGAAAATGCAGTTCCGAATTTTCGAAAATACCGTGTCGCACTCAGGGACTCCGAAAATGACGAATCTGATCAAAAAACTACATTTATTTTGCTTTTAAGCATTAAAAATTCCCGTTTTCGCAATTCAGAAATTCGGAAATCGATTTTTTGGAGGTTAATACCGCCTTGCGAAATCGGCGTTTTCGAATTCGGATTAAAAGGCACCCGTAGTACCCGAATTTAGAAATTTCGAATTTTCGAAATTGCAGTTCCAAATTTTCGAAAATGGCCGTTTCGGACTCAGGGCCTCCGACAATGGCGAATCTGTTCAAAAAACCGCATTTATTTTCCATTTAAGCATCAAAAATTCGCGTTTTCGCAATTCTGAAATTCGGAAATTGACTTTTGAGAGGTTAATATCGACATTTCAAAGTCGGGGTTTTCGAATTCGGATTAAGAGGCACCCGTAGTATCCGAATTTCGAATTTTCGAATTTTAGAAATTGCACTTCCGAATTTTCGAAAATGGCCGTTTCGGACTCAAAGACTCAGAAAATGATGAATCTCATCAAAAAAACTGCATTAATTTTGCTTTTAAGCATCAAAAAATCGTGTTTTCGCAATTTCGAAATTCGGAAATCGAGTTTTGGGTGGTTAATATCGACTTTTCGAAGTCGGCGTTTTCGAATTCAGATTAAGGGGAACCCCTAGTACCCGAATTTCGAATTTTCGAAATTGCAGTTTCCCCTTAATCCGAATTCGAAACAGCAATTTTCGAAATTGCAGTTCCGAATTTTTGAAAATGGCCGTTTCGGACTCAGGGGCTCCGAAAATGACGAATCTGATCAAAATACCGCTTTAATTTTGCTTTTAAGCATAAAAAAAATCGCGTTTTCGCAATTCCGAAATTCAGAAATCGGGTTTTAGGGGGTTAATATCGACTTTTCAAAGTCGGCGTTTTCGATTTCAGATTACGGGGCACCCGTAGTACCCGAATTTCGAATTTTCGAAAATGGACGTTTCGAACTCAGGGACTCCGAAAATGACGAATCTGATAAAAAACTGCATTTATTTTGCTTTTAAGCATCAAAAAATCGCGTTTTCGCAATTTCGAAAATCCAAAATTCGGAACCGGCAAAATCCTCTTTTGGGGGGTTAAAATCGAGTTCTCGCAGTCGGCGTTTTCGAATTCGGATTAAGGGGCTGCCGGAGTACCCGAAATCGCATTTTCGAAAATTCGAAATTGCAGTTCCGAATTTTCGAAATTTTCGAAATTGGCCGTTTCTGGCTCAGGGACTCCGAAAATGTCGAATCTGATCAAAAAACTGCATTTATTTTGCTTTTAAGCATAAAAAAATCGTGTTTTCGCAATTTCGAAAATCCGAAATTCGGAAAAGGAAAAATCGAGTTTTGGTGGGTTAAAATCAAGTTTTCGAAGTCGGGGTTTTCGAATTCGGATTAAGGGGCTCCCGGAGTACCCGAATATCGCACTTTCGAAAATTCGAAATTGCAGTGCCGAATTTTCGAAATTTTCGAAATTGGCCGTTTCTGGTTAAGGAGTCCGAAAATGACGAATCTAATCAAAAAATTACATTTATTTTGCTTTTAAGCATTAAAAAATCACGTTTTCGCAATTTCGAAAATCCGAAATTCGAAAACAGGAAAATCTAGTTTTAGGGGGTTAAAATCGAATTTTCGGAGTCGGGGTTTTCGAATTCGGATTAAGGGGCTCCCGGAGTAGCCGAATATCGCATTTTCGAAAATTCTAAATTGCAGTTCCGAATTTTCGAAATTCGAAATAGGCCGTTTCTGGCTCAGGGACTCCGAAAATGATGAATCTGATCAAAAAACTGCATTTATTTTGCTTTTAAGCATCAAAAAATCGCATTTTCGCAATTTTGAACAACCGAAATTCGGAAACGGGAAAATCGAGTTTTGGGGGGTTAAAATCGAGTTTCCGAAGTCGGGGTTTTCGAATTCGGATTAAGGGGGTCCCGGAGTACCCGAATATCGCACTTTCGAAAATTCGAAATTGCAGTTCCGAATTTTCGAAATTTTCGAAATTAGCCGTTTCTGGCTCAGAGACTCCGAAAATGACGAATCTGATCAAAAAACTGCATTTATTTTGCTTTTAAGCATAAAAAAATCCCATTTTCGCAATTTCGAACAACCGAAATTCGGAAACGGGAAAATCAAGTTTTGGGGGGTTAAATCGAGTTTTCGGAGTCGGGGTTTTCGAATTCGGATTAAGGGGCTCCCGGAGTACCCGAATATCGCATTTTCGAAAATTCGAAATTGCAGTTCCGAATTTTCGAAATTTTCGAAATTGGCCGTTTCTGGCTCAGGGACTTCGAAAATGACGAATCTGATCAAAAAACTGCATTTCTTTTGCTTTTAAGCATCAACAATTCGTGTTTTCGAAATTCAGAATTAGCGTTTTGGAGGGTTAATATCGACTTTTCGTAGTCGGCGTTTTCGAACTCAGATAAATGGGCAACCGTAGTAATCGAATTTCGAATTTTCGAAAATGCAGTTCCGAATTTTCGAAAATACCGTTTCGGACTCAGGGACTCCAAAAATGACGAATCTGATCAAAAAACTACATTTATTTTGCTTTTAAGCATCAAAAAATCGTGTTTTCGCAATTTCGAAATTCGGAAATCGAGTTTTGGGTGGTTAATATCGACCTTTAGAAGTCGGCGTTTTCGAATTCAGATTAAGGGGAACCCGTAGTACCCGAATTTCGAATTTTCGAATTTTCGAAATTGCAGTTTCGAATTTTCGAAAATGGCCGTTTCGGACTCAGGGGCTCCGAAAATGACGAATCTTATAAAAAAACTGCATTTATTTTGCTTTTAAGCATCAAAAACTCGCGTTTTCGCAATTCCGAAATTCGGAAATCGAGTTTTGGGGGGTTAATATCGACCTTTAGAAGTCGGCGTTTTCGAATTCAGATTAAGGGGAACCCGTAGTACCCGAATTTCGAATTTTCGAATTTTCAAAATTGCAGTTTCGAATTTTCGAAAATGGCCGTTTCGGACTCAGGGGCTCCGAAAATGACGAATCTGATCAAAATACCGCTTTAATTTTGCTTTTAAGCATCAAAATATTGCGTTTTCGCAATTCCGAAATTCAAAAATCGAGTTTTGGAAGACTTTTAGAAGTCGGGGTTTTCGAATTCGTATTAAATGGCACCCGTAGTACCCGAATTTCGAATTTTTGAAATTGCAGATCCGAATTTTCGAAAATGGCCGTTTCGGATTCAAGGAGTCCGAAAATGACGAATCTGATAAAAAAATCGCATTTATTTTGCTTTTAAGCATCAAAAATTCGCGTTTTCGCAATTTCGAAATTCGGATATCGAGTTTTGAGGGCTTAATATCGACTTTTCGAAGTCGGGGTTTTCGAATTCGGATTAAAAGGCACCCGTAGTACCCGAATTTAGAATTTTCGAATTTTCGAAATTGCAGTTTCAAATTTTCGAAAATGGCCGTTTCGGACTCAGGGGCTCTGAAAATGGCGAATCTGTTCAAAAAACTGTATTTATTTTCCATTTAAGCATCAAAAATTTGACATTTCAAAGTCGGGGTTTTCGAATTCGGATTAAGAGGCACCCGTAGTACCCGAATTTCGAATTTTCGAATTTTCGAAATTGCAGTTCCGAATTTTTTAAAATGGCCGTTTCGGACTCAAAGACTCAGAAAATGATGAATCTCATCAAAAAAACTGCATTAATTTTGCTTTTAAGCATAAAAAAATCGCGTTTTCGCAAGTCCAAAATTCGGAAATCGAATTTTGGAGGGTTAATAACGACTTTCCAAAGTCGTGGTTTTCGAATTCGGATTAAGGGGTACCCGTACTACCCGAATTTCGAATTTTCGAGTTTTCGAAATTGCAGTTCCGAATTTTCGAAAATGGCCGTTTCGGACTCAAAGACTCAGAAAATGATGAATCTCATCAAAAAAACTGCATTAATTTTGCTTTTAAGCATAAAAAAATCGCGTTTTCGCAATTCCGAAATTCGGAAATCGAGTTTTGGGGGGTTTTCGAATTCAGATTAAGGGGCACCCGTAGTACCCGAATTTCTAATTTTCGAAATTGCAGTTCCGAATTTGCGAAAATGGACGTTTCGAACTCAGGGATTCCGAAAATGACGAATCTGATAAAAAAGCTGCATTTATTTTGCTTTTAAGCATCAAAAAATCGGGTATTCGCAATTTCGAAATTCGGAAATCTAGTTTTGGGGGGTTAATATCGACTTTTCGACGTCGGGGTTTTCGAACTCGGATTCGGGTACCCGTAGTACCCGAATTTCAAATTTCCGGATTTTCGAAATTGCAGTTCCGAATTTCCGAAATTGGCCGTTTCGGATTCAAGGATTCCGAAAATGACGAATCTGATCAAAAAATTGCATTTATTTTGCTTTTAAGCATAAAAAAATCACGTTTCTGCAATTCCGAAATTAAGAAATCAAGTTTTGGGGGGGGGTTAATATCGACTTTTCGAAGTCGGGGTTTTCGAATTCGGATAAAGAGGCACCCGCAGTGTCGAATTTTCGAATTATCGAAATTGCAGTTCCGAATTTTCGAAAATGGCCATTTCGGACTCCGGGACTCCGAAAATGACAAATCTGATAAAAAACTGCATTTATTTTGCTTTTAAGCATCACAAAATCGCGTTTTCGCAATTCCGAAATTCGGAAATCGAGTTTTGGAGGGTTATTATCGACTTTTCGAAGTCGGGGTTAATATCGACTTTTCGAACGGACACCCGTAGTACCCGAATTTCGAATTTTCGAAATTGCAGTTCCGAATTTTCGAAAATGATCGTTTCTGACTCAGGGACTCGGAAAATTACGAATCTGATCAAAAAACTGCATTTATTTTGTTTTTAAGCATCACAAAATCGCGTTTTCGTAATTCCGAAATTCGGAAATCGAGTTTTGGGGTGTTGATATCTACTTTTCGAATTCGGGGTTTTCGAATTTGGATTAACGAGCACCCGTAATACCCGAATTTCGAATTTTCTAATTTTCGAAATTGCGGTTCCGAATTTTCGAAAATGATCGTTTCTGACTCAGGGACTCGGAAAATTACGAATCTGATCAAAAAACTGCACTTATTTTGCTTTTAAGCATCACAAAATCGCGTTTTCGCAATTCCGAAATCGACTTTTGAGGTGTTAATATCGACTTTTAAAAGTCGTGGTTTCGAATTTGGATTAAGGGGCACGCGCAGTACCCGAATTTCGAATATTCGAATTTTCGTAATTGTAGTACCCAATTTTCGAAAATGGCCATTTTGGACTCAGGGACTCCGAAAATGACGAATCTGATAAAAAAACTGAATTTATTTTGCTTTTAAGCATCACAAAATCGCGTTTTCGCAATTCCGAAATTCGGAAATCGAGTTTTACTGTCCGCGAGAATGTTCACAAAGTCTCTCTAAAATTGTCGATTTTGAATTTGTACAAAACTCAAATCAATCCTAAAATAATGGAATAAACTAGAATTGGTTTACTAAAATTTTTTTATTTAATAGAAAATTCAATCTCAAAATACACTACGACCTCGATTTGCGTCGTTTCGATTTGCGTCTTTTTCGAAGTTGCGTCGTTCTTGAATTTTCGTCATTTCAGAGTTGCGTCGTTAAAATTTCGATTTGCGTTGCTTACATTTTATATAAAGGGGATTTCCCGATATATCTGTAATTCAAATTTTATGTAAAATAATCGGTTTTACAATTCACGGTCAATTACAATTCACGGTCAGTTTTTTTAGAATTTGTTATATGGATATGTATGTACAAATCACATATGGACCATATGTGATTTGTACATACATATCCATCTGTCTAATGTAAAGTATTTTTTATTTTGTTTTATTGAATGAATTTTTATGTTATTTTATTTAATATTTAAAAAACTTTGGATAAACTAAATCAGTACGAGAACCATGTACGAGTATGTACTCGTATATTATATTTTATTTATGTTGGATTTTTTAATGTATTTTGTTTTATTTAATGAATTTTTTTTATTTTATTTAATATTAAATGAATTTATGTATGTATATTATATTTTATTAATGTTGGTTTATGTATTATGTACATAAAATAAAAATAGTTTTTGATGCAAGGAAATGTTTTATTTTAGTTTAAAATAGTTACACATATAAATTTGTATGTATAGGAAAATTAATTTCGATTTGCGTCGTTTCGATTTGCGTCGTCTTTCTCGGTCCCAATTAACGACGCAAATCGAGGTCGTAGTGTATATGTAAAATATTATCTATTACTAAAAACTAGATGTCCCCACGGAAAAAAAGGCATAAAATAGGTTTTAAATATCTACTTATTGATAGATGGTTCATTGTTTCAAAGTTGCTTGGTTGCTTGGAACAAGTCCACCATGCACCAAGACCTAAAGAGGTCTGTTGTACACCCTCACCGGACGCTGAATACTATGTCTCCCTACAGCGCGTCGTCCCACCCTACATCTTTCATGAAATCGATCGTCCTTGCCGGCTTAAAGGTACCAGGCTCCGCACGATCTGTCAAGAAATGGTAACCCATAAGTCTTAACCTCCTACATCTGACCGCTGGACACCTACATAGCAGGTTTTCCACCGTTTCATCGTGCTCACCACAGCCTCTACAGATGGACTCTTCCGATAAATTGAGCTGTGAAGCATGTTTTATCAGAAGAATATGTCCAGTAGCGACTCTGATGAATAAACTACATGATTTCTTGTTCATGCTTAGGATGGATTTAGTCTTAACTACGTTTGGGGCACCCCAAAAGAGTTTTGTCCCTCTACACCCGATTGAGTTATCCCATCTACTTCCCTGTACTTTAGGCGCCCATTCCACTAGTGTATTCTTAACAGTCCTTAGTGGAAGTTCAACTGTTTGGCATGGCGGGGAATTGAAGCTGGCAACGACCCTTGCCAACTCATCCGCTTTTTCATTTCCGGCAATACCGCTATGGCCGGGACACCATAGTAATTTAACCTGATTATTCCTCGCTAGTATATTAAGATTCAATTTGCATTCCTTAACTTGCTTGGAATTTGTGGAGATGCTATTCAATGCTTTAAGTGCAGCTTGGCTGTCTGAGCATATAAGAATATTCCTACTATGTATTTCTCTGCCTGAAAAATCGAGACCAGAGTTTCAAGGCACATGCTTATTGATAAATCAAAATCTACCAAAGCTTTACCTGCTCCACTACCCGTTTCCATTTTTGAACCATCAGTATGTACGGTCGAACCGTATAAATGGGTTACCGTTTTCCCATTACATTCTATTCGGTATACGAATTCTGCACTTCCTTTCAAAACAATTCTCCATCAACTGGTAATCACATTCTTGTTCAGGGTCTATGCCTGGTTCCCTGACTGTGTGAAAAATAACGCAGTGTGGTAGGTGAGAATTATAACCTTTAAAGAGACCGTTGAACTTCAGGCGTATGGCTGTATTTGCCATACGCCTGTAGCGTATGGCTGCATTTTATTAAGATGTAGCTCGATTGGTTCTATGCAAAAAATTGTTTCCAGGGCTCTGGTAGATGTACTGCTTAGAGCTCCTGAAATACCTATACAGCACTGTCTTTGCACCCTTTCGAGGATTTTCAGATAATTCCTCCTTCTCAAGCCTTCCAGCAGATAATCGCACCGTGCGTAAATATGGCTCTTACTACACTAGCGTATATCCAATGGATTATCTTTGGGGATAATCCCCACCTTTTCCCGATAGCACTCCTACAGATCCAAAAAGTCCGAATTGCTTTATCGGCTTTTTGCTCTAAGTGCTGTTTCCAACGCAACTTACTATCAAAGCTTATTCCAAGGAATCTGACTGTATTTACCAAGATTAGAGAGGTGTTTTGTATCTTGACAAAGCTCAGTTTTTGCCGCGTTAACTCTTAGTCCATTCTTAGTCGCCCAGCCGAGGACAAGGTGTATCGAAATTAGCCTGTAATTTCCTATATCTCAATATGGACGCTATCCAGTTTACAATTTTACTGTCTATAAGACTTCCTGTTATTGATTCCCCTTTAACATTGTTGAAAGCCCCTTCAATGTCTATGAACATTCCCATGGTTACGTCCTTCTGCAGTAATGATTTTTCTATTATAGCCGCCGCGCTATGTACGGCCGAGTCAACTGATCTACCCTTACAATAGGCGTGTTGGGATCGTGACAGCACTGAGATCGGTATCGAGGATCTCACTTCTATCTCTACTATCCTTTCTAAGGTTTTCAGTAAAAACGAGGTCAAGCTAATTGGCCTATATGCATTTGCTGAGGTATAACTACTCTTCCCAGGTTTCAGTATGAATATTACCTTAGATTCTCGCCATTTTTCCGGTATGTAACTTACTTCAAGAGAAACTCTGTATAAAGGACATAGCCTATCTAACAACATTCTATCAGCATTTTGTAGAAATGCAGGTAGATTCCATCTGTACCCAGAGATTTATAGCGCTTAAAGGAATCCACCGACCACCTCACCTTTGCTACTGTATTAGTCTAATGTGCATCCAGTAATGATGGCCTACCGTCAATCAAACCTATATCTTCCCTCAAAACTTCGTTGTCTAGGCAGCCCGGGAAGTTCGTTTCGAGTAAGATTTCTAACGATTTTTCCGCAGAGCCGGATTTATTACGGTCCCCATATTCTATTAACTCCGGTTGAGTGTGTGTTTTGACCAGAATTTTCTTTTATATAGCGCCTTCGGTCACACTGCAGACTTGTTCGGTACAGTTTTTCCAAGATTCTCTTTGGGCTTTCCTATATTGTTTTTTATGCTCCTTCAGAGCATTCCTGTAGTTTGGTCAATCAGTTTCCGTGTTATAATTCTTCGCCCGGTTGAATAGCCTTCTTACATCCTTCCTTAGGTTAAAAATTTGACTATTCATCCAAGGTTTGCCCTTTTGTCCCTCTTTTTTTAGCGGGAAAGCTACCTCGAAAGCTCCTATTATTGATTCCGTGAGGTATGTGACTCAGATTCAATTTCATCTATATTAGTTAGAGTTGTGGGTGCTGAACAATTCAGTAACCTACTGTCTAAATTTTCCTTATATATTTGCCAATTTGTCTTTAAGGGGTTTCTAAATCTATTCCCTAAGCTAATTCCAGATTCTACCTCAAAGGATATGCATGCATGGTCAGAGAAAGAGGGCTCGTCCGAGCCGTGCCAGTTCATGACGTTATCAAGGATATTCTTTGTGTTACCTGACTCCTATTCTTATTCCTAAAGGTTGGTTTCGAGCCTTCGCTAGCCAAAAAGAGCTCACTGCTTAATAAATATTCAAGTAGTGACATACC